>OV816027.1:44720668-45124835 GCA_929113105.1 Agrypnus murinus | reverse complement strand
TCTCGGCTTGTTACGAAAATAGATATATATATATATATATATATATATATATATATATATATATATATATATATATATATATATATATACATATATATATATATATATATATATATATATATATATATATATATATATATATATATATAATTCTTGTCTTTGTGACACCCAAATTGCATATGCATTGTAAGAATGGCACCCAATTTTGCAATCCGACACCCGGCATTGGGTGTCGGATTGTTTTTAGCTGGAAATAGAGTGTATACAATACAGACCCATCTACACTTAAAAAAACACAACTTTTGATAGGGTGCCAAATTTACATCTTTTATATAGCTATATACAAATTAGTTCTAGAGGGTCTCTACCAGGCGGCGCTCGTTAATATACAGCTGTATATTTTTATATAATATTTGTCAATGTGACTACTTATTAATTATTGCATTTAGTGACACCCGACATATGGCAACTCTGTAATACCCAATATAACCCAGTCTCTTATAACATCTCTGAGATGTACTTTTCTTGTAACTATGCTAATGTAGCAGTGTTGGGGATCAATCAATTAAATGTTTAATCAATTAATCAATTGATTGAACATTTAATTGTGACATTTAATTTGCAATTATATTTAATTGCAACTAACCTTTTAATTGCGGACTGCAACTAAATTTAGTTGGTTAGTAACTTGATTGCAGTTAATATATCATTTGCAATTGTGCAGTTAAACATTTTTCAATTAACATGTCAATTGCAATTAAAAATCGCAGCTAACATTGTTACAACTAATACTATTTATGAAATGTTTGAATTACGTAAAAATTAACTATAAAGATCATTCTGGTTTTAGTTTCAACATATTGCATTTCAACCTTATACCATGCGTAAACAAAGCTACCAAAATATAAATAAAAAGTACAATTGAAATGTTTATGAATGTATTAGGTCAATTGGGTGTACAAATATACTGCTCAACTAATGAACTGCACAATTTGCACAGATTGATGTAATTTTTTAAATATTTAAATATTTCCCATAAAACCAACGAGTATTTATTTTATAGTACTTATATTAAGCATATTTAATTGCATTGTGCTTCAATATCAACTTACGTATTAACATAATCATATTTTTATTAATAAAATATACTCAAATACCAATATAAACAAATTGTCCAGTTCATTTGTTGAACAGTATATATATATATATACACTTATTTAAATATATAATCTGTGTAATCTCTATAAAAAGAGGAATTGTATAATACTTTTAATTTAAGAATTTAGAAGAACCGGACAAAACACACTATGATCAAAAATTTATATTATCACGCCATTGAATAGAAGAGGACACAAGCAATTTTCTGCTATAGACTGCATAAGACGTTTTGTATGAATTATCTATTTGTTTAATTGTCAAATCTCCACAAATACAAATGGCAAAATATCGTACATTTGCCAGCAAACGTAACGTCCTAGCTGTAGAAAATTAAAGACATCGGTATTCTTAAGGGATGAATTAGCAGGTAATAAAAATGCGTATCTACCCCTTAAGCTTAAAACATATTTTAACAAAATTTAAAATAACACCAGATGGTGAGAAATAACGGTTCAAGGGATTTATTTACCACCTTGGACTGTCAATTTAGGATTTGCAGGTGTTTGAAAGTGTTCTTTATAAAAAATAATTTTTTTTGCCATTTATTCAAGTATTCCAGTATTACTTATTTATAAACAAAAAAAGCTACTGATAAGTACTATACCTACTTCTTGATTGTTTTTTTATTTTAAATTTTCTATATAAGGCTTATATATTAAATATATATCAATGACAATTTCACCTTGTTTAATTGATTTCTCATTTAATTGTTTTCGGAAACAAGGACTAAAAGTTGACATATTTTAAATTGAAGCTTATGCTTATTTCTGGCAAGAGGCAATTATAATCAAATGCGTGTCATCTTGGCAACATATTTTTCTGAAGAAACTCCTCATCAACTTCAACCTTCAAGTAAATAATTTCTTAAAGTCCAAACGGCAAAATACCATTTCTTTTTTGAAGAGATACTCAATTGTCCTTGTACTTGATAAAAATAATTATCTTTTTCATTCGGTCTTGGTCACCATCCTTTTCTAGATAACCATATATTTTTTTAATTGCTTCATTTATCTCGTAATTCCTGGCCGTGAAAGGACATTTAATTTCTACTAAGTGTCCAGAATTTTCTTCTATACCGTCTGTTGAAGCACCGAGAAGTAGCCATTTCGCGTTTATAAAAAGCCCACAACTAGAAATGCGAAAACCAAATTTCGTTTCTAACAAACATTTAGCTCTATCTTCATTATTTTTCCTCAAACTGTGGCTCTAGAAAGAAACTCTTTATAAAGGATTCCAGTAACGGTTGAATCACAACCTGTTGTAGTAGATCGCCTCTTACAAACTTTACCAAATAATGAAGTAGTTAATAACTCTTTTCTATATTGTTCAATCAGACATTGTGAGAATTAGCTTGCAATCAAGTTTGTGCTTCTGTTTCTTTGTAGTTTTTCTCTGATTTTTAAAATTTTCTGGAAATTCCACTATCAAGTCTTCAAATGCATCTACTAGATACCTCAATTAACACTTTATTTTGGAATCGTTGAATGGTGTCGGTGTTACTTTGTTTGGTACAGCCCCAAAACTGAATACCATAGGTTCATACAGGCTTCAGTATTTGCTTGAATAATAAAAGCTTATTGTGTAGAGAGAGAGTGGAGTTTCTTCCAATCAGCCAATACATTTTTCTGTATTTAATACCAAGTTCTTTTTTTTAACGTGTGCTTTCCATCGAAGCTTCGCAAGTGTAATGCCTGTGTTCGAACATGGAATCTGGTTGTTATTTATGCTGACTGGCGTATATTGGATAACTTTATTCGTAAAGTTTACATGTACTGATTTGGATTCATTCAATTTTATTCTCCATCTTTTTGTCCTACAGTTTGTAATTTTTCTATGGCTTCTGCATTGGTTGTTTTTACTGCTAATATAGCTGTGTCATCAGCAAAAGTAGCAAAGGTGTTGTTTTCTAATGCTTGAATATCAAAGTGTACAAGAGATACAAGATCGGTCCTAGTAACACTTCCTTGCGGCACTCCTGCTTTAATTTCCTTCAATTCAGAACAAGCACCTTCCTGCTTGATCCCGAAGTATCTGTCAGAAATGTAAGACTTCAAGATTTGAGAATATTGCTTTGGCAAGAATAGTTTCAGTTTATAATTTAGACCTTCATGCCATACCTTATCGAATCCCTGTACTACATCAAGAAAGATGTAAAACAGACATTATTTTCTTCTAAGGATTTCTCTATAATATTAGTGATTCTATGTACTTGATCGATAGTTAAATGTTTCTACTGAATTAAATTTCTCTCTTCAATGATAGGTTTTAGTCTTTTTAACAGTAATTTTTCAAATAACTTCGATATTACAAGTAGTGAAGATATAGGTCTGTAAGATGGAACTTCATGAGGTGACCTACCAGGTTTGGGAATCATAATGACCTCTGTGTCTTTACACAACCTAGGCACGTACTTTAATCTAAAGGCAGCGTTTATTAGGTAAGTCAGCTTAACTGTAGATTTCCCTGGTAACTGCTTTAACACTTCACCAGTTATTACATCGAACCCTGGAACTTTTTCGGATTGATGTTGTCTTTGATTTCAGACATTACTTCCTTAGGTGAAGCAAGGCTTCATCTTGAATGGATCGCAAAATTATTTGCTTTTTGCTCGTTATTTTTTGTCCACTTTCCAGCTTCTTGTCTTATTGAAGGAATTTGGGTTATTGGCCCTTTCACCTTGTTTGTAGCTTTCCAAAGAGAATAGTGCTGCTGCCAGTCGTTTGTTTTCTT
Organism: Agrypnus murinus; assembly: GCA_929113105.1. NCBI lineage: Eukaryota > Metazoa > Arthropoda > Insecta > Coleoptera > Elateridae > Agrypnus > Agrypnus murinus. The sequence continues at coordinate 45,120,947 of OV816027.1, read as the reverse complement.
AGATACGCTTCAATTGATTCATTCTTTACTCGCTTGAATTTCTCTTTTTAGTTGTTGACTAGCACTATTCAGAAGTGTTTTACCTTGAGGGGCTCTAGATTGTTACCACGTACGTCTTAATCTTCTTTTTTCTGTGATAGTTGATGATGCAGCCCAATTTTTGTAACATGTATGTTCTGGGACCTGTTCCTCTTTGTTCTCGGCCCTTTGACAAACACAGACTTGACATACAATATTTTGTCTGTTTAGCTCCAAAAATTGCAGCCACTCCAGAGAGTGAATTACAATTTCCTCCACCACAATAAGATCGTTTTGTCCAACTGCCATCACAGACAACTGCGATCATTGGTGTGCCATTCTCATCTATAATTCAACATTCTATGGCCAATCTAGCTTCTTGTTCCGCAGCTTCTCATGGATTTCCAAGCTATTTCTTCCCAAGCGTTGCATACCATAGTATGAACATTTTAATATAGGGTAAAACTAAAACAAGGAATATCCATAGTTTATGTAATATTTTTAACTATGTGTAGCCGCCAACAGCATTTATGACAGCAGTGACAGAGGAAATGTTAATATCGAGTCTTTTTGGGTTTTCCAGACAACAAACAGTTTTGTGGAAGTAGCACATGTTACACTCAAATGGTAATTTTGAGACTAAACCAGCTCTTACTTCTTTGAATAGGGAATACTTTAGGTAAAATAAAAACATTTAAAACATGTTATCATCCACTCTAAATCTCACCTCTATTTTTTTTGTACTAGCTAGGTACATCATCACCTTCACTGCTTATTGTAATATTTTCTGTGCTGAAAGCAGTGAAGCTTGTTTGGTAAAGTATTATAGAAATATTAAAGTTATCAAAGTGGTAGAAGTTATGACCAAAAACACTTTTTGGAAATCTCACTTTGTAAACAATTTCACTTCAGCAATCGAATTGTTTCAACCAAAGTCTTGGAGCAAATTAAATTGTAGACATTTCGGAAACGGATGGAACGAATTCTAGAAATTTATATGAGCGGATAAGAAAAGTAACGTCATCCATCTTATTGAAAGATATAAGGGTTATTGCCAGCAAATTTTGAAAAAAATTAGTAATATATAATATAGGGCTCGTCCAATTCATAAATTTCCGTTGAAAACTAGCACTAGGATGCTCTTACCTAGCATCGTCTAGCACCCAAATTTTAAAGCTAACACCATTTTAGTTCCAGAGCTACTTAAAGGTAAATTCGAGAGAGGGGAGGCTAAGTTAACGCCAGCCCCGCCAATTTGTTCTATCCTTTTCAAAACTTAGCACTAGATAATCCATAGCACCCATGTTGCGAAGCTAGCAACACAATAGGGGTGAAAATATAAGGGTTAAAAGCACCGTAGATGTATGTTTTCACTTTTTTTCTTGAATCTTTCATCATCGAATGTAGAATTTTTATACTACCTATACTTCTATGATACAGCCAAGTCTCATCTATCTACCTAACAATGAAAAAGATTGACTTGTTCATCACGAAGCGCTTCCAAGTTCTCCTGACAGCACTGGGCCCCGTATCCTCATAAAAGCTTGGACATGTCCAACTCTTCGTGAATTATTTTCAAAATTGCACTGACCACTGTCCTATGAGATACCTGGTTGCTAGATAGTTCCAGGTAGTCAAAACTGCGAATCAGCTGCTCTGGATATTCTCGGTAAACTCGGGTCGTCCCAGGATTCGTTGAGTCGGAGAGCTTGCGAGTTTTCTCCAGCCTTTAAATGGGTTGGGATACCCAAGCACAGAAACCCGATACGGCCGAGCCGAGCAAGGTTATCTTGGGAAACGACCGTAAGAGATGTTGATACGGACACAAGTCGTGTTTGAACTAAATACGGTTCTGGGTATAGAAAACACTGATCATTTTGGAATTATCTCCTGAAAAGTTAACTAACGTGACTGTAGGGGTTTTTGATTCTCTTCTATAGTTTGACTCCTCCATTACAGTCACAAACTATCTAAAGTGAATCACTACCACCAATTGCACAAAGGTCAAGCATGTAGTTGAATTTTGAAGTGGATTTTCCCAGAACACTATCCCTATTTATATAACAGAATCATATCTAACGCATAAATAAGACGATAAAACAAAAATAGATTGCAATTATCTCATTTAAGAAAATTGGATTCATAGTTACAGGTATTATTTTACGCTGAAAGAAATTTTGTGGTAGTATTAATAAGAAGGGTTTATTATGATTAATTATAATTTATTATTATAGAACCAACCAAATTTTTGTAACATTGAACGTCTTGCTGTTGTCTGTTCATCGACAATAGTTAATATATTTGGTTAAATTAAATTATTTGTGTCGGTCCATATTGTATGAAGTTGGTTAATGATTTTATATAAATAAAACTGCAGAGTAGTAAGAACTATAAGCAAGAACTGAAAGCAAATGATTCATTTCCGCTTGTATTCATTCAGGAATGGAATTTTTTTAAACAGTTGATTTTGCATTCGTTCGCGAACAAATAAAACTGCCTTCGTTAAAATTTAATTCTTGAAAGAATAAATCATAAATTTTTAAATATAAAATTCTTTCACAAATGATAAAATTCACCGGGGCCAAAGCGGGACGTTACGAATGCTCCGAACGTCTGCACACAGAGTACCTTTCCCTTGTTGGATCTATGGAAGACGAGTCCAAACGGGAACATAAAAAACAGAATCGCTGTTCGATTTTCAGAAGACTAAGCTAAGACAATATTATCAATAGAGACCAAAATAATAAAATTGCGTTTATAGCACAATGCCATAATTGCAAAAACGCGGTCACATGGCCAAACAGTGTACAAAACCACGTATCGAATGTGCTCTATGTTAACGACTAGGACATCTGACAAAATGTTGCCGCCGAAGTTACAAACTTAGCGAAAATAACTTTAACCTGTATTTTGATTCACGAGGGATCACGGGAGATTACAAAAACTATGTTTTCGATTGTTGGGTCAACGACAAATCCACGAAGGCTTATGTAGATTCTAGTTGTAACTCAGTCTTGATGACAGAAAACGAGGCGAGGAAAGTCAAAGGGATAAGCAAAGGTTTATCTTACAATAGATGAAGTACAATCGAAAATCGATTTACTGATTGTGTCTGACGTTTTGCTAAGTGTCCCTATGATTATAGGGCAACCAATTAAATAATCCTCAATTTCCTATGTTAATAAGCGGTAACATTGTCCACATACTAAAGATAAAGACAATTCGACAAGGGTCGAACACAAAAATCTGAAGTTTTTCTGCAAGGGGGCCTACGTGTTAAATTACATTTAAGTAGACTCTGATCAGTGCTCATGAGAAAAACAACCCGACACAGGCGACTATTCTTGTGAACATTTATAATCACATAAATTACATTTAAATAGTCTCTGATCAGTTCTCATAGGAAAAATCACTAGAAAGAGAAGGTGAATATTCTTGTGAACATATATAAGCACATAAATTACATTTAAGTAGACTCTGATCAGTGCTCATGAGAAAAAAAACCCGACAGGGGAATATTCTTGTGAACATTTATAATCACATAAATTACATTTAAATAGTCCTTTATCAGTGCCCACAAAAAAAACACCTGACACAGAATATGTCACTCGACAAAGATGAACATTCTTATGAACATTTATAGTCGCTAATCATTGGTTATAAGAATTTCATTTCTATAGTAATGTCCATGGAAAACTAAAAGGTGGCACTTAAAAACCACCCAACGTTTAGTACGAATATTTGGTCGATTATTTATTGGAAAATTAAATTATAACGAAACTGAATGAGAAGTAGTAGAGACATTGTGGAAAACTTGATGTCGCGATTATAACTTGCCAGGCCCAGAAAAGACTATAGTACAATGGAAAATGGTAAATTCATTACAATTTCATTTCAAATTTGATTGGGTGCAACTTAAAAGCAGCTTGTATCTAAATAATTGTAGATGTATATTCACCTAAAGTAAAAAAACCCAAGGGGAAACTAAAGCACTGAAACTAAAGCATTGACTACAGAGCGCAAGAAAACTGGTGGTGGTCCTCAAGAAAAAGAGTCTCGCAGCGATCTAGAAAATAATTATGCCCTTGGAAGGGCATAAGAAGCTTGTCTATCAGAAAACTCCGTAGATATTAATAAAGCATCTGCAAGTATCAAAATGCCAAGATATTTTAGAAACTCCAAGTGAATTATACATTAATAAAGCAATTAATGATGATGACAGCTCAGACGAAGATAATATCCCCTTTCTAAATCACTCTGATGAAGACGATGTGTGCCTATCGAATGAACTTCTTAACAAGTCAATAACGGAAATGTTGCAGACACCGTAAAAATTATCAAATCAACAGCAAATAGCTAAGATTCAGAGCTCTTGAGGTAAAAAATTAGCTTTTTGATACAAATGAGAAAGCTATATTTAAAGCTACGTCAACACCTAAAGCTTAGTAAAACAGAAAGCTACTCAACAGCTAAAACTACAACATTTAAATCTATGACAAAGAAATTCTAAAGAAAAAGCAAATAAAAAAAGATTAATATTGTGCTGCGTCAGATGAATGAAATTTCTGATATGCGCCTGTACTCTGTTTACGCACAGTCGGCCAAGCTAAGGGGGGCAAAGAAATGTTTGTATACCCAAGTTGCAAATAATTTAATAATACAATAACTATTTGACCTATGAAAGATTACATTTTTTCAATAATTTCATACTTTTTCACACATACATGTTTATATTACCAACACTGGGTTGGCAATATGACCATGTGAATATTTCAAAAAAATAGGTAAAAATATTTCAAAACAATGTTCCGCGACAATTAATTTTTTGTTGGCTCTAAACATGTATTTTATCCTGGAATAGTTGCCGTTTCTTATTTACCATCATCTTGCCCAAAAAAACACCGTTAGGGTGAGTATATTGTAATCAGTTATATTTCAGTTGCATCACTTTATATTTTGCAATCATGCCACCACGTACACACAAATAAAGGAACAGAAATTAAAGCTCTTCTAATTATAGCTCGAGCAGTGATAAAGGCAAATAGACTCATACTTGTAGTAAAACAGGGTCAGTTAAAGACAAAATACGATATTTAGATGGTCAGGTAGTAGAACATTAAAATGTTAATTTCTATTTGTTTGAGGTTCACGGCTAGAAACTGTTAATCCTGTTCGTTCGAGATTCATTGATTGAATGCAACTTCTATTGAAAAAGTTGGCAACGCTGATTTCGTGCGCTGAGAATTTCAGAGAGATAAGTTTTGAGATTGACAGAGGTTGTTGTCAAATTGTCCATTACAGAATCAAATTTGCGATTTTTTAGCAAGATTGTTAAGAATGCCTTTGCGGATCCTAATTACACTTTGTTGTAATGGAATTACTCGTTTGGTATAATTCGACCCCGCTAAGAATTGCGTCGAATTATGTATATTTTTTGGTATACATGGTAGGTATATTTTTTGGCTACTATGTATGGTTGGGATGAAAACATTAAACTCCTAAATCAATACTACCTTCGGTAGACTACACTACTTTGGTGTGCTGGTGGTTATTAAAAGAAATTGGGATTAGGACATGCTTGCGAACTTAAAGATGATATTATAGCAGAGATTTTTAATGGCCGCCATTGACTATAAGTTGATTAGCGTTGGTGCCAAAGGGGCAGGACGCAACTCAACGAGCGATTTCTTGAAATACTTCAAGTGTTGCGGCAACCAGTCTATTTCAGATTCAACCAAGTGGCGGTATGGGTAAATAGAAACACCAGTAACATCGCAAAATATCCAAAACCAAACAAAGAAGGCTGCTTCGCACCTGAAAATGAAAATCATAAATTTATACATTGTTCGAAAAGAAGCGTCACAAGATGTAATTACTGTGTTACTGTGCCAAATCTGACAACTTAGCTCCAACTTGTTATAAGAAACAATATGTTGCAATACTTTCTTTTTTGTAATTACGTCTCTGTATTCAGTGAACGAAGACTGGTAACCTTAGCGAGAAATACAAGGATTTTAAGGAAAATAATTAGTTATAGTTAAATTAAAGCTACAATTTAAACAAGAAAATATACAGTCATTTATATTTTTTCTCAAAACTTACAGGATATACGTTATTATTGTACAAAATCCTTGGAAACGCTGTAGAATTTGTTAAGAAGACACTGCAACCAACTTCTTCAAAAGCACAAAGAGCTGTCCAAAAATTTTATGAAAGTCAATCCTTGGGAACATGCATGGGCACAGCGAGGACACATGCATGAGTACAACGAGGACACATGCATGGACACAATGAAGACACATGAAGTGTTTAGTTGCCAAAGAAAGATCGTAAAATCTGTGTGCGCTTTAAGGTCGTTACATTAAGATTCACAGAGAAAAAGATTTTGTAAACGTAGCGACAAGGAAAATACGCGAATTAGCCAGAATTCGTAATCGAATTGAGAAAAATGCAAACTTCAATTAAAAAAAGTTTTAAAGTGTGATTTTATGTGTAGTTTAAATTTGATTTTAGTGTATGTTCACCACTGATGATGCCACTAGGTAGGCGAAATATACACGAATGAAGATTTTTCATAAAAATTTTTTGCAGGAAAGTGGTTAGTATTATTAATATTCAATAAACAATTGCAGTGCTCTAAAATGAATCAATTCAAACCTTATTATGTTACAATTTTTCTTTAAAGGCTTTTTCCCAGTTCAATTTCACTTAATGTTTAACCTAAGATTTTTCTTTCTTAAAAGGCTTTTCTCCAGTGTGTCTATCATATTTTTGTCATTCCAAATATGTAAGTGTTTATGGGCACACCCATTTATTGGCTTTTCCTTATTTGGTTATGTTTCTGTTCAGGCTACCTCATTGAAGAATTCACCTTTATCTGTTTCCTTGAACATTTTTGATAAGATAATCATCATTTGTTCTTTAAAAGGTAACTTGTAATTTGACTTGCAAATAGTGTTTGCAATATTCCAATTTTAGGAAGTGTTGATTATTTTTCTCTTTGAGTTTATTGTGGAAATGTGTGCAATTAACTTCCTGGTGATCAGTTTTTCACAGTGGCGATTGTTTGTATCACGGGAATCCAATTTATTTGTTTTTTAAGCTCTGCTGCAAAGTACACCTTTTATTTACTCTAATCATTATGGTTTATCTCTAACAATTCCTTGTTTTGTAGGAATACCTTTCAACACAAATATAACAAGAGGTGATAATCCACCCGTTGACTAGTTTTTAAAGCCGATGAAAACATCTTTTCCGGTAGGCCTGTGGTTATATTGATAAGACAGTTAATTTATACAGGATTTCTTTAAAGGTTTTTTCCGGTTCTTTTTCTTTTCCGGCATCTACTTTTACCTCCTTTTTATACTCCCTGGTTTGGCTGGTTTAGCTGCGTTCTACTTGGTTCCACCGTCCAAGACGTTGTGTATCTATTGGCGATTGAAGCCGCATCTCTAATTAAAGTACTTTACCAGCTACAAGCAAGAGTAAAAAGAAGACAAACCAATACCAAAACAGAACTCAACACCTAAACAAAATAAACATTTTCTCCTTAACTTTTAGGTTATGTAAACAAAGTAATTCCTAAATTGGTTTTAACAAATTATATTAAAGACGCAGTTGCCAGTTGTTCCATATTACTTTTCTGCAGAAAGCTTATGTCTGATTCAGATACTCATTTTAGTTAAAATATGTAATTAAATTATTGTTATTTCGATTATGTGAATTTATTGTATGTAAAATTGTATAAGATTTCTGATTTCATGATATTATTTTTTATAGTATTAGGGGTTTATTTACGAATGATAGTTTTGAATAATTTATGTTTTAAGAATAAATAACCTTTTGTTTCTTTTGTATCCGTGTCTTTTATTTCTACCAACGCTTGTGCTGAGTTTAAACGGCGGCTGCTATCTTAGAGCAGACGTTTGCCTGACCCAAAGATTCAGTCAGATTAAGGTTAATGTTTTGTTTAATAAATTTTTAATATAGCTCTTGTAACACCATGAACTAGCCGGCCAGGAAGTACCCATTATAATTAGATGCATTAAAACCGAAATGTTGACCCGTCAGTGGCAGCTTCAAAGAAAGTAACCATATATGTCTATTCAAAAGACTACTATGAAGCCCCCAACATTTGCTGTAAATATGGACAACTCGTTAAAGCAGCTTTGTTTCCTTTATGTTCTAAACAAGGAGAATATGAGTTGTACAATTAGTTTACTTCAGCCGCAGTATCAGAAATAAAAACCCTCATACAATTATACAAGTAAATAGGAAGTCATTGGAGATTTAACACTTCCGGTCAGCTTCGGATGGTACAGGCATTGAAGCTATTTATTGCACAATGTCATACAGACGGTTTCGCTTTTTACTACGTTGAAGTTCTTGATATGTTTCTCACTAATTGCAAGAATTCTGTGGCACCTGGACCATATCTAACAATTGATGAACAACTTGTGGCATTTAGAGGCCGCTGCGTTTTCAGGCAGTACATACCATCAAAACCGGCAAAATATGGTATCAAAATTTTTGCCTTGGTTGACTGTGAAAGTATGTACACAGTAGATTTAGAAATCTACGCCGGAACTCAACCAGAAGGACCATATGCTGTGTCTAATAGACCAGCAGATGTGGTAAAACGTTTAGTTGAAACTATAAAGGGAACATATCGGCAAATAACTATGGACAACTGGTTTACAAGTTTTCCTTTGGCTATGGAGTTGAAAACTGATTACAAAATTACCATGCTGGGAACGCTCCGAAAAAATAAGAGAGAAATTTCTCCGGAATTCGTCAATACTCGAGCTAGACCAGAAAAGAGTAGCCAATTTGCATTTCGCAAGGATTGCACTTTACTTTCATTTGTTCCTAAGAAGAATAAAATGTTTTAGTTTTGTCCACAACGCATTTTGATGACAAAGTTGATGAGCAGAAAAAAAAGCCGGAAATGATCTTAGACTACAATGACACAAAATTTGGAGTCGACGTTGTAGACCAGATGTGCGCTGGGTACAATGTTTCTAGAAACAGTAGACGCTGGCCACTAACAGTTTTTTTCAACCTTATGAACATTGCTGGTATAAACGCATTGGTGATCTATCAACTAAATAATCCATCACGTAAAATTGTAAGACGTAAATTTTTGCACACACTTTCTTTGGAACTCATGAGACCACAAACCCAGAAACGAATGAGTGTAAAAACACTTCCAAGACGAGTACATGATAAATGCCGTCTTCTCCTAGATGCTTATACGCCGTCAAAGGCAGGAGAAGAAACGCCGTCGACGTCGATTGCAGACACTCCGCAGCCAAAAATCGCAATAGCTGGTAATGGAAGATGTTACATCTGTCCTCGAAAAAAGGATAAACGAACAAGAAAAACTTGTCAAGATTGTAATCATTGGGTTTACAGCGATCATCAAATAATAATGCCAGTTGTATGCAAGAACTGCGCTAATAATTCTGAACCTTACAGCAAATACTTAGTTACTTTAAATATTCTCTTAATCGTATATATTTTACTAACATTTTTGTAAAAAAAAACTTGTACGACTGGGTTTTCTATTAAATAAAGTATGTTTATGATGAAACAGTCATATTGTTGATTTAACATCCTTCAAAAAAAAATTCTATCTGGGATACGTACGTATCCCACGCGACCCAACTCGTAACTTTTCGGAACGCGACCACTGGAGGGTTAAGAGAGTCGTTATAACTGGAAAAAGAGGAAGGGCAGTTTTTCAGTAAAGATGTTCAAGATCACTTAAAAATGTTATTAAATTACAAAAACAAAGACGGTATGTTTTTAGGAATCCCCCAAACTGGTTAAACCGATAGTAGGATGTGTCACATAGATATGCCTTTGCCTGCGGTGCTAAGAACGCTTCCGCTATTACATGTTCGACGTTTCGGAAACATCTGGCTACATTGTTTTATTGATAAAAATGGGCTAGTTCGTTACCCTAGCCTTTAAATGAAAAGAAATATTTTAAGAAAATCTTTAGCGGCAACAACTTGATAGTGGCGCCCAATCTTCATCAGCAGTTCTCCGAGCCATTTCACGTGGGCAGGGAAAAATTGGAAGCTCGAAGTATATTATAGACCTCGTGGCTACTCACAACCGGGCAATTGGCCAACAAATACATAGCTTCAATAACAGGCAAGGAACTTGTGGTTTAAATCTTGAAATTCAGATCACTCACTTATTCATATACTGCTTTTTCCAAAAATCGATTGCAGATACGAAACAGTAAAAGCAGTTAACAATCGTAAATTTTGTACTGAATCAGGCAGTAAATGTAGCATGTAAAAAATGTAACAGATGTTTACATCCCTCAAATCATTTTGACTAATTCACCGTTAGACTTTGTCGTTCATTGTGAAAGTTTGTTATTAAAAGTTATTTGTTATTAAATGTAATAATTTAGGTGATAATGGCTGACAGAGACAAACATTACACCGAAATTGATAAACAAGAATTTATAAGTTTAGTAAACAATTATAAAAGCGTGTTAGAAAATAAGAAGTCAGACGTATTTACAAATAAAGAGAAACTTCAAGCATGGGAGTGGTCCTCGTTCAGTAGGATAATTAAAGATGCTGTATAAAAATTTAAAACTAAAACCAAGAACAGATGAGCATATGATCGAGTAAGCATGGTACGCTACAAACAAAATATTCAAATATTAACGGAGTCAACAATTACAGGTTGAAACATATAATACAGGTGGAGGAACGTATACACCAACAGTGGATGATATTAAACTCCAAGTTATCGATATTATTAAAGACCAAATCGACCCACTGCCAAATAAATATGACAGTAACGCCGTTTCTATACAAGAACCTGAAGGATAGAGACAACGAACAAATAAAGAGCTCTACAAAAACCCAAAATAAGTACCATCATACGACAGAACCGCCTTCGCTTGCTGGAGCACATAACCAGGATGAATAATTCGCCACTAATGAAGAAAATATTTAATACAACGATAGGCAGAAGAAACCGAAGAGGACGTCCAAACATAACGTGGTGGGAAAACGTTAAAGAGGACTTAGAACAAACAGGATTACAAAATTAGAAAGTGTTAACACTGAACAGAAAAAAAGAAACAAATTCTAATTCATAGGTCTAAAGGCCTAATTGTGCTGTTATATATAACGCTGTTTCTATGCAGGAGGCAAGTATTAAATATATTAAATATGTATGTGATAAATAAACCAATGTATTTATCTATGATTTATGTACTCTGCAACCTATGTTTATATTTACTTATACTTTAGCTGCAAGACATAAGCCATATGGAGATTTCGTATAAAGGAACGGGACTGGTAACCTATATTCATTTATTTATAAATTTTGTGCGATATTTTCTTATATTTTAAATCAAACGACACCCAACAATTTTTACCCAGAATTTCATAAGTCCATAGGCGACAGAGATAGTACTTTATCTGTAGCAACAAGAAACAAGTCACTTTGTAGACCAAGAAAAAGTTTCTGAGTAAAAATTGCGGGATCACCTTTAACGAAAATAAAAGCAGGCCAACTAATATGATTTTGCGATCGTATACTTCAGCAAACTTAAATCTAGCTAGAAAAATAAATAAATTCAAGCTTTGACTCTCCTCTACTTCTAAAGCACGTGTTAAAAGCTTGTGTCCAATTGGTCATTTAGGAGATGGCGGGAGTTACTTAACTTTCTAAATACAATACTTCAACCCCATGCGTTCTTTACGTTATTCTTTTAAAAGAATCTGTACAGCTTGCTGAAGTAAGACGAAAGCAAATTTAATATCTTTATCAGATTCAGATTTAGTTATTCGGATGGAACAGTATGAAGAAAACTAAATGAACAAATGCATCCATAACTTCTGAAACCAACAATAGAGGGTGGGCATGCAATGGTATGGGTAACAATCGAACTTGTCGTGGAAGTTTTGAATACAGCGACAAATCAACTGATTTCGATTCAATCGATTCAACAAATCGACTGTAATAGTTTACAATGGTATTTTGTGCAGTACTGTAAAATGGTGATACTTGGGACAATTTCGAAATACAAGGTTGTGCGAAAACATTAAACACTCAAGAGCTGAAAACGAGCTATTGTCCGAATATTTTACCAACTTAAGGGAGACTCTAGATGGTGTGCCTCCAGAAAGGATCATCAACTATGATGAAACTGCAATGACAGGTGACCCTGGCGGAAGTAAAGTAATTGCCCGACATGAATGTAAACACGCAGAACGACAGCTCTGAAACTAACACTTCAGTTATGATTGCCGGAAGCGCACCGGGAGTATTACTACCCATTTGTATTGTATACAAGTTGGAGTACTTACATGGCTCATGGGTGGAGTGGTCCTAAAGGAGAATGATACAACTGTTCAAGTAGTGGATGGTTTAATTCTGCACTTTTCGAAAATTAGTTCATCTCTGTACAATTGCCCTTTTTCAAGAATCTAAACCAAAATGATGGGAATTCTACCAACATTTTATTAGGGTATAATTTAACATCGTATTTGTCTTTAAAAGTAGTAGATGAATGCCAGAAAAATAATATAAGGTTTACTTTTTTACCTCCACAAACCACACACTTGTACCAACCGCTTGATGTAGCTTATTTTAAATCCCTGGAGAACCAGTGTAGAAAAACACTATTAGAGCGGAAAAATAAAAACAGGGGCACAATTCCAAAAGATGTATTTCCAAGACTTTTAAAAAAACATTGGATGGAGATTTTCTAAAGTTCTGTTATCTATTTTCGTACCTATTTGATGTAGTTATTAATCCCGACCCAAAATTGAGAAATGACTTTGAGACATATATTATTACTCTCAAGAAATTTGTGGATGCACCTTACAGCAGTCTTATATGCCCGATGATATTAGGATAATGTTGCTATATGTACGATATTAGGTTAAACTGATAAAAAGGAAAATCTAGAGGGAAAGAAAATCATGAGATTATATAAGATCCCAGACAACACAAGGAATTGGTAATATGGAAGAACTGGCATATATTTTTTGAATCAGTTCTATAGGAATCTACCAGGAATAAGTAGGAGGATTTACCTCAAACTTCTATAATCTCAAACCCTCGTGCTTTTTGACATTTAAATAATAACTACTAATGAGATATCATAAAAACATTAGGCGGGTACCAATACTTAAATAATTGTATTTTCAACCGTCTAATTCAGTTTACAGTAAAGACATCTACAGTGCATTACGTTGCTGCGTTACTGCAAAGCGCTCATTAAGGGAGTTGAATGTAACCGTTCTGGGGAAACAGTCAAGACAAACTTTTTATTACCCTGCAGTTCCAGACGAGTCAGAATGTGCAAATTCTAGCTCCAGAAAAGACGACATGAAGAACTGGTTAAAATTAGGGCATATACCTTTTGACGAGAATGCGTTAAACCAGAATTATATTAAGATTGCAGCCATATCATCCTGATCTCAATTCAATTGAATTGATATTGGCGGCAAGGAAAGAAAAGGCAAATTTTTCGCTTACAAGTGTCACGGAATATTGTGATGCATTCTTTGATCAGTTTACGGTAGATCAATGGAAGGCAAGGTGCGAACGGACAACTTTTTAAAGATTATATTCAAAAAGAGTCCATGATGGACATTGCTGTGAATGAGTTAAATAGAAGTTAATAAAGAAAATGCAAACGAGTTCCAAATCTGGAATCTAAACTTGAAACTTCATCAAAGGCGAACAAAAGCCATCCAGATAAGTTTAAAAAAGATAGAAGCGAAAACAAATAAAACAAAAGATATAACTTTCGACTTACAGCAGATTTCCAAGATAAACTCTGTATAGCGTAATTTTTTAACATTCGAAATTTCTCTGGCCTTTATCTGCAACGATTATAGGTATTCCAGCCGAGGTCTCTAGAACAGTGTTTCCCAACCTTTTTGACACTGCGACCCCCCCCCTTTTATTGTTTAATAAAACAATACCCCCTCGTTTAAACAATTTTACTAAGTGGTATAATAGCATATCGAAGTTCATAGTATTTATCTACTGTATAGTACGTAATGCCCTGCTAAGCCAAAAAGTCCTATCTGCAAAACTGCAATGTAGAAATGTACTATATAGAATGTTAATAATGTGAGGTAAGAAAATATATGGTATATTTCTGAGTTAATGTTCTGCAGATAGGATATTTATATCTAATATAAACACACATACATATCTAATTCCTAAAAAAAACTTTTAACAAAAATTTATGAGAATTCTCCTCTAATCGACAACACTGGCTGTTGTACTCACTGCAGTATGACTTGTGTGTGGGGGGGAGACAATGTATGCGCGCAGCCGCATCTGACAAGCAAAGCGTGTGTATACGAGTTTTTGTACTCTCCGAACAGATGTCTGAGTTATTTTTACTGTAATTTGTTTTGCTTTTGTAAATTCCACCGAGTTCAGCGGTACACGTCGCGTTGATGTATGTCTATGTGTGCATTATTACTTGCATAGATTGTAATACGAGACATTTCACCAAAGACGTCAATGCAAAACCTTTCCGTCACATCGACGTAATTCGCCGGATGTTATGACACGCGCATCAGTTGTAATCCGCCCGCCGTATAAGAAATATCTCAAAATGGAAGAAAAATTAATTTTAGAAGTTGAAAAACGTTTTATTTTATATGATAAGACGCTAGAAAAATACAAAAACGGCAAATTTCGTGTCTGACTGGAAAGAGGTAGCTAAGGCATTGGAACAATCTTTTAAATTCGCCATATATTGGCAGTTTCTGTTTAATCGGGTGAATCCAATATCGAGCGCGCCTGCGTCTTCTCCTTCTCAAGTTACAAAGCCAGTACCTTTCCCTAGCGAAGAGTCAGTATTTGTTATTTATTCAGCAACTAAAGTACTACGCTGTAACCTATTCCAAGACGAGCGTCTTGCGCCACATGCGATCCGGCGTTTGTTTTACATAGCAGGATTTGACAATTTGTTTTGTAGTACCTAACCTATTTAAAAGTGAAGTTTCGTTTTCGTTTTATTTAATGTGCCGTGCATAATTTATCAAATTTAAAATTATGAAAGAGACTATTTGCGAGGAATGTGATGTTACCATTCACTAAAAAGAGAATCTATACGTCCATATAAGAAGAATACACGACAGGGATCGCCAACTGTACATAAAGTGAAAATTGGATATAATGAGTTTGTTAGAATCTTCTTCAGGTAAGCTCCTGAATTTGATAGGTGTACGATCGCTTATGAAATATAATTTTCTAGCATTTCATCGATGGAAAGACCAAATACAGGAAAGCAATTTATCGTTGTATATTCTGGATACTTCATTTCAATTATTAGCCGATAGCAGTAAGAATGAATTTTACAACTGTCATCGCTCCTATAATTACATAAACAAGGGGAGAGATGCAAGATATTTTAAAAGCAAAGGAACAAATAAAATTGGGGGAAGCTGGTCCTTCAAGGATCGAGGTTTCGACTAAAAGCAAGGAACTTATTCTGGTGAAGTTTTGGATAACTTATGTGGGTCACTCACTTGACATTGTTTTTTTTTAAACAAAGAAACAATAGCTAAAATTGCAGTATGTATAAACGCCATTATTTAAAAACCATAATTTAGTAAACAATTTTTTGGGTTCCAGATAAATTAAAAGGAGGCGCAACTTTTGTGCACATATTAGATGATATTCGGGATGCTGGTTTGATAAAAGAAGAATCGCAACGAATCCTGCTAAAAAATATAATTTTGGCTAGTCTTTTAAATGAAACAGATGTTACTCTAAACATTCATACAACTGTGCCCAGTTTTATTCGTTATGATTCCAGCAAGTCTATTAAGGAAAATATATTGTTTTGTAAGCTCTTACCAAATAATACAACAGGTGAGAGAGCATGCTCAAGTTATTTATTGAAGCTACTGAACCTTTAGAAATAGAATTGAACAAATGTGTATCAATTTGCAAAGGGTATTAACAGGGAAGCACGGGAGTTTCGTTACTCAACACTAAAAGGCTAAATGCAAATTGGATTCATTGCTTTTTACACAGGCAAGCTTGGGCAGCAAAGAAAATGCTGGATGACCTGTCAGGTCCTGATTGAGGCTGTAATAGTAGTGAACTACCTACATCAAAAGCCTTTCACTGCAGGCCAGGCTACTGAAAACTTGCGAAGCAGTAGGGGCCTTACACAAACATTTCCTGTTTCACACAGAAGTCAGATAGCTTTCTTGTGATAATATACAGTCGAATGGGGATATATGAAACAGCGGGGGTTATATGAAACAATGACCCTACTTTTTAAATTTGGCGGTATTGTCGAGTTAATTTGGCAATGCCACGTGTTGTGCAGGTTGATCTGTCAAAGCAAGCCATTGTGGCGTGTAAATAGCGTGAAAAGGTGTTAAAACAAGGTAAGGTCTTTATAGTAAAAAATTATTGATTTAATCATAAATTATCCATTGTTAAAATACCATAAAAAAAACCTCAATGTATCTTGTAATTGATTAATGATATAAACATGGTCTTTTGGAGTTAATATGAAATCATAACCTCAACAATATTAGTGACCAAAAAATTTAATGAAATATGCAATGGGAGTTGAGGAAAATTGAAAATTAAGAAAAATGATCTTTTTCAGGGTAATACGAAACAATGCCGCGTATACATAAACATGTGCTTGGAACCAAATATCGGCGAAATTATGATCCAAACTGCATAGAGGAAGGTCTGAAAGATATTGTTGAGCAAAATCTATCCTTTCGCCAGGCTGCAGACCGTCACGGGGTGCCTTCTGCAACGTTATTTAAAAAATATCGAGGAATGCATGGAGATAAATTGGGGCGTCCGCCTGCCTTAAGCATAGCAGATGAAAAAGCTCTTGCCAAGGCTCTCTTTACAGCTGCAGACTACAATTTTCCATTTACCCGTCCGGTGCTGCAAGATTTCATCCAGCAATATTTAAATCGAAAGGGTGTTATAGTGCGAAGTTTTGTTAATAACAGACCTGGAGCTGACTGGTGTGATTATTTTTATAGAAGACATCCAGAACTATCAAAAAGAAATGCTCAAAATATAAAAAGGTGCCGCGCCGATGTAACCAAGGATGTCATCCAAGAATATTTTAACAATTTAAGTCAAACTATTGAGGGAATTCCTGCAGAAAACATTATCAACTACGATGAGACCAACATAACGGATGATCCAGGTACTGAAAAGGTTTTTGCACGTCGAGGAAGTAAACGTGTCCATCGTATTATGGATTCATCTAAAAGTTCAACATCGATAATGTTTGCAGTATCAGCTGATGGCACACTGCTACCCATTTATGTTGTGTACAAAGCTAAATATTTGTACCCACACTGGTTAGAAGGGGGACCACACAGAGCACGATACAACAGAACAAAGTCTGGCTGGTTTGACACTGATACGTTTGAAGATTGGTTCTTTTCAATCGCTCTGCCTTTTTTGTCTCGGAAGGAGGGCAAAAAATTAATTATAGGAGATAATTTGGGAAGTCATTTGTCATACACTGTATTACAGGCGTGTCAAGAACATAATATTGCTTTCGTGTTCTTACCAAAAAATAGCAATCATATATGTCAACCTCTGGACGTGGCAGTGTTCCGTCCCCTAAAATATAAACGGAAGAAGATATTGACAAAATGGAAACAAACACCTTTAAGGTGTTGTACCAAAAAGTGAACTGCCCTCTTTGTTAAAACTATTGCTTGATGAGTGTAGTGCAACCTTAAAAACCAATATTCTGTCAGGATTTGAAGCAACGGGAATAGCACCTTTTAATCCAGAACGGGTGCTAAGTAAAATTACACCACGTTGGGATGAGCAAAATAACAATAATGACGTATTGGTACAATCATTCTCTGAGGTGATCCAGAACTTTACCCAAGTAGAAGAAAGAGTCCCTGTAGTAAGAAAAAGAAAACTTACAGTGCCAGCAGGCAAGTCTGTTTCCACAAGCGATATAGAAGCACCAACTCCAGAGCAGGCTAATCCTGAATGTAGTACTCATTTAGCAGATAAAATAGGAAACCCTTCCACATTAGAACCCAATCTTCAGAAACAAAGTCCACAAAACAAACACAATTCAGAGTCGAGTGAAGATGAATGTTCCAGTGACGAAAACATGGAAGACATGAATGAAGCGGAGAACGTAAAGACTGCCGTGAAACATATCTGTGATATTGAAGAAGGCTGTTATATAATCGTTAGTTTTATATATAATGAAAACACAAAAAAAGAATGTACAAAACAATATGTTGCCAAAATTATAAAACTGTCTAAGAAAAGAATTAAAGTTAGCTGCCATCGTCCTTATAAAGAAAAAAAGAATGCGTTTGTATATCCAACTGTGGATGACGTTGCCTTTGTAAACCTGTCTCAAATTAAATACAGATTGACTGAACCCACAGTGGTGAGAGGAATCTATTCCTTTACAGAAAATGTTATTTAAGTTAACTACATTTTCTTATATTAATAAATTGTTTTGTTTGTTTGCTACAGAACTGTATTTCCTTTATTGTTATTTACGAATTCAATATTATTTTTTCATTTTATTTAAAATTGTTTCAATAAAAATGCATATATCCTTACGATGTTCACTAATTACATAAGTAGGTACCTTACTGATCAACCCACCTATCTAAAACTAGTTAAATTTTATATATTTTTGATTTAAATTGTTTCATAAAGGATGATCCTTTTCCTATATGAACAACTTCAAACTGTTAGTGAGTTTTCTAGCAAAAATATCTGTTGTTTCATATATCCCCGTATAACCTTCCTATATGAAACACTATTTTTTTTAAAAAAACAGCATTTTGTCATAAAATTTTCACATTTTTCACCACGGATATCAATACCAGTGGCAATTAGGTATATTACCATGAAATCCTTAATTAAATATTTTTAACTATGTCCAAGTTATATATAAAAACATGTTAAAATCGTTTCATATATCCCCATTCTACGGTACCGTAAAACGAGTATATATGGAACGGCCGTGGTTATATGGAACGATCGTACATTTTTTCAAATAACGCGCTTTATTAGCAATTATGGTTGGCAATGCTTGGTAACTTTTGTTGGCACAACGTTGTCATTAATAGCACCGAACCAAATTCACGACAGGTGGACGCAATTTTGATGGGTAAGTTTTTAAAAACATTTTCCAATATGGGGCTTAATTTGCACATATTTATTATTGTCAAAGAGTCTCCACCCAATCTCGTAAACTAACAATTGTACGGCATGGGTACAATGAAATAAATATTTCCTTATAACCTCAACAATGACTTCCACCGGTTTTCTTTGCGACTGAAGTTAAGTTGTTTAAATAATGACGTCATTATAGAAAATGTTACTTTTTCAGGGTAATTTGGAACGGTCACTAAAGATGCCACGTAAACATGTCCACATACCAGGAACCCCATATAGAAGAAATTATTCAAAAGACCAACTAGAAAATGCTTTGTTAACAGTGGTTGATGGGCAGTACTCACTGGCACAAGCTTCAGAAATGTTTGGAGTCCCAAAAACCACCATTTTTAGAAAATACCATGGAATGAACTCTGATAGGTTAGGTAAACCTCCGGTTTTAAATGATGCAGAAGAAAAAAAAATTGTTAAAGCATTAATGGTAGCAGCTGAATACGGGTACCCATTTGACAAACCTCTTCTGAAAAAGTTTATCCAACAATACTTAAATCGAAAAGGAGTAAATGTAAAATGTTTCACAAATAACTTGCCTGGTGACGAGTGGTGCAATAATTTTGAAAATAGGCATCACGAATTGACAAGACGCAATGCTGAAAATATCAAAAGATCCAAAGCGGAAGTAACACCAGAGATAATAAGACAATGTTTTGCTGAAGTAAGCAACACAATAAAAGATGTTCCACCAGAGAATATTATAAACTTTGATGAAACGAATCTGTCAGATGACCCGGGTAAACAAAAAGTATTTACAAAGCGTGGATCCAAACATGCAAGACAAATTATGGACAGTTCAAAAAGTTCAACCTCTGTGATGTTCGCAATTGCTGATAATGGAGTTCTTTTGCCTCCATATGTGGTATACAAAGCCAAAAATGTGTACCCGGAGTGGATTTATGGGGGACCAGAAGGAACACGTTACAATCGGTCCACAAGTGGATGGTTCGAAGCCGAAATATTTGAAGACTGGTTTTTTAATATTATATTACCTTATTTTCGGAGAAAAGACGGTAGGAAATTTTTAATAGGTGATAATTTAAGCAGTCATATGTCATTGAGTATAATAACGGCATGTGAAGAAAATAATATTTCCTTTATATTTTTTCCTGCCAACTGTAGGGGAATTATGCTTAAGATGACATACCAGGTAAGATGACACACTTGGAATAAGTTTGCAAATATTGCCGCTAGGACGACTTCGGCCACGTTGACACAACTGCCAACAGGTGGCTCCACAGTGCCACATAAAATGGCTTTCGTCTCGTAAGTTTTTTGTGCGCAGCATAAGCCAGTGTGATTTTGTCTCCTGAAATCTTTTGTTTCATAGTTTTACATGTGCCTGGTATATTTCTCAGGTAAGTTTGTTTACAACTTCTGATTTTGTAGAGTGATCTACAGTTTTTAATCTTCGAGTAGGTGGAGAAACAAATAACATAACCTCAACTTTATTTCAGTCTAGGGGTTGGCAAAGTTATTAGCGCCAAATGGGAAAGATGACATATCAACAGACAGTTAAAGATGACATATATGCCATCTTACCCAGTGGCTTATGAGAAATATTTTAGCAGTTTAATTATCCTTTTCAGTATGCCGAACAACTACCAGAGGAAGTCAGCTCGTCATTCTTGGTCGAAAGAAGACATGGCAAAGGCCATCAAAGAAGTAGAAGATAAGAAAATGGGGTGGCTAAGGGCTGCAAAAAAATATAATGTAGGTACCACAAGCAACTCTTCGTCGCCATTTCGTCAAAATTCCTACAAACCTTGGCCGCTTCAAACAGACTTTTTCTCCCGAATTAGAGCAGCAGATAGTAGATCATGTGTTACACTTTGAAGAAAGGTTGTTTGGATATACTACTACTGATATAAGAAAACTGGCTTTTCAATTAGCGGAAAGGGCTCAAATAGAACATAGATTTGACAAGAAGACTCAGATGGCTGGATGGGACTGGTTGCTAGCGTTTAGAAGAAGAAACCCATGTTTGTCCCTAAGAGAACCTGAAGCAACTTCGGCAGCTAGAGCCAGAGCGTTCAACAAACCACAGGTTATGAAGTTTTTCGATCTGTTAGAAGATATAATGGGAAGGGAAAATTTTTCTCCTGAAAGAATTTTCAACATGGATGAAACAGCCTTAAGCACAGTACAAAAGCCTCCTAAAATATTTGCTCGGAAAGGAAAGAAGCAAGTAGGAGCTATAACCAGTGCTGAACGAGGACAACATGTCACCGCTGTTGTCTGTGCGAACGCCGTGGGAAATATGGTTCCGCTAACCTTAATCTTTCCTCGCAAGAACCACAAACCAGAATATTTCGATGGCGCTCCAACGGGAACTTTGGAGTTGTGTTATGAGACTGGTTATATGGTCGGCGAATTATTTTTAAAATGGATGAAGCATTTTGTCAAATCAGTTTGTAGCAGTGCGGAAAATAAAGTCCTGTTAATTCTTGACGGTCATGGTAGCCATAAATATTTGGATGCATTAGAATTTGCCAAAGCCAATGGGGTTATATTGTTATGTCTTCCTCCTCATTGCACTCATAGAAGCAGCCGTTAGATGTGTCGTTTTTTGGCCCTCTTGATAATTATTATAACCGTGAAATGACAACTTGGCTAAAGCAACATCCAGGCAGAACAGTTGGACTCTACCAAGTTAGTAGTCTTTTTGGAAGAGCTTATGCAGAGGCTGCGTCAGTGAAAAATATTACCAGTGGCTTTGATAAAACTGGTATTTGTCCACTTAATCGTTTCGTTTTCCCTGATCATGTGTTTTTACCAAGTGAAGTAACTGAAAATGAAATTGAAGGTGACGAACAGAACGATTTAAGGTCTGCCCCTGAAGTACCCATAGAAGCATCCATTACGAGCACTTTAGAACTGAACACTTCCGGACCAAGCTCTTGTAAAGCTCCATTTCAGAGGTCAGCTCATGACAACACCATTGATATCCTGCCGGACAGTCATCAGATGATCATCTCGACAGATCAAATGCTGAAAGAAATTTCGCCATTACCAAAATCTCAGTCGTCAGGACAAGTAAGAAAGCGTACAGGCAGTTCAACTGGTTCGCAAGTTCTTACTACAAGCCCTTTCATTAATGAAGTTAAAGCCAAAGTCCAGATAAAGAAGCAGAAAGAAAACCGCAAAAGCCTAAGAACCCATAAAACTGTCACATGTGTTCTTTTTGAAAGTGACGAAGAAAAAACGGAAGACCCTTTTGCTGATGAAGAGGATGAAAACGATGCAGTTTGCATTTACTGTAATGAATTGTACAGTAATTCTCGACCAGGCGAATATTGGGTTCGTTGTCAGCAATGTTCCAAGTGGTGTCATAGTCTCTGCGCAGATGTATCGCCCAAAGTTAAGAACTTCGTATGCGAAATATGTAGTTAGTTAGGTATGTCATCTTAGACTTAATTAATATGTCATCTTAGACTTACTATGCCATCTTAACAAAGCCAAAGACTGTATTCCATTTTAATTTTTAGTATTTTTATAATTCGTCTAAAGATATTAATGTTAACGTTTCTTGCTTGTCAAACAAAGCAGTTCTTTGAATAAAAATGTTTTCTCTAATAAATGGTTTTTTTTTCAATTTTATCCAGCCCCATCAAAAAAGTATGTCATCTTAAGCATAATTCCCCTACTCATATTTGTCAACCTTTGGACGTGGGTATCTTTGGTCCACTGAAAAGAATGTGGCGTTCAACGCTGACTGAATGGAAATCTAAAAACAAGGGAGTAGTTCCAAAGACTGAGTTTCCTGCGTTATTACGCGTTATTAAAAAAGTTAATGCATTTA
The DNA here is from genome assembly GCA_929113105.1 of Agrypnus murinus. Classification (NCBI taxonomy): domain Eukaryota; kingdom Metazoa; phylum Arthropoda; class Insecta; order Coleoptera; family Elateridae; genus Agrypnus; species Agrypnus murinus. Next base: position 45,097,894 of record OV816027.1, on the reverse strand, counting down.
CTGCAGCCCACCTTAGAAAAGAATATAAAATCAAGTTTTTCAGCAACGGGGTTAGTCACTCTTAATCCGAATAAAGTGCTGATAAAATTGATTCCACAAGGAAACAGAACAAATGATGTGAATGACAATGCTCTATGTAATTCGTTTAGTGAGATAATGGACCAAAAAACTGCTTTAAGTGAAAGGGAAACAGTCAGAAGAACGAAAAAAATTGTAGTGCCTCCTGGAAAATCTTTATCAGTCAGTGACTTTCAAACTCCTAGACCATCCAGAGAAACTGAAATAAATTCCCAAATTGAGACTGAATCTGCTGAAAACACGACTGAAACTATAGAAGAGGAGAGTGAAAATTCTTCATCGGGCAGCAATGAGACTGATGCTGACAAGACTGATTTTAACAAAAAGAAAAATTCAAAGAGACCTGCGATAAAATCTGATTTAGTGCCTAATGCATTTGTTATTGTTACTTTTATTTATAATCAAAATACCAAAAAAGAATGCAATAAGAACTTCTTGGCCAAAATTTTAGAATATAATGAAGATAACGACACCTTTAGAGTTACCTGTTTAAGAAGTTACAGAGAGAGAAAAAATTCTTTTATTTTTCCAGTAATAGAGGATATTATTTCTATTAACTATTGTCAAATAAAGTATATAGTTGAGCAACCTGTCATTTGCAGAGGTATTCACACTTTTAACAATAATTTGTTTTGAATTTTGTTTATGCAGAATGAATTTTTTTTTACATTTTTATTATACCTAGTCTAGAAGAGTGTTTTTTAATTGTTTTGTTCAATTTTTTAATAGAATTTGCTAATAAATTTTCTTATTTGGAACGAATTGCATTAATTGACTATAATGATTATGACCTTAGTTTTCAACCAAAATTACCCACCTCTCGTAAATGTATTTTTTTAATTCCAATTGTTCCATATAACCTCTTACAGAATCCTATATGGAAAGAAATTGACATGTAATGCATATTTGTTTGAAAAGTATTTTTGTTCCATATAACCCTTACAACCAGGGTTATATGGAACGACGAAATTTAAAAAAAATATACAGTTACATATTTAAGAAGAAAAAGTTAATTTGTAAAAAGTCTCTATAAAGTATCCCCAAGAGAACAGGTACCATCGAGCGGTGTTACTTTGCCACTCAAGGGTAACTTTGCCACCCGGTGGCTTGTCAGATTTAAAAAAAATATTTCTTAGGTTGGTAGCGGCACCCTGTTGAAATTCTAGCGAACTAAAACCAATACTTCAAGGTCACCAATGGTGGTGTTTGGAAGGCCGTGGTTCGTGTAAGAGATGTGAAAATAAATGGTATGTATTTTCTATTTATTTCTAGATTAAGACAAAGTTGAAATTCTAAGGGTCCTAGAAGGCAATCTACGTTGTTATGGCAACTGTCAATTGTACCATCTGAAAGCCGGCTATTTTGAGGTTATGTTGTGTGGTTTTCAATTTTTCAACTGCAACAGTTTAAGAAAAAAAAACAAACAAACATAATGGTTCCTTGCATGGGGTAACTTTGCCAAATACTGACTGTCTGATTACTAGATACCTACATACCTACGTGTTTGTTTGCTGTTATGTTTGACAAGTATGTACCTATAAGGATAAAATAAGACACTTTAACTTTTCAGAAAAACATGGGTCGAGTTTATAAAAGGAAGGTGGGGGCCCGTAACTACAAAAACTACAGCGAAGAGCAGCTGCAAAGAGCAATTTATAGCGTAAGGACACGGCGGTTGACTCTACAAGCAGCTTCTGAATTATATAACATTCCAAGAAGAACTTTGGTCAATAAAATCAAGGGTCAACACACTGGTCCTGTTGGAGCGCCACCAGCTTTAACCCAGCTGGAAGAAAGACATATTGTGGATGTCTTACTTGCCGCTGCGGAGTTCGGTAGCCCGTTAACGTCACTGGATTTAAGAATGGTGGTAAAAGGATATCTCCAGAAACAAGGAAAAAGCATTAAACAATTTACCAACAACTTACCTGGAAAGGAATGGTGTTTAAATTTCATAGAAAGGCACAAAGATCGACTATCACAAAGAAGTTGCAAGAATATTAAAGCAGTACGAGCAGAAAAATCTGAAGTAGAAATTGAAAACTATTTCCAAAATTTGGAGAGAAGCTTGCAAAATGTTCCGGCAACTAACATCCTAAACTATGATGAGACTAATCTCAGTGACGATCCGGGGTCCAAAAAATGCATATTTCGACGGGGCACAAAATACCCTGAAAGAAGAATGAATACAACCAAGACATCTATCTCGATTATGTTCGCAATCACGGGGGATGGTCGTTTTACCTCAATATGTAGTCTACAAAGCTGAAAGAATTTACGACCAATGGACTATTGGGGGTCCAAAATTTTGTAGGTACAATCGAACCAAATCAGGCTGGTTTGACGCTTATACATTTCAAGACTGGTTTGAATCAACTGTTGTACCATGGGCCAAAAAACTTGAGGGACCAAAAGTTGTAATTGGGGATAACTTGTCATCCCACTTGAATGTCGATATAATAGTATCATGTCAGAGATTTAATATAAAATTTGTGTTCCTTCCCCCCAACTCCACACATATCACTCAACCGTTGGACGTTGGATATTATGGGCCTCTTAAACGACTGTGGAAAAACATTTTATTAAATTACAAGCTGCAGAATCCAAGAGATGGAGTCCTCAATAAATAATCTTTTCCGCCACTTTTGCAAAAATTGGTGAATCAGCTGCACTATACTGACCAGAAGAATATCCAAAGTGCCTTTAGGACAACAGGTATCATTCCAGTGGACAGAACACAACTGTTGAAAAAGCTGCCTGCATACCGACTGCAGGAAAATGTACAAGCCAATATTAGTGATTCCCTGTTAGATTTTCTAAAAACAAATAGAGCACCAACTTCAACACCAAAGCGCAGAAAAAAGATGCTTAAAGTAGTTCCAGGAAAATCTGTTGCAGCTGAAGACTTTGATGATAGAGCAAGTGCAGAAAACGAGTTGGAAGCTGAGGATAATTGGCCAACAGTGAGTCACGTAAATGAAGAGAATCAAGAGTGGACAGAAAATGAAGACGTAGAAAATTCTGAAGCAGATGAGACTGAAGAAATTGTCAGTATTAGACCAAAGATTGGAGATTTTATTGTTGTCGCTTTTCCAACAAAGAAAACAGTCAAGCACTTCATCGGACTAGTCATTGATGTGCAAGAAGAAATTACTGTAAAGTACCGTCAAATGTGTATATATGAAACAGTGCGGGTTATATAAAACGCAGTGCAACAATTTTAAATTTTTCGCGCAATCTGAGTCCAAGGTGGACAACAGAAAAAATTAAAAATCACTAGCCATGTAAAACATATCTGTCGATTTCCTGGTCCGCGTTTGAATGTGATCAGATCATGGTAAGTTTCTTTAAAAAAATATTAAATAATGACCCCTCAGTGACAAAATCTTGAATACCGTAAAAGTCTCCCCTGTAGTTCGATTCAGAATCAAAATATAGCATGGGTTCTGTGGAAGTAATACACGATTATAACCTCACTTATCACAACATGTGATCAGTTTTCGCGCACTTTATTTCAGGTCGAAAATTTGTGCAAAAGAGTAAAAAAACTCATTTTCTAGGGGTAATATGAAACAAAATGCCGCACAAGCATATTCACAAACCTGGCACTGCGTTTCGGCGAAACTATCCGGATGAATCCGTAGAAAGGGCACTACAAGCTGTAGTTGAAGAGGGAGTATCTTTTGGCCAAGCAGAAGAACTCTATGGCGTCCCGAAGTCCACTATTTGGCGGAAATATCGGGGTATAGGATCAGACAAGCTTGGAAAACCACCTGCCCTTAATCATATTGAAGAGAGAAAAATTGTTGAAGCCCTCACCACAGCTGCTGGGTTTGGTTACCCCTTTGATCGTGACTCCTTGAGGGAATTTGTGAAAACTTATCTGGACAGAAAAGGAGCAATTGTTGCTTGCTTTAAAGACAATTTACCTGGTAATGAGTGGTGTTCAAATTTTGAAGAGACATCCTGATTTGACACGCAGGAATTGTGAAAATATAAAACGGTGTAAAGCGGAAGTCACCCCTGAAACCATAAATTCATATTTTGATCAGTTACAAACGACCATTAATGATATTCCAGACACACACATCATCAATTATGATGAAACTAATATAACTGACGATCCTGGCAGGAAAAAAGTTTTTGTTAGAAAAGGAAGTAAACATGCCCGACGTGTTATAGATTCATCCAAAACTTCTAATTCGGTTATGTTTGCGGTTACAGGAGACGGTAAATTGTTGCCGCCGTATATTGTCTATAAAGCAAAAAATCTTTACCCTGAGTGGATTGAGAATGGACCAGAAGGAGCCCGATACAATCGTTCTTTAAATGGTTGGTTCGATGGAAACATATTTGATGATTGGTTTACTAGCATTGCACTGCCATATCTAAAAAGGAAAGAAGGTAGAAAGGTTATTATAGGCGACAACTTGAGTTCTCACCTAAACGTCAATATTATAAAGGCGTGCAACGAGAACAATATTGCATTTGTGTTTCTGCCCCCTAATACGACACATTTATGTCAGCCTCTAGATGTGTCTGTGTATGGGCCTTTGAAGAGGCAATGGCGAAAAACGCTAACTGAATGGAAGCTTAAGAATAGAGGAGTCATTCCAAAAACAAAGTTTCCGGAACTGATTTCCGGAATTGGCTTCATTCGCTAGAACCGACTATAGCAGATAATATTAAATCTGGTTTTCGAAGTTGTGGAATAATTCCCCTAGACCGTGACAAAGTCCTTAGGAAGTTAATTTCAAAAGGTGACACGGAACAGTTACAAAATGAGGCCTTGACAGCAACCTTTTCTCAAATAATGGAACAGAAAACAAAGGTTCCAGACTATCAACGCAGTAAACGACGAAAAAAGATAGAAGTTCCGTTTGGAAAATCTGTATCGCTAAACGATTTAGCGGGGCCATCCACGCAAGCAGATCCTCATACTGATGAAGGCAATGAAGAGATTGAAGAAGAGATTGAAGAAGAGGTTGAAACAGATAACGAAGAGACTGAACAAAGCAATCAAGGAACTGACACTGAAGAGACTGGAACTTTTTGTTATAACAGAAACACCAAAAAGGAAACTGAAAAAACATTTCTTGCCAAAGTTCTGGAGAAGAAATCAGAAATCTGTACAATTTCTTGTCTAAGAAACTATTAGAGGCAGAAGTGATAGCTTTACATTCCCAAATGTGCCTGATATAACAGATATTTGTTATGACCAAATTAAATTTATAGTTTCACAACCCGTGATCTCAAGAGGAGTTCATACATTCTCAGGGAATCACTTATAATTTCCTCTTTTCATTTTTTTAAATTTGTTTTGTATTTCAAATAGGTATATAGGTACTCTAAACCAAAGAATTTTGCTTTATTTTACATTTTTATAGAATTTTTATTGATTTGTTATTATTTTTTTAATGGTTTTTTGGTTATATGAGACAATAAACAGTTTTTGTGAAATTTTTGCTTTTTTACGTTAAATATGGTCCAAACTGCACGTGCGGCACGTCATTCTTTTTAAAAAAATGTCGGCTGTTTCATATAACCTTTGGGTCGGGAGTTTATGAAACGTTAGTGAGTTTGCACAGCAAAAATGTATTTTCTACTATCGTTTCATATTACCATATTATTTTTGTGGTATAGGGTTATATGAAACGCAAAAAAAAAATAAAAAAAGGTTGATGTCTTAAAAAAACTGCACTACAGTTGCTAATTAAGGTTCGGTAAACTATCTTCTAACGTTTACAGAAAAAAAAAAGTTATTTGTGATATTCCAATCAAGATATATGCAAAAGTGTCAAAAAATCGTTTCATATATACACATTTGACGGTACTTAAGGAAGAAAACGACTGATTTGTTTGTATTTCCAAATGAAGACGACATTGCCGTCGCACTAGACGAAGACATTATGAAGATATTGTCACCACCTACTGTGACGAGGGGTGTATATCGTTTCAATTGTGATTTAACCTCATATAGACTGTAAATTTTTGTTACCTATCAATCGTTACCTGATTAGAAATTTAAGAATCTTGTTATTTTCTATATTTTGTTAACCACAGATATTGATTTTTTTATTTTTTAATGTATTTTTGATACGGATTTACGTTCTATAATAAAAGCCTTATAAAAAACGTGTTTTTGTGAAAAAAATCGTGGTTTTTTGTATTGTGGACATAGTCTTCGTTATTTTCTACCAAATCCACCCATAATAATGGAGAACTTTGCATTTATATTGATTTTACAAGGTCTAGCAAAGTAACACCGACGACGGGGTAACTTTGCCAGATTTTTAAAAAATAAAAAAATATTTAACAATTTTGAATCATGTAGCAATCAATAGAGAAAACTTCGAAATTGTACATAGTTTCCAACCAGATGCATAGAGCTAAAAATGTCGAAACTACAGAAAAAAATATGCGAAAACGTGTGCAAAGTAACACCGCTCGATGGTACATCCTTTTTATAAACTATCAGACGGTTAAGAAAATATTTAGGATTGTGTGAAAAAAACGTTCCATATATACTCGTTTGGTACTGAACAGATTGTTTGAATTAAGATCAGAAATGTTATTATTTTTGCAAGATAATACACCCAACTTGCTAATTTTTTTAATGACAAGTGGTTATTTACAAGCTTGCTTATTTAGGCGATATTTTCTCACTTCAACCATTTGAATCTCTCCATGCAAGAGCCAGACAAAACAGTGATGTATGCTCAAGGCAGTTTCTCTGTTGGAAATTTGAAGGTCCAGAAAAACTATGAAAACTTTCCACCGACTCAAGATTTTAGTTTCTTGTACGTATAGGAGACAACTCACTTGACACCACATCTCTTTCACTACTATCATCTCATCGTGAAGGTTTAAAACAACTGACAGATTATATACCCATTAAAGATACTTCTGGGCAGTTATGGGTAGTCGATCCATTTAATGAAGAGGTTGAAAAGACAGAACTAAGTGCACTGTAAGCGAGACTTGTGGGTCTTCAATAGGATTAGCGACTCACAGACACAGTCAGGAGTTAGATCATTATCAGAAGCAAATATTTAGCCAGCAAGAACATCTTACAATCAAAAATATTATCTTGAACGGAATTCAACACCAAGGGCATGATCTACAGGAATTAATTAACTTTGAAAAGACTGTTAACACCCGCGGTCATAGAAGAAATGGTGAACGAGTTATTGATAGAATCTGGGGTTGGACGTCATCGTTTGAGGTGTTTATGGTCTTCAAGGTGATAAAGTTATTTCTCCATGGGACAGCACTTCATGTGTTATATGCTTTAGTGTAGTTCGAATTGCTAGCTTATAGGATAGTCTTGCCACATATTTTTTATTTTTTACATAGAGCTAACCATTTTCGATCAGAGCATAATGTAACCGAGGACATAAAAACACAGGTGAACGTTCTAATTAAACTCATTTTGCTGATAAAAATTGTCATGATGATGCAGAAAGACGAGCTTGAATGCAAGATACGATGGCTCAGCAATTAGATCGCTGAAAGTTACAGTTCTTTGTATAAAAAGGGGCAATATAACCACAAGTTTTTCCTTTTACATCCTGTTGGTGCCTTTGATTGCACTTATGCATTTATAATTACCTCCGTTATTGGCCATACAAAGCATGATATTAATTTATCAATTATTTGACTTGCTTTACTATAAGTGATTGTTTTTAAAAATTGTTTCTTTTGTGTGAAGAATCTTCTATATAACCTGTTGATACGTTTGGAATTACACATACTGTGCAGTTTTGATTTATGCTTCCAATTAAACACTGGAAATGTTTCAATGGAGGTCACCATTGAAGAATTACCAACAAGAAAAAAATCATCCCAACAAACTAAAGGTTCACTTAATGATTGTCACTTGTTTCTGTTTAAATACTTTCGATGTTTAAAGATTAAAGAAGCTTTAAGAAAACTATCAAGATTTTTTCACTATGCAGTAATGATTAATAAGAACACAGCTTTTGATGTACTAATGTCCAGAGATAGTTCCATTAGCAAACCAGCAACTTACTTATGAAGAATCCTAAATGAAGCATGCTTATTTTTTTGAGAGGTAAATAAAACACAACAAAAGAAACATATATTTGTATAAGATCAAAGTACACAAGTGTCTTTAGTATTGGTTTGGTTATCTATCTTCTGATTTGAATTTTGAAGTCCCAACAATGAACAGCACTATTTCATTACGAACTAGACATGCTACAATTGTTGCAAGTATAGGCACTGGATCATCTGAAATTATAAATAATTATTATTAGTATTGGTCTGATGTATAACTTACATAAGATAACTAACAAGGTCCTCGAGTATGAAAAGGCAGCTAGCAGGCAAAACTAAATAGTTTTTAAAATACATACGTTTACAGTACTATATACGAGCCCCGATGCAGATTAATTTGTCTACTTTCATTTTTGTTAAAAGTCACCCCACAATCTTTACTCCGGAATTTTCTTCTGGTATAGAAAGTGGGTCTATCTTGTTGCCAGACGTGAAGTACTGCATGTACATCTACACCATGTGACGTTTCCTAAAATTATATCAAGGGGTTTCCTTATACTGCTTCTAAACCTTGCAAGAAGCAGTGTAAGGAAACCGCCTTGATAGAATTTTATGGAACATCGCATAGTGTAGATGCAGATACAGTACTTCACTTCTGGCAACAAGAAAGAGTTATTTTCTAGACCAGAAGAGAATTTTGGAGTAAAGATTGCGGGGGTGAATTTTAACAAAAAATGAAAGTAGATGAATTAAATATGCGTCGGAGTTCTTACATACAATTCCTATTGTTACAAATGACTGATTTGAAATAGATTTGAGACCTGTTTTCTTTAATGAACATAATACTTTTTTACAGTATAATTAATTATCCCAATTATTGAAAATTTATTTTAATCAGATAACATGTAAACATATATTTACGCGGATAGAACGGAATGTTTCTAGAATGAAGCACAAGATGGCGTTATGCGCACATGCTGATTAGAGTTACTACATCTAGTCACCTAGACCGTTCTGTTCGATCGGAGTACCGCAAAACGCCGCCATATTGGGGCAGAGAAGGGTTATCTTTAATAACGCACAAATTAAAATCACATTTTACGTATTTGATATGTTAGAAGTTTGAACTTTCATAATAAAAAAAAACCTTTTAAACTAATCGTGGATTTCATTAAATTCAATATATATAAAAATAATGAACAATTTCGTGCTTCATTTTCCCCAATATGGCGGCGTTTTGCGGTACTCTGATCGAACAGCACAGTCTAGGTGACTAGATGTAGTAACTCTAGTGCTGATCACTTGTTTTGAAAGCGCCATTGTTCGTACAACAGTTGTCAAATTTTCAAACGGATTCTATATAAACACACACCGTTACTATCGATTCAAGTAAATAATTTGTGCATTTTCTTAATCATGAATAAAAACGAGTTCCGTGCAGTGATAAAACATTTCTTTTTTAAAGGCTTAAATGCTAAACAAATAAAAATGGAGTTAGATTTGCGATGGCGAAACTGCATGAACTACGATTCCAGTTAATTGAACATGCACCTTATTTGTCAGACTTGACTCCTCGGATTTCTTTATGTTCCCATATCTCAAGAAATGGTTGGCTGGAAAGAAATTTTCATCGAATACTGAAATCATCAAAGCTGTAAATGGATATTTTGAAGGTTTGGCTAGTTCTTATTTTTGTGAAGGGTTGAAGGGTCTTGAAAAGCGTTGGACTAAAGGTGTAGAGCTGAAAGGAGACTATGTAGAAAAATAAATACGATTTTCCCCAAAAAGTTGTTTTTTCCGTCTTGTTCTAGAAATTTTTCAATCTATCCTTGTAGAGTTATTCTAGAACATTCATACAAACACCAATCTTTTCAGCAAGGAGCAAGCAAAAATTTTAGTTTAGTATGTTTTTTATCTAAAATTAACCCTAAAGGGTAACATTTGGCCTCATACTAGGAGATTAAAATGTATTAAGTCAGTTTTCAAAAAAAACTTTTTACATGACGGCAAAAAGATAAGCTGATGGCAATTTTTTCTTTTAAAGATCTCTATAAAAACTAAACATTAGCGAAGTCCCAAATTAGCAAAATTCATGCAATTTTACAAAGGATTTAAGTCTCAAGTCTGAAATGTGGCCAATGTTTACCTTTTATAAATCTTTAAAAGTAAAATATCCAGCAGCTTATCTTTTAGTCTTCCTGTAAAAATTTCCAAATTTTGCCAAATTTCAACTCTTAGGTAATTTTAGGCAAAAAATGTGCCGGGGTAAAATCTTGCTGGGGTAAAATCTTGTTCCTTACTAAAGAAATTGGTTTTTGTTTGAATATCCTGAATCTGAGATAATCAAGTTTATGTAAACCTCTGAAATTGCAAAAAACGGCTAGACGTGTGAAACAAAAATTATTTGATCTTTGTATCAGTCAAGATTATTTCACTTTTAATAATAAAATTTATTTACAAAAAGATGATTTACCTATGGGTAATTCTCAGAGTCCTCTATTAGCTAACATATTTATGGATAATTTAGAAGATCAAATATTCGAATTGGATCTTTCTAAACACAATGGGTGTGTCTAACACCATCTAGCGCTAGAACCGCTGAATGCAGCGTTACTAGTTAGACGACACGATGCTATTGCAGCGCTGCTTGCCAAGTTTAGCATAAGAATTTCGTGCTATATTTGAAGCAGCTGCTGCATTATAAAAGTGGGGATAAGTTAACTCATGCGTTTACTTCAGTTTACTTGAGCATAGCCTGTAAACAGTAGAAAATCTAGTACAACATTAATATGTCTGTAATACATTTGTTTATAATTAAAATTCTATCCACAATCGTAGTTAAATTTAAAAGGAGCTTAAACTTTACTCTTTCGAGATTGATCTGTTGTTTGAGGTTAGTTTAATTTTCAAATATAATAATTATTTGCGCTAAGACAGAACAAAACAGGACGTCTAACATACACTATCTAACGCTTAAAAGCTGCATTCAGCGCTGCGCTAACAGCTAAATAAGGTTAGACTAATCCATTATTTTTTGGTTTTATGTGGATGACATTTTAGCTTGTTTTGACAGTTCTTTTGAGATTATCAATGAGTTTTTAATTCTTATTAATAGTCTTCACACAAAAATCACGTTTACACTAAACAGAACAAAATATATCTTTTAATTCTTTGGATTTAAGTATTAAAATTTATACAAACAATGAATTTAAATTTTCCATATACAGAAAACCTACAAACAAAGACATCACAATTCCTAATGATTCATGTAATCATAAAATGCACAAACTAGCAGCTTATAGATCTTTAGTAAACCGAGCTTTAACTAATCCAATGAAACGGTCACATTTTGATAAAAAAATTTCAATCAACAAACAATTAGCACATGCAAACCATTATAACCATAACATGATTGACACTTTAATTCAACGAAAAGATTATAGGTTAGCTATCAAAAGAATATTTCCAATTGACACTCAAATACAAGACACAAACTACATATCAATACCATACTTTGGCAAGGTATCAGAACAAATTGCAACTGTAATACGAAAAACCAACAATTACAAAATAACCAATAAAACTAACACCAACACTTTTTCATTTTTATTCAATGCTAAAGACAGAACACAATATATCATAAAATCAGGCATATCCTATTTGAATTGTTCTTTTTGTAACTCGGCTTAAAGAATATAATTCGTAAAATTAAAAGCCACCTTAAACTCTTTATTTAACTTACATTTTATTTTATTTACATTTAACTGAATAAATCTATTATTTAAAAAAGAGGTTACATCGTAAAAATATTAATTTTAAATTTTGAACCATTCTTTTCTTAGCTACTTTCGGATGTTGTTCATAAGGTTCTTGATAGTATCCTTCTTGGCCATTGCAGTATCCTTTATCCATTTTTTCCGAAAGCCTTTTAACATTTTTAGTCTGGCCAGTGGTTCTCAATTTGCTTTTTTCCACAACCCAATATTTCCCTATTGCGCGACACTGTGGGACATTTCGGGGATTCATGTCTTTTGACACAAAATCAACTTCATTTTCTTTTAATAAATTAAGGAGTTGCTATTTGAATCTCGCTTAGTAAAGAAGTGTCGTCGTGATTCGTATCAAATAACAACAGTGTAAACGGAAATAAAACATTGTAATAATATTTATAAAGTAGGTCAAAACATGACCTGCATACCAAGTGCATTAAAGTGCAATAATTGTGTTATTTTAACATAAAATGTTTAAAATAAATAAATCTCCACTTAAAATTAGAACAAAAGAAAGTGATTCAAATAAAAATCCTTTTAAAGGAAGTCAAAAAATTCAAAGATCTCCTTTAAAACATCCATATCTATTAATTACATCTCTATATAATGAAGCAGGATCACCATTAGTGACCCAACAAAAAGAAATACAAAGGGAAATAACCATGCCGCAAGTTAATTCATCCTTACCGAGCACCATAGCAGAGACCGCATTAATAGAACAACTATGTCTTCAACTCAAACAGGCCTTGGATGAGATTAAAGCACTTAAAGACCAAGTTGCATTGTTGCAAGGTGAGAAAAAACGTTCTAGTCCGACCAATTCCGATGAGGAAGAAGAATTAGTTTCCCGGGAAACAGAATGGCTGCTTCCAAAAAATAAGAACAAGAAAAGAAAAGCAGCTGAGTCACCGTAGAAGAACCCAGAGCAAGCCAACACTGGCTAAATAACAAAAACCTCCTCCAGTTGTGGTAAGTAATTTGGAAAATTATATGGAGCTCAAACAGAAACTTCAGACAAGTAATCTGAAGTTTAATGCAACCCTAATGAATAATATTCAACTAAAAATCAATGTTGACACAGCAACAGGATATAGAGGGTTAACTCAATATCTAAATAATTCTCATCAGGAATGGCATTCGTACGAGAACAAGCAGGAGAGACCGATCAGAGTTATGGTTAGACACCTGCACCCTACTTGTGATTTAAAAGAAATCGTTAATGAACTGCAGCAGAACGGTTTCAAGATAAAAAATGCAGAAAAAAAATTAAAGAAAAAGAAAGATGGCTATATCAAGCTCTCTCTCTTCGTGCTAACATTCGATAAAACAGAGGAAATCAAGAAGATCTTCGAAATTCAGCATTTGTGCCACATGAAAGTTAAAATTGAGGCACTAAGAACTAGTAAATTAATATCGCAGTGCAAAAGATGCCAGAGATATAGGCACACGCAAAAATACTGTGCCAACGTACACCCATCTGTGTTAAATGTGCAGGGAATCATCTAACAGCAGAATGTACCAAGATTGGGAATGCTCCTGCCAAGTGTTCTAACTGCGCTGAGGCACATCCTGCCAACTATAGAGGGTGTATAATCGCCAAAGAGTTGCAAAAGCGGCGAGATAACGTTACTAAAACTAGAAAACCAACTCCTATAGCAAGGACATTCGTGCCTGCTAAATTGAAGGCAGGTGTCTCATATGCACAAGCAAGTAAGTCGAAGCAGGAAGAACCTATCTCTACCAATCCTAAAACCAAACCATCTATGATGCAAATGATGCAGAATATGATGAAGATGCTGGACAGAGTCAATGAGAGACTTGACAGGTTAGAAGCCAGGAGTACCGGTGCTATTCCCAAAAAGAAGTAATCCATTGACCAACAAGACTTAAGAATAGCTACATGGAATGCCAATGGCATCCTAAAGAGAAAACAGGAACTTGAAGTCGTCCTTCATACCCAGTATATAGATGTGTGTCTGATTTCAGAAACGCATTTGACTGCTCAATCCTACCTAAAAATAAGAGGATATAGATTATACCACACTATTCACCCCGACAATCAAGCTAAAGGCGGTAGTGCTGTATTAGTCAAAGAGTCAATTAACCACTACGAAGAATGTCATCTACAAAGGATAGAATTCCAGCTTACTATGATATGTATTAAGTTCATGAAGCAAAATTTAAAAATAGGTGCAATTTACTGTCCTCCAAGACACAATTTAAAAAATGTCGACTATAAAACGATCCTACATCTTGGCGAACGTTTCATTTTGGATAGTGATTACAACGCCAAACATGTGGAATGGGGATCGAGATTGACCACAACAAAAGGCAGTGAACTGAGAAAAGCCATGAGGAAACTTGGATGCAACCTCCACTCCAATTTCATAGACGTTGAAGAAAATCTGGACTTAGATTCCAACCATTCAGCAGTTATATTAACACTGAGTGAAAGGATAATTAAAAAAGAAGCCCGCCCCATGCTCGTAAATAAAACCACTGACTGGGAGAGGTGCAGAAATGATCTTCAAGAAAATATTCACCTTAACATTAGTTTCAAAACAATTCAGGAACTGGAACAAGAAGCTGAAAATTTTGTTAAAATAATTCAGACAGCTGCTTTTAACAATACCAAGGAAATTACCCATATATCTAAAGGGGTTAATTATCCGATCAAAATCAGAATACTGGTAACAGAAAAAAGAAAAGCTAGAAGATGGCAGCAGTCAAGAGATCCGTCGGACAAAACCATCTTGAATAACAAATCACAAAAACTCAAGAGAGAAACTCAAAAACTCAAAGAAGATTCAATCAGCTCCTATCTACAAAATTTAACTGCGGACGAGGAAACAGAGTACTCTCTATGGAAAGCAACCAATAAGATCAAGAGGTCTGTAACATCAATTCCCCCTATAAGGAAGGATGCTGGGCCTTGGGCAAAAGATAAGCAAAAAGCAGAATTATTTGCTGATCATTCAACTGAAATCTTCAAACCCAACTATTGTTGATAATGTTGCACTATTGTTGATAATGGTTTTAATAATGTTTAGATGAACTTTGAGGTCACGTGGCCGACTTTTTAAATTCGAATGAGGCTTTCGAGTAATGGACAGTGTCGTAAGGTATTGGTTTAAGACCCAATCAACAGAACTTTTTAACTCCTTTGCGATAAAGTATCTGGATCATTGAGGATTTTTGTGATATTTGTCAATAATTTCTTTAAGTCTGACACACAACTATGAGACAATTTTATAATTCCATGCTTGTTTCTTAAACAAAAATCAACGCTATAGCGATTTAAACATTCTTTTTATTGTAATTTGAATTTTATAGATTATATTCGATACAGGCTTTATATTGGACAAACACTTAGACATTTCAACATCAGACATAAAGAGCACATACGCTCTTATAGAAATAAACACCCAGAAAAATCTAATTATGCCAAGCACCTAGAGGAACAGAACCACCTAATGAAACCTCAAAATAACATCAAATTCTTACATTTTTGCAACGACAAACACAAATTAGACATTTTAGGAGCTTTTGAAACATACAAACATAAACGTGCAGTACCTTTAATGAATGAACAAACTGAGCTTAGTAATTCTCCTTTATTACAAGTGTTAGATATTTAGTTTTTGTATGTATTGTATCTAGTTACCTATTTTCTGTATTTAGCCTTGGCAACGTGTTTGTTTATCAATCTTATCTACCTTTGATAATGATATTTAATGCCAAAACAATTGTAAAGTAAAGAATTTATTAAAACTAGTGAAACTTGAACTAATCTTTTGATTTTTAATATATTTTATGGTTATGGAGTTCCACAAAATAAGGCTGGAGACAGCAAACTCCAATAAAATGTTCAATTCAATGAACAGGTAAATCACCAAAATATATGACATACTTTGCTGAATTAGCATGTATAATCTATCAGTAATAATTTTTGTATACCAGACAGTGTTCTTCAGTTATAAAATGTATTTAAATTAATAAATACTAGGAAACCTCATCAAGACATGACGGTCAAAAGCATTGAAGGATTTCCCTATATTCAACATTCGATGCATGATTACAATCCTTCGGATTTTCGTGAGCGATTATTTAAATAAACGCAACCAAACATAACCAGTTGAAAATTCTAAGCCTAGCACTCCTCTCTCCCAGCTTACCCTCCTCTCTTCTGACATATATTCCTCTCTGGCTTACCGCTCCCCGATGGTTTATTCTACATAAATACATACATACGGAAATTCTACCTTGCGAAATGGTAAGAATAAAATAAAAAATCGATCTTGTTTTATACAAACAATATGAAACCGCTCTGAATAAGCAATTGCCATATTGGTATAATTCGTCTGTTGTCCATAATTTTCACTATGTGGGTTTTGTCTACGTAACCTAACAATTTCTTAAATATTAACCGCTTATTAATGATGGAAGTGGACGGCTGCATCACCCTTTTATATTCATAAGCGGGAACAGTTACAAAACTCACCACCGTATAAAGTGAGAGAGCCCCCAACTGTATGTCCGATTCGTCCGCCTCAAATTCAACATTTTAGAATTTTTCAAATTAAAAATATAAACATTAACAAAATATAAAAATTAAGTAGTGTTGACTAATCTACACAGCGAAAGTTTTAATATAAAAAAAAAGAATGGTTTAGATCGGCCCGGTGGAACTCTCAAACAAACTGGAAGGAAAATAAGCCTTGCGTTTTAAATATATAGATAATAAACCTTTTTTAAAGAGTACATTCAATTAAGTGAACATCTCGTTTGTATGAACAAGCTTGGTTTTAATTAGTTCACATAATCCAGCGACTACTGTAATATAAAATAAAATATGACTTATGCATTTTTTAATGATAAATTCAGTCGAACTGACAAAACTACCAGATTACGAGCCGACCGACAATAATATTTTAAATATGCATAGTAGTTTCAGCTTTCATTTGGAATTAGATTTGGCCCTAAACTCGATGACATAAAGGCCTACTTACAAACAACCCACTTTTTTAGTCGGATTGTGTAATCAAAATATACCTGACAATATTGTTTCGACAGCTATGCTGTCATTATCAAGGATTGTGTAATCGTCCAAAATATTACATAGCCGACTAATTTATTAATATTTTACAAATCGAAATGAACAAAATTAGAAAAAGTCATGCCGTATCTCAATCACATTAAAGTATTAAAGTACATGTACGCACAACCTACCAAGATTTACTGCAGTCGACTATTGTTTCTCTAACATACTATAGATGACCTACTCCTACATAATGAATTCATCTCGAAACCCGATGAGGTAGGTTTTTTAACGCTGGCACCCACTCTATATGTTTTAAGGTGCTTGTAGACTTGTACACTTTTCGTATTGCGCAATCTGAAAAATGGCGCAAGTTTGATAAAATGGCAAGTTGCGACGTGTGAACACCGCTGCAAGTTCAAAAATTGCGCAATTTTCAAAATTGCACACCACTTTTCTAGTTGCTTACACTTTTAAAATTGCTATGTGTGAGCAGGTACACTTACTAAAGTTGCGCAATATAAAAATTGACCGACGTGTTGGTTATATAAAGTTGCGCAATATCTATTTTAGTGCAACTTTTATTTTTATTTTATATTATAAAATTAAATTTAATACTACGTACGTGACTGTTGTGAAACTGGCGTTCTTCTCATTTGGTGTTTTGCGTTTTAATTAACTGGTTTGTGATTATCATTTTAAAATAATGTCGACTTGTATTATTAAAAATAATAAGAATTATAGGCAAATGGTTAATCTTTAGAATTTCTTTTAAAATGCGCCTTTACAAAAATGACAGCTTATTCTCTCAAGTTTAAATTGTAATGGAAATTTAATTATAAACAAATAAAAACTCTTCAGCGTGTACCTCCTAAAAAAACATTAGAATTGATTAAAATAAATTCGTAAATGATAAAATGAATTAACTAAAATAAATGGAAAAGATAGTATAGATAACTATGTATTTTTACTTTTAAGAAAAATTTGATTATCTACATTATAATCTTGTGGTATTTAAATCAAAATGAAAAACGGCCTTTTTATCGTATTCGCAGTAAACCAAGAACTAAACAGTAAAATTGGAGCCCTCTATTAAAAGTTGCAGCTTGAGTTTATGAAGAGTGGCGCAACAAAAGAGGAGCATTGTGTGTGAATACCTTGCAACTTTAAAAATTTCCGTTGACACTTTTAAGTTGCGCCATTCATTTCTGGCGTAACCTTGGACTTATTTTTGGTTATGTGTGAACACAACGTGCAATTTTGTAGTTGCGCCACGGAAAATGGCACAACAAAAGTGTACAAGTCTAAAAGCACCTTTAGTACTAGGCACACAGCAATATTACTATACACGTCTATGAAATCTTATGAAATTGGCACGTTAGTATTTTAGCGTTAAATAAACCTTGCAGTGCATGAAATTCAGGCTTCTTCAATAGCTCCTCGATTTCATAAACTGCGAAGCCATAAAACTTTACAAAGTGTTTGTTAGATAAAAATGCTAATGTTTAATAATTGCCAATCGAGCATGTGTATTAATTAAAGCTTTTTTCAAATAAATGTTACCTTTCAGTAATATACATTGTTTGTCTCAAACAATCGGGAATACGTTTAGTGTCATTTTCTGATTCACATTGGTTATTAATTTCTGAACAGAGGCATCATATTCATCAATGAAGATGTCTGCTGATCTAAGATATCCTTTTCCAAGTAGTACATTATCAGCTACTTACACAAGAGTTGAGGTTGATTTGTGAATTTGACTCAAGTGTAGGCTTCAGCTCCTCTTTGGACGATAATAATCCACGAACATTTCAATCTCATCAGGTACCTCTTGCTGTAACTTTGCTGTAGAATATTGGTGCTGTTATCAGAATTATTGATGAGGCTCTCTCTGCAATGTCTCTGTGACCGACTTAAAATCTTGCAAAACTTTGCCAAACACCATCTTCCTTTTCTGTAAACAGATGATAACAATTGTTAATTAATTGGAAAGAAAAACGTTACCAAACAAAATGTAATCGACTTACTGGAGAACTCGACTCTTATTTACTGATTACTGCATCAAGGTCACCATCAGGTTGACTCCCACTTCCATCAGCCATTTATTACAGTAATAACATTTTGGGTTTCTCATTCATCACCTAGAAATGCAAAATATTTCATTTTCATTTACTTTAACTTAATTTGGTTTCATTGGTTTATGATCTCAAAGAATTTGACATTTCCTTTTAGATCGGAAAGAATGTACAGGTTGTTGTATATAAAATTGTTTGTGTTGGTTTTATGATTAAACTATTTCAAAAACACATCACTAAATAAGCTATCACAAAATTATAATGTCGGTATGTTCGAATACCAAGATTAAAACTAAAAAAATAATCAAAATGGTAATTGCAAGTAATAGGAAAAGGGATGCTTGATGTAGATAGATGTGACGTCACCGACTAAAACCACTTTAGTTTGAATTAAAAACGACTTTTTTTGTAATAAAAAAAAAACTAGTTGGGAAATCTTTTTAGTCGTAGTTATTGATGTATCAAATTGAAGACACCTTTCAAATTTGTAATAAGTTTTAATTATAAATGTTAATAATAATAATGATCATTTGAAAACAATGTCTTTTATTCAGATTTAAAAACAATTTTCTGTAAAAGATAGTTTACCGGAATGAAAGATGGTAACAGAATTAAAAATGCAAATTTATTACTTACCTAAGGAAATTAACGTATGTAAAACGTTTAATTGAATATGTCAATTGTCGAAATTTGGAAGAATTTGTTTTATTTGGCAAAGCGCAAGTCACCTTACAAATAGTATTATTATTACACTATCCAATTTCTGTTTCTTCCAATAATTCTCAATATTACAATTTTAGGAAAATTGTAGATGAACAGATAATAATTTATTCATTATATAATTACTATGTAATTTTATAAATAGCAAAAAATAACATTTTATTATTAAGTAGTAAAGGTTTAAATAAAAAAAAGTTACAAATCTTAAATCTTTTTTTTTTAATATAATTTTAAAATAAGTTATTGTAAACTATGTTAAGTTTTTCAATGTCGGTTTTGTAATAATTAATTGCGGTGAGACTTTATTATAAAATTTATCTATTGAGTGATCTGACAGTGCTGTATTTGGTTTACTTGGTGTGGATAATTTAACTTTATTTGAATTCTTATGTTGGGTTTATTTTTTATTTAATTTTGCCTTACAGTCATGTTTACTTGGAAGGATACACACCATTAAAGCAGTTGTTTAATAAACGACAGAATAAAAATTGTATTCTTCTAGCGGCTTTTAGTTGTTTATGGTGCAAGTGAGTACGAACGAAGCCGGCAGGCCCGAGTGGGTTAATTTTTCTGAGTGGATAATATCTTTAACTCAGGTGTGCCATACAAAGTTTTACCCAACACCTCTTTATTTAAGTTTAAATATCTAATTTGCATTAGATGTATAGCTAGTCTGTAGTTTCGACCGTAAAAGTTTTAATACTCTAACACGATGACTGGATCTTAATAATATTATGCAATATAAGCTGGTGATTGACTGCTATTATATGTAGTGATTGGTTGCTACCTATAATAGCAGCCAATCACCATTCTAAAGTGGGTAACAATGTTTTGTGCAATCCTGTCATTGAAAATTACTGTTTCTTACCTAGATACCAAAGGTGAAAGCGTTTATTTTGTCCATTCAACCTACTTACATAGCAATGCACACATAAAATTAATTTCTCAAAAATAGTATTTATATTTATTCATATAAGTTTATTCGTATTGAACAAGTAAATGTTCAGATTGAAAAATTTTATTCAAATTAAATAACCTGTATTTTTTGGAAACAGAAAAATATATTCTCAAGAACTTTTATCAGTACAAGCAACAATATTCATCATGAAAAAAGAGAATGTTCATGTTAAAACAATTGAATTCTATAACAGAAAATTAAAAACCTCTCAAAGTAAAGATATGGTTGTTACTATACATTCTTGTTGTGAATATTATAGTTTTGAAACAAACCTAAATCATTATTCGAAATGAAATCTGCAATTTGTTCAAATTAAATAGATCATAACAGTTTTTAATTTTTATTTAAACAAATGCTTACACTAATTGTCTAGTATATGAATCGATGAAGATTCATACTGAACTTATTTAGTTTCTTCTTGATTATGTAGTAGTCTTGTGAGGAAAAAGAGTTACTCTTGTACGGAATAAATTGTTGCAGATTTTATTTCCGTTGAGAAAATATGATAGTGTATTCTCAAGACGAGAAAGATTTATTTCGCTTTACCCCTTCCCGTGTCTATCCTAGTGCCACGGCGAGTTCTAACAAGTTTAGTACAGTTAATAGTGCAAAACCAACCGACAGCAAAGAATGTCCGAAAAACCACTGCTGTAAAAATGGCTATAGACATAAGTGAACTGTTGTAAACATCTGGGTGTTTTAAAGACGTTATAAGCAAATTTGTTGGTAAGTACATAAACATGATAGGTATTTGTTTTAACAATAAACATTAATTCATTTTGCTGAAGCGGTACTTCTTTTAAGATGGCGACGGCTCACTTCTGCGATACCGATCAGGTTGTAGTGGCTAGAGTGGTCCATCCAGAACCATGCCTCTGTGTTTGCGTAGTTCTGGATAATTCTACGTTTAGATCTGATTAGCCTGCCGTGTTATGCCCTGTGATTACTGTTGGGTCTCTTTCCATTGAACACACAAAGATCTTTTCTAAATGAGTATGGTTGATTTATTTTGATCATCTCTGAACCTCAGAAGGAGTAACTCTTGTGTTCCAAATGTATATACGTATTTCATGAATCAAACAAGTAATACATTCAGTTGGAGCATAGTGGGACTGTTAAATATTCAAACAGAAAACAACACATATTCCAAACAAATATTCATTTATTCACATGTAGTGTTTATTCTCCTCCACCTGAAACTCTGAGAATATCAGGAGAAACAAAAATTTCTCAAACACAACATTTAGTTTTCTACAACGAAAACTGCGACACTTTCAAAATAAACATTCATTTTCACAAACAAAGCATTTACTGTTCTCCATAAGATGATTTGATTTTCTCTGTTGAAGCAAATCGATTTGCTGATCAGAGGAATGTGACTTACTTTAAACGAATATTGGGTCTATTTACCTTGAGTATATATGCCCGAAAATATTATTTCTTCATTTTGTGTAAATATTTATTCGAGTATATACAAATCTATAATTTATTTGGAACAAATAATATTTATTTCATTAGAAGAAACATTTTTTTCTACGACTGTATTAGAATAGCAGCATTCTTAATTAATTTTTAATTATAGAATGATCACGTTCTATAACACACTGCGAGAATATATTCTTATACTTGTGTTAGAATGAACACCCGTGGCGCCATCTCGTAGCTGTTAAGTAGACTTATTACAGAACGCCCAGACGAACATAAACATTTTTATTATAAATAATTATGTGCTGTAAGTAATTATAATGGAATACTACTAGTTATTTATTACTTATTTATTGTTAATTCTGTAAATTTTAAATTAAATTGGAATAATTTTATCACTAAATTTTGCAAAGTTAGCTTAGTGACAAACCTTACATTTTAAATCAAGCAGACTGGTTTAGGTAATTGTCAATTATGTCAATGTCGAAATCGCGGACCGGTGGTCGAATTTATTATTTTTGTTCATTGAATTGAATTTATTTAAAAACAAATTTGACTTTGTAATAAAAAATATGAGTGAACACGAATCGTGTACCCCACCAGAAGTTTCGGACATAGCAGCAGCTGCTGTAGCGAACTTGTTACCTAAGAAATCGAGAGATGCTTATGAGCAATGTTACAAACAATTTATGGATTGGAGGAAAAATAAGTCCGTAAATTCGTTTTCTGAAAATGTTATGGTGGCATATTTCACTGAACTTTCCAATAGAATGAAGCCATCCACCTTATGGAAAACATACAGCATGCTTCGATCCACAATCCAAATAAAACATGATACTGATTTAAGAAGTTATGGTAAATTGCGAACTCTCTTAAAAAGAAACTCAGATGGATTTCAAGCGAAAAAATCTAAAACTCTATCAGCAGAAGTAATTAAAAAATTCATCGATGAAGCACCTGATGACATATACCTTGCTACAAAGGTAAGATAAAAAGAAAACTGGTAAAACTAGCTATACAATATTATTTCTTACAGGTAGCTGTAATAGTTGGTATTATGGGTGCTTGCCGTAAACATGAACTTTGGCAAATGAAGACTGATCACATCGAGGATCTAGGAACTGCAGTTTTAATAAAGGTTCCTGATACCAAAACCAAAGTAGAAAGAAAGTTTACAATAACAGGAAACTTTTGTACAATTTTTAAAAAATATTGGGGGCTGCGACCTCCAAATGTTGAAAACAATAATTTTTTCTTAAATTACCAAAAAGGTCGTTGCACAAAACAAATCATCGGGATGAATAAATTTGGTAATATGCCCAAACAAGTAGCAACGTTCATGCGACTTGAAAATCCAGAACGATACACGGGGCATTGTTTCAGACGTACCTCTGCAACAATATTAATTGATGGAGGTGCTGACATAACCACTCTCAAGAGACATGGTGGCTGGAAATCTACGGAGGTGGCTGAAAGTTACATAGACAACTCATTAAATAGTCGCATGAATATTGCTAATAAAATATTGAATGAAGTTACACCTAGTACTTCAAAAAACACTACATGCACAATTACGTCTTTGCAGTGCAACGAGAATTTGGCTCCAGAAATTTCGTGTAATATCCCAAACTTTCATTTTACCAATTGTAATGTAACAATAAATCTAAATAAAAAAGACGACAAATAAAAAGTCAATATATAGTGCTAATTTAGTTCATGATTTATCATACATAGTATTATTATTACTAGCTAATGGCTCGTAATGTTTGTTTTGTTGGAAATTTGAAACAAAAATTCATAAAAAATTAATTATTTCATTTTGACAAATAGACAGTCGTAGAAAAAGTATAGTCTGTTACTCGGTTAGAATGAAAATTCGATACTCTCGTGGTTCCTCACGCTCGCTAACGCTCGCGTTCGGAATTTCCACTCGAATCGAATTTCTCATTCTAACCTCGTTACAGAATATACTATTATGTGTGTGGATGAGCGAAAGCAGTGGGTGAAAAAATTTTCACTCACTCCCGATAAGCAAGGTTATAAGCTGAACTTTCAAATGTCACGTTAGTGTTACCAACCACCACAAAATTCTGAAATTGCGATTTTTCTTTATTTAAAAAAAGGAATAACAGAACAAAAAAATTCGTTTCATAAGTTATTGTTGCTCTCGTACAATAAATTTTGCCTTATAAAAATCGTTCTTTAATATACTATTAACGTACGCTTTTTCAGCTTTAGCGACCATTACAATCACCGAAATGGTTATTTAACGAAATCGTTGCTACTTAAATAAATGAACATTTAAGTACAAGTATCCCAAAAATATATTAAAAATTGCGAAGGTTAAATTTGGGACAGTAAAAAGCTCAAATAAAAAAGACTTCAATGTTGCCCCAACAATTTAATAGCTTTATTACTATAACTTAAGATTAGATTAACAATTAATAACAGTAAGAATTCTCATCTACTACTTCCACACCAGTAGCAATTGCAACATTTTCATAAGTGATCTTACTCCATGAAACTCTGCTTAATAATTCTTGCATTTACACCTAAGATCTAAATACAACATGGTAACTGCTATTAGCAAATATTTCCCATTTACAATGTTAATTTCCTATACCAGAAAATCACTTATATCTTGGAAACTATTTAACATAGATGCTAAAGTGGAGGAATTTTGAACAGTATTCAATAATGTCTACAACTTTGCTATAGTAACTTTTCCTTTAAAATAATTAGGGGAGCCAATATTTGAAAAATAAGTGTTTTTACATGGTATTCCCCTATGTTACAAATCCGATAATACACCCGTATAATAGAAAATGATCTTATCTGACCTTATCACAGATGTTGCTGCGTTTCAATTAATATATTTCTTAATTCTTGAGATTTTGTGAGCGCTTGGATAATTGCTGGATTCTCCACAAGAGTAAAAATATTTCACCAGAAAAAGTAGACTTGAAGATCAAAACAATAAGGCCTGTAAAAACAGACCTCCAGACAGCCAATAAAGCGTAAATTAAACATTAGCATAACTAATTATGTTAAATCCTTCTATCAAAGATTAATAATAATTAATCAATTAAATAAACAAAATTGCTCGATATCCTGTCTAAAGTTGGTTAACCGCCATTCGAGACGATGTTAATGGTTCTCTTCTCTCCTTTTTCAAAAACAAAACTTACCAATGCGCATACTATTAGCCATCAAGCGGAAAGGGCATAAAACAGTTGAAAAATATTGAATTTAACATGGGAAAGCCATCTACTAGTTTTGGATAAAACAATTTACAAAAATTGACAGTAATATTTATTAAAATAAATAGAAAAGTTCAAGGATAGATGGAATATCCAGTATTGAAGCATCAATTTGAAAAATTCAAGAAAGAAATAAATAAATAATTGGTAACGAGTAAAGACGTTACAAGTTTACTTTGTGAATTAGTAGCCAGAAGCTTGTCCGAATGATTGAGTGTAGACTGTTAAACAGGACACCCTGTATAATGAGCTTGGTTTATATCCTACAGAGTGGTCCTGATAGCTCAATTCATAAATTTTAGGGATTATTTTTTTTAATTTTTCAGTAAGGAATCGAATTCCACCTTCAGTAGGGATTTTTATCGTGCCAAACAATGCATTGACACGGGACCTACAGTTTTACTTCCTATCTGAGAAAAAGACAAGTTTATTACCAGCTCGGCCGGGGATCAAACCTGCGACTCTTGGATTATTAAGCAAACATGCAAACCATTAATCAACAGAGGTTGGTTAATTTTAGGTATTAGTCCGTTATGGGAAATTAATTTTTTATAAGTGTAATTGTGTCACATACTATTGCTATCTCTCTAGGTGGTTAACTATTGAACCTGTATTAGCAAAATGGTTTGTGCTTCGACTAAGGGAAAAATGATTCTATTCATACTATTTTAATTTAAAATACGCTTGTATTTAACTAATTTTGGCTAAATTACTCTTAAATAAAACTCACAAATATGATTAACATGCTTTTTTATTTTATTTAACTATAAAACATTGCAGATGTAAATATAAACCTTACTTTCATAATGTAACTTACAACTAATTAAACATAGTTACAGTTTGCATTTATAGTGTCTTTTTCTTTAGAAAAATGATGATCTTGTTGTTTGTAATAATGGGCTTCCATATACATTATTGCATATTTGAATAATAAGAATACAAGTTTATTGTAACAAAAGAAAAGAAAGTACAAGTTTCTTAATTTACATTTTAAAACAATTTTTTAATTTACAACAAACTAAACCCACAAAAGTAGATATGCTATAAGAGTTCTGCGGCAATCCTTATGGAAATTAACATGGGAAATCGCTAAGGTTCAACGTAGTAATTTTCGGTCAATTTCAAGGTCATTCGCGGTCTAGCGCGTGACCTCACCGCGCTCGCGTTATACACAGTTCAGCGTGCGATATTACCACGTATACGCATTAACTCAACATATTACGCAGTGATTGATGCAGTTGTCTGAGATCATAAGAATTTTATAATGACGACATCGCGGCATTCTAGGGCTTCACCCTAGTAACAGGGCCCCATTGCGTTATTTACGATATAATGCATAACATTTTTATATTAATTACATAAGAATGTTTAAATAAGTGTACTCTAAACAAAATTGAAAACATTTTATATTAATTACATAAATCTAATCGCCCTAATTAAATTTATTTGTTCTAATTAAAACGCTTAACGTTATTATCAAAGATCGAAATTAAAAGGTCCCCCCCTATACACGGTCCAGCGTGCGATATTACCACGTATACGGATCAAATCTACATATTACATTATGATTGATGCAACCGTCCGAGGGATCATAACGATTTTATAATAAATTAGATTTCCCGCCCTTGGATTTGAATTTTTGGTAATTTAATTCGCGGGGTCATTAGCGGATCATTTTTTTTATCTCGCGGGATCATCTGCATATCTCATCTCTCATCTCCCTCTCTCTCCTCATTTCCAACTTGTCATCATTTCCCGCTGAAAGATTTGAATTCCTAGCGCTGCTAATGCCATCTATCGGTGACGTCATATGATCGGTATAGTAGATTTCTATACGCCTGTAGATAGGCAACCCGCTATACTTTTTTACAAAACCAATGGAGCCGGCAGGGTTTGAACCGGGGACCGCTCGAATGGTAGCCAGCCAATGCATCCACTACACCAACGAGGTAATCTATTAAAGCACTGTAAACGGCTTATAAAAAAAAAATTGTTGACTAGCGACCACGTACTCATAACATAATACATGTTAGTAATTTCATATTATCAGATATGATATCCATTATCTCAACAAAATCATTAGCAAAGACGTGTTTTAGTTATAAGTTTAAGCGATAACAAAATGTCCATAGCTTAACCCCGAGACCACGGAGCTTGTCTTTTAAATTACTGCATACGAGTTATTTCTAAAAATGCTTTCACGTATATTTGATTAAATCCAATTTATTTAAAAATAATTCCCGGAAAATATTTATAAATATTGTACATTAATAATATTAAATCTTTAGGATTCAAAAATTATAAGCCAATTATGATTATTATCATGAGTCATTAAATGAGATCGGTAAGGTAAAAACATGACGCCTTGATTGTAAACGATGATTTCACCATTGCTAATGAATTTCCAATTAGCGGGTGTAGAAAGTTAAAATTCAAACATGAAAAACTATTGGTTTAATCGAAATATTTTAAAAGTTGCCGACGGCTAATTATTATTTAATAGCAACCGTAAATTCTGAGTAAATCTGTTTGGATATTTCCTGAAGCCTAAATCAATTTTGTTTGTATTAAAATCTAGAAATTTCAGAAAAACGGTTTTAAAATAAATTGTATATAGTTATACATTGTGAAATAAAAAAATGCAAGAATAAAATACGTACACGGATTAAACTTAACTATATATTAAGAAATATTAATTACGGCTTTTATAGCATCTTACAGGAAAAAGATTAGTCAATCAAGATCACAACACATATCATTAACAAGATATCATAAATAAATATATTATATATTGAAGGTAAAGACATGAGTATATCCATCGTTTGACTAATGTCTATTTATTAAAACAAATAAGTTATGAAATGAAGCAGGGAGTCTATTCAATGAACATTGCCTAATACTTTTATGATTTTTCTAGCCTATAGATCAGCAGTTAGAAACACGGGCCTGCTAAATGCCTGCAATTCACCTACCCTATCAATATGTTGTACAATTTTAGATATGTAATGTATACGTTTTGTTTCTTACTTAAGTCTATTTTGTTTGTATGTTTGTAATATTTAGACATTTACGAAAATTAAATCAAGCTGAACAGCAGATTACTATTTTAAATTTAATAGATCATACGAATTATCTTACCCTGTTCTTAATTACTGCTTTGTATAAATTGTACATTGTTTGTAAATGCTCTCTGAACTAAAATATTCATATATGAGAGAAATGTTATATAAGTCAATACAGCCCTATAACTATCATTTATTGAGCTATACAAAGAGATTTATATCTACGCTAAACTAAAGATTAATAGAAGTATTGCATTCCTGATATCATAAGATAACGATAAAACACATGATTATTCTTAGACTAAGGTCTAATTTAGGTAGTCAAAATCTAGGTAATCGAATTGTAGGTACATATCATGATGTGATATCATACAATTATATTCTAGTAAGAATTGTAATAAAGTCACTGCTATAAATAACATCATTCTTTATCACGATCATCTATCATTATCAAAATCATCTAATGTCATGCAGAGTCAGCAGCTAGCTCCTAAGTTCGTATATGCGAGAAACTCTCTACCCGCTCTGAACAATCAATTACAAAAACTGGATGAGTTTCGGACGTATAGGCAGATAATTCCAAATTTTAATCCGTTTTCATTAATGAGTAGACCTAACATAACATTAGTTTTACCGTAGGAAGAAGGACCGCTCAGAATTGCTCTACAGGAAACAGTCTGACACTAGGTTATTCAGATCAAATATTACTTACAAATCGGAAAGGATATCTATGAAACTCGTGCTGAATTAAATGTAGGAACCTGAATGCGTGGCAGCATCCGTCGCTATTGCATCAACCGTTTCTTCGCATAGCTTTTAGTTTATCTGTGAGAAATTCTATTTTATTTAGTACATAAGGCGTAGATTAGATTATTAATCTACCCAAAAGATTCACCAATCATGGACCTGCTAAATGCCTGCAATTCACCTACCCTATCAGTATGTCGTACAACGCAAACATTTAATATTATTATTAAAATTTTATAAATAAAAACGATAAAAGAAGTTTATAGTTTTCATTTATTTTTATGTTAAACATATACGGTAGCAGGATCTAGATCGATGTATACAAATTCATATATGACAGAAATGTTATGTATCTCAATACATATCTAAAACGTATTCTTCGTATATTCAGTAAGAGCTACCCATTTTTTCTAGACATTCGAATTTTGAACAGCTTAATAATAGGTTTTCTCATTTAATCATAAGTAGGTTGACTTTATATAGCATTTTTCAGGAAAACCTTCTTCAGAAAAACCCTAATGATTATTTAATTTACATAAAAAAAAAATTTTAAAACATTTGATTACACAATAATCCCATTTTCGATACCTTCGAAATATAAGTCTATAACATATGTTTAGGTCTTTATAACTTTGAAACACAGGGTAGTTACCTCTTGCAAAATTTACAGTTATGAGAACCCTGAAAACTTAACCTGGAGAAATAAATCAGATAAATATTTTACTTTTATTGAAACGATAAATTTGCATACTAATATATGAAAATAATATAATGTATATCGCCTGATAAATAAAATTGAAATTATTCTTATTCTTTTACAATGAAATTATTCTTGTACAATGAAATGTGTTTTGAAAAACACGATGAAACTTTATGTATATTAATGCAGGAGTTCTGTTAACGCATTCGTTATTTAGAGATTCACTTATAAGTACACTATCTATTTAGCTGATTCAATAAAAATTTCGTTATTTTAAAATTCCTAACGAGGGACCTACTGATAAGCGTCATATTATACCAGGTACGTATGATACTCTACTACTGATTGCATACCTGATGAACGCAGTTGTACAAAGTAATATAGGATATACGTTACAGAGAAGTTTAATTTTCCATGCAACAAATGACCTATATATATATTTTATGTACAATGCTGACATTAACATATTTAGCGCATACCTGTTGAACATAGCTCTACAAAGTAATATTTAAAAGACTTAAAAGGCTTATATTTTAGAGATCGGATACAGTCGCATATATTCCTGTATATTACCTCTAAATTTTACTTTAACAATACATGTAGTC
Organism: Agrypnus murinus; assembly: GCA_929113105.1. Lineage (NCBI taxonomy): Eukaryota > Metazoa > Arthropoda > Insecta > Coleoptera > Elateridae > Agrypnus > Agrypnus murinus. The sequence goes on along the minus strand of OV816027.1, from coordinate 45,067,437 downwards.
AGGTTTGGCGTAAATAACAATTAGGGATATCAAAGCCATACTAACTGAACGCTAACATAATATGCTCTACAGGTCAAACTCAATTAATTAACCCTGGGGCTATACATTCTTAGACTAGAAACAGTCTTGAAACAAAAATGGCTGAGTCCACCCTGTTAGACAAGAAATCAGAGTATGGGCGTGATAAATAAAACATATAAAGTTATTTTACAAACATTTATTTAGTATACATAACATAATACAAGAATATAGATCATAAGTTGTTTTCTATTACGACTGTTGTAGTTCTACGGGTCTCTGAGTCGTCGTATGCCCTCGCAGCAATACTAATACGTATAAAGTCCGACGACTGACTCATTGGAACTGTACCGGTAGCCCTTTCCTTGTTCAACTCTTCGTTACTATCATAGTTGGTAAACGAGGAACCACATTCATCAATACCCCAAATGCATGGCTGAAGTCATATCTTCTGCTTCTTCTGTCTCATCGATATCAATAGGTCCATTTTCTTCCTTTACCAGAGCCGTCTTTACAACATCTGCGTTATTATGTACGTTTTTAAATGCCTTTTATAGCTGTCGATGCGTGAAAGATATTTGAAGCAATTAGAACACTGGACTTTGATTGATTCGTGAACGCTTTTCGTATGTCTTTTAAGCTGTCAGAGCTTGAAAAAGTTTTGACACAGCTAGAACAGCAGATTCTGTTTGAATCGTGTATGGTTTTTACGTGTCTCTTGCAGGTGAATGGCCTCGCGAAAGACTTGAAGCAAACCGGACACTGTATTTTGCAATCCTGTCGACCAGAGCCATTCTTCTTCTTACGCTGCTCCATCTCGACTAATGAAGGAACAGGAACACTATCCGTCTATTTATACTGATCGACCAGAGCAATCGGTTGTTCTATCCTACGTTGAGAAAATAATTATACTATGTAAGCTTAGATACCCTACATATGATTGCGAGCCTGAGTATAAGCATAAACCCTATACTACAGATTTTTATCCTTTTTTCATTATATCTGCTACAGACGAGGTGAAGAATAGGTACATTTAACATGCGTATGCTACAATTATCTAATTTCTAGTTTTCTAGACGTAATGTAATTTTGAACAGATTTTAACCCTTTTCGTTATATCTACTACCCTTGTAAGCGATTTCTACATATACGTTCTTATTGTTTATACACCATATAGATATTCGTAGCATCTAAAGTAAACTCTTATTTAAACGTTATTTTACAATATATCATACATTTCAGCAGCTCGTATGATTATCCGTCTCTATCATAACCCAGTATGTAAGGACATTATGTTAAATACTATCTCATACATGTAAATAAACATTTCTTTAAAGAGTTTGTTAGGTCACCTAATCTGTTATAATATTACTATGATATTAGATCTCGTCGATTACAGTTTTACCATTAGGACATACTTAGTAGGTTATATGTGCTAAGTAAAATAATAAACAGATATTTCGAAAATTTTATGCATTCTTGAGAGAACGGGGTATAATATTTAAAAACACACTGTAGAAAACATATCAGCAGAGAAAGGGAATACATAAATACAGTATGTTTTGTATGATGAGTTGTCGTCAGTTTAAAAGAAATAAGTTCGTCGCCATATTTAAACGTTATTTTACAATACATCATACATTTTCAATAGCTTCGAAATACGCAGATATGTAATAATATACTATATACTCTTAAAGAAATAAGTTCGTCGCCATATTTAAACGTTATGTTACAATACATCATACATTTTCAATAGCTTCGAAATATGCAGATATGTAATAATATACTATATACTCTTGTAGGTTATTCAACGTATCTATAGTAAACTCTTATGATTAATAATAATCTGTAACCTTATTGTTTTTTTATTACATCACAGGTTAGAGCATACGAATATAATTTAGGTTAGATTAGGTTAGAGCCTACGAATACATTTTTAGGGGCAGAACGTAGGGAGCAGAGTAAGTACAAAACAACATACTTTCATACAAGAACGTTTATTGATACGAGTAGTTTGACGCTACTTAAAACATAATACATAACTTATATATATAATATCTATTAAAATAGTACATTTCGTATACACTAATAATGGTACTACATACCCGACTATAAAGTAAACATGGTAAGTATAACAGCAGTTTAAAAGAATAGATAGTAAATATAACTATATCTAATTATTTTATAAAATACTATGTTAACTAAGAGGTTATATACAGAATATATACGCCTGTATTCGACCTCTAGAGGGTTCATAAGACTAGACTAGACCAGACCAGACCACACCAGACCAGACTAGAGCAGACCAGACCAGACCATACTAGACCAGACCAGACCAGACCAGACCAGACCAGACCATACCAGACCAGACCAGACCAGACCATACCATACCAGACCAGACCAGACTATAGATGATAGATAGTAAAATCATGAACAATTATACCACCTGTAATATAATAGAGCTTACTTAATATTTTAAAATTAGTGGCTGAATCTAATTATTACAGAAATTCAATTGTAGAAACTGAAGATGTAATCTTTAAAACATCTAAAGTTAGAAGTTTTTAGTAGTCAGGTCAGATTAATAGAGGGTGTTATAATGAAATCGTTTTTTTAGAAACTATTTGTTTTGTAAGATTGGCGCCGTAAAGAAAAACAACATAGCTGTAAAGACTAGACTAGACCAGACCAGACCAGACCAGACCAGACCAGACCAGACCAGACCAGACGAGACCAGACCAGACCAGACCAGATCAGACCAGACCAGACCAGACCAGACCAGACCAGACCAGACCAGACCAGACCAGACCAGACCAGACCAGACCAGACCAGACCAGACCAGACCAGACCAGACCATACCAGACCAGACCAGACCAGACCAGACCAGACCAGACCATACCAGACCAGACTAGACTAGACTATAGATGATAGACAGTAAAATCATGAACAATTATACCACCTGTAATATAATAGAGCTTACTTGATATTTTAAAATTAGTGGCTGAATCTAATTATTACAGAAATTCAATTGTAGAAACTGAAGATGTAATCTTTAAAACATCTAAAGTTAGAAGTTTTTAGTAGTCAGGTCAGATTAATAGAGGGTGTTATAACCAAATCGTTTTTAGGAACTATTTGTTTTGTAAGATTGGCGCCGTAAAGAAAAACAACATAGCTGTAGTCTTGATTTTGAAATTGAGATAGCTCGGAACAAAACGATGAATACAAAGTTTAGAAGTTTATTTCAAAATTCTGTGATAAAAACATTAATTCTTCTTTACTTTACTTTAAAACCCAAGATTGCCTGATAAATCAATATAATATTAATATAAATGATTAAATTAAATGAAGCAATCTAGGTTAGACTCCCAAAAATTATATTAAGGTTATAGATTTTAGACTCCGGTTGTTGCAAAGATTCAAGAATCTCTATTAAGATTAGTTCATAAAACATTTATTAGGTTCTGGTCTGGTCTGGTCTGGTCTGGTCTGGTCTAGTCTAGTCTTTACAGCTATGTTGTTTTTCTTTACGGCGCCAATCTTACAAAACAAATAGTTTCTAAAAAAACGATTTCATTATAACACCCTCTATTAATCTGACCTGACTACTAAAAACTTCTAACTTTAGATGTTTTAAAGATTACATCTTCAGTTTCTACAATTGAATTTCTGTAATAATTAGATTCAGCCACTAATTTTAAAATATTAAGTAAGCTCTATTATATTACAGGTGGTATAATTGTTCATGATTTTACTATCTATCATCTATAGTCTGGTCTGGTCTGGTATGGTATGGTCTGGTCTGGTCTGGTCTGGTATGGTCTGGTCTGGTCTGGTCTGGTCTGGTCTAGTATGGTCTGGTCTGGTCTGCTCTAGTCTGGTCTGGTGTGGTCTGGTCTGGTCTAGTCTAGTCTTATGAACCCTCTAGAGGTCGAATACAGGCGTATATATTCTGTATATAACCTCTTAGTTAACATAGTATTTTATAAAATAATTAGATATAGTTATATTTACTATCTATTCTTTTAAACTGCTGTTATACTTACCATGTTTACTTTATAGTCGGGTATGTAGTACCATTATTAGTGTATACGAAATGTACTATTTTAATAGATATTATATATATAAGTTATGTATTATGTTTTAAGTAGCGTCAAACTACTCGTATCAATAAACGTTCTTGTATGAAAGTATGTTGTTTTGTACTTACTCTGCTCCCTACGTTCTGCCCCTAAAAATGTATTCGTAGGCTCTAACCTAATCTAACCTAAATTATATTCGTATGCTCTAACCTGTGATGTAATAAAAAAACAATAAGGTTACAGATTATTATTAATCATAAGAGTTTACTATAGATACGTTGAATAACCTACAAGAGTATATAGTATATTATTACATATCTGCATATTTCGAAGCTATTGAAAATGTATGATGTATTGTAACATAACGTTTAAATATGGCGACGAACTTATTTCTTTAAGAGTATATAGTATATTATTACATATCTGCGTATTTCGAAGCTATTGAAAATGTATGATGTATTGTAAAATAACGTTTAAATATGGCGACGAACTTATTTCTTTTAAACTGACGACAACTCATCATACAAAACATACTGTATTTATGTATTCCCTTTCTCTGCTGATATGTTTTCTACAGTGTGTTTTTAAATATTATACCCCGTTCTCTCAAGAATGCATAAAATTTTCGAAATATCTGTTTATTATTTTACTTAGCACATATAACCTACTAAGTATGTCCTAATGGTAAAACTGTAATCGACGAGATCTAATATCATAGTAATATTATAACAGATTAGGTGACCTAACAAACTCTTTAAAGAAATGTTTATTTACATGTATGAGATAGTATTTAACATAATGTCCTTACATACTGGGTTATGATAGAGACGGATAATCATACGAGCTGCTGAAATGTATGATATATTGTAAAATAACGTTTAAATAAGAGTTTACTTTAGATGCTACGAATATCTATATGGTGTATAAACAATAAGAACGTATATGTAGAAATCGCTTACAAGGGTAGTAGATATAACGAAAAGGGTTAAAATCTGTTCAAAATTACATTACGTCTAGAAAACTAGAAATTAGATAATTGTAGCATACGCATGTTAAATGTACCTATTCTTCACCTCGTCTGTAGCAGATATAATGAAAAAAGGATAAAAATCTGTAGTATAGGGTTTATGCTTATACTCAGGCTCGCAATCATATGTAGGGTATCTAAGCTTACATAGTATAATTATTTTCTCAACGGAGGATAGAACAACCGATTGCTCTTGTCGATCAGTATAAATAGACGGATAGTGTTCCTGTTCCTTCATTAGTCGAGATGGAGCAGCGTAAGAAGAAGAATGGCTCTGGTCGACAGGATTGCAAAATACAGTGTCCGGTTTGCTTCAAGTCTTTCGCGAGGCCATTCACCTGCAAGAGACACGTAAAAACCATACACGATTCAAACAGAATCTGCTGTTCTAGCTGTGTCAAAACTTTTTCAAGCTCTGACAGCTTAAAAGACATACGAAAAGCGTTCACGAATCAATCAAAGTCCAGTGTTCTAATTGCTTCAAATATCTTTCACGCATCGACAGCTATAAAAGGCATTTAAAAACGTACATAATAACGCAGATGTTGTAAAGACGGCTCTGGTAAAGGAAGAAAATGGACCTATTGATATCGATGAGACAGAAGAAGAAGAAGATATGACTTCAGCCATGCATTTGGGGTATTGATGAATGTGGTTCCTCGTTTACCAACTATGATAGTAACGAAGAGTTGAACAAGGAAAGGGCTACCGGTACAGTTCCAATGAGTCAGTCGTCGGACTTTATACGTATTAGTATTGCTGCGAGGGCATACGACGACTCAGAGACCCGTAGAACTACAACAGTCGTAATAGAAAACAACTTATGATCTATATTCTTGTATTATGTTATGTATACTAAATAAATGTTTGTAAAATAACTTTATATGTTTTATTTATCACGCCCATACTCTGATTTCTTGTCTAACAGGGTGGACTCAGCCATTTTTGTTTCAAGACTGTTTCTAGTCTAAGAATGTATAGCCCCAGGGTTAATTAATTGAGTTTGACCTGTAGAGCATATTATGTTAGCGTTCAGTTAGTATGGCTTTGATATCCCTAATTGTTATTTACGCCAAACCTGACTACATGTATTGTTAAAGTAAAATTTAGAGGTAATATACAGGAATATATGCGACTGTATCCGATCTCTAAAATATAAGCCTTTTAAGTCTTTTAAATATTACTTTGTAGAGCTATGTTCAACAGGTATGCGCTAAATATGTTAATGTCAGCATTGTACATAAAATATATATATAGGTCATTTGTTGCATGGAAAATTAAACTTCTCTGTAACGTATATCCTATATTACTTTGTACAACTGCGTTCATCAGGTATGCAATCAGTAGTAGAGTATCATACGTACCTGGTATAATATGACGCTTATCAGTAGGTCCCTCGTTAGGAATTTTAAAATAACGAAATTTTTATTGAATCAGCTAAATAGATAGTGTACTTATAAGTGAATCTCTAAATAACGAATGCGTTAACAGAACTCCTGCATTAATATACATAAAGTTTCATCGTGTTTTTCAAAACACATTTCATTGTACAAGAATAATTTCATTGTAAAAGAATAAGAATAATTTCAATTTTATTTATCAGGCGATATACATTATATTATTTTCATATATTAGTATGCAAATTTATCGTTTCAATAAAAGTAAAATATTTATCTGATTTATTTCTCCAGGTTAAGTTTTCAGGGTTCTCATAACTGTAAATTTTGCAAGAGGTAACTACCCTGTGTTTCAAAGTTATAAAGACCTAAACATATGTTATAGACTTATATTTCGAAGGTATCGAAAATGGGATTATTGTGTAATCAAATGTGTAATAAAATTTTAATAATAATATTAAATGTTTGCGTTGTACGACATACTGATAGGGTAGGTGAATTGCAGGCATTTAGCAGGTCCATGATTGGTGAATCTTTTGGGTAGATTAATAATCTAATCTACGCCTTATGTACTAAATAAAATAGAATTTCTCACAGATAAACTAAAAGCTATGCGAAGAAACGGTTGATGCAATAGCGACGGATGCTGCCACGCATTCAGGTTCCTACATTTAATTCAGCACGAGTTTCATAGATATCCTTTCCGATTTGTAAGTAATATTTGATCTGAATAACCTAGTGTCAGACTGTTTCCTGTAGAGCAATTCTGAGCGGTCCTTCTTCCTACGGTAAAACTAATGTTATGTTAGGTCTACTCATTAATGAAAACGGATTAAAATTTGGAATTATCTGCCTATACGTCCGAAACTCATCCAGTTTTTGTAATTGATTGTTCAGAGCGGGTAGAGAGTTTCTCGCATATACGAACTTAGGAGCTAGCTGCTGACTCTGCATGACATTAGATGATTTTGATAATGATAGATGATCGTGATAAAGAATGATGTTATTTATAGCAGTGACTTTATTACAATTCTTACTAGAATATAATTGTATGATATCACATCATGATATGTACCTACAATTCGATTACCTAGATTTTGACTAGCTAAATTAGACCTTAGTCTAAGAATAATCATGTGTTTTATCGTTATCTTATGATATCAGGAATGCAATACTTCTATTAATCTTTAGTTTAGCGTAGATATAAATCTCTTTGTATAGCTCAATAAATGATAGTTATAGGGCTGTATTGACTTATATAACATTTCTCTCATATATGAATATTTTAGTTCAGAGAGCATTTACAAACAATGTACAATTTATACAAAGCAGTAATTAAGAACAGGGTAAGATAATTCGTATGATCTATTAAATTTAAAATAGTAATCTGCTGTTCAGCTTGATTTAATTTTCGTAAATGTCTAAATATTACAAACATACAAACAAAATAGACTTAAGTAAGAAACAAAACGTATACATTACATATCTAAAATTGTACAACATATTGATAGGGTAGGTGAATTGCAGGCATTTAGCAGGCCCGTGTTTCTAACTGCTGATCTATAGGCTAGAAAAATCATAAAAGTATTAGGCAATGTTCATTGAATAGACTCCCTGCTTCATTTCATAACTTATTTGTTTTAATAAATAGACATTAGTCAAACGATGGATATACTCATGTCTTTACCTTCAATATATAATATATTTATTTATGATATCTTGTTAATGATATGTGTTGTGATCTTGATTGACTAATCTTTTTCCTGTAAGATGCTATAAAAGCCGTAATTAATATTTCTTAATATATAGTTTAGTTTAATCCGTGTACGTATTTTATTCTTGCATTTTTTTATTTCACAATGTATAACTATATACAATTTATTTTAAAACCGTTTTTCTGAAATTTCTAGATTTTAATACAAACAAAATTGATTTAGGCTTCAGGAAATATCCAAACAGATTTACTCAGAATTTACGGTTGCTATTAAATAATAATTAGCCGTCGGCAACTTTTAAAATATTTCGATTAAACCAATAGTTTTTCATGTTTGAATTTTAACTTTCTACACCCGCTAATTGGAAATTCATTAGCAATGGTGAAATCATCGTTTACAATCAAGGCGTCATGTTTTTACCTTACCGATCTCATTTAATGACTCATGATAATAATCATAATTGGCTTATAATTTTTGAATCCTAAAGATTTAATATTATTAATGTACAATATTTATAAATATTTTCCGGGAATTATTTTTAAATAAATTGGATTTAATCAAATATACGTGAAAGCATTTTTAGAAATAACTCGTATGCAGTAATTTAAAAGACAAGCTCCGTGGTCTCGGGGTTAAGCTATGGACATTTTGTTATCGCTTAAACTTATAACTAAAACACGTCTTTGCTAATGATTTTGTTGAGATAATGGATATCATATCTGATAATATGAAATTACTAACATGTATTATGTTATGAGTACGTGGTCGCTAGTCAACAATTTTTTTTTTATAAGCCGTTTACAGTGCTTTAATAGATTACCTCGTTGGTGTAGTGGATGCATTGGCTGGCTACCATTCGAGCGGTCCCCGGTTCAAACCCTGCCGGCTCCATTGGTTTTGTAAAAAAGTATAGCGGGTTGCCTATCTACAGGCGTATAGAAATCTACTATACCGATCATATGACGTCACCGATAGATGGCATTAGCAGCGCTAGGAATTCAAATCTTTCAGCGGGAAATGATGACAAGTTGGAAATGAGGAGAGAGAGGGAGATGAGAGATGAGATATGCAGATGATCCCGCGAGATAAAAAAAATGATCCGCTAATGACCCCGCGAATTAAATTACTAAAAATTCAAATCCAAGGGCGGGAAATCTAATTTATTATAAAATCGTTATGATCCCTCGGACGGTTGCATCAATCATAATGTAATATGTAGATTTGATCCGTATACGTGGTAATATCGCACGCTGGACCGTGTATAGGGGGGGACCTTTTAATTTCGATCTTTGATAATAACGTTAAGCGTTTTAATTAGAACAAATAAATTTAATTAGGGTGATTAGATTTATGTAATTAATATAAAATGTTTTCAATTTTGTTTAGAGTACACTTATTTAAACATTCTTATGTAATTAATATAAAAATGTTATGCATTATATCGTAAATAACGCAATGGGGCCCTGTTACTAGGGTGAAGCCCTAGAATGCCGCGATGTCGTCATTATAAAATTCTTATGATCTCAGACAACTGCATCAATCACTGCGTAATATGTTGAGTTAATGCGTATACGTGGTAATATCGCACGCTGAACTGTGTATAACGCGAGCGCGGTGAGGTCACGCGCTAGACCGCGAATGACCTTGAAATTGACCGAAAATTACTACGTTGAACCTTAGCGATTTCCCATGTTAATTTCCATAAGGATTGCCGCAGAACTCTTATAGCATATCTACTCACAAAAGCTAATGCTTGTCTGTGGGGAAACTATATCAATATAATTAAAGGAATAACATTTAGAAGAATACAAATAAATACATGAATTAGATTATCTTAAGTTACACAACAAAATAAATAATATTCATTTAGATTAAGCGAGGATCATAAGTCTCAAGATATACATATATTTTTTATAACTTGACGATTTTGTTCGAGCAAATACTTTTTAGTTTTTGTTTTAAACAAATTTACATTTGTAATTACTTTCACATTTTGTGGCAGAAGATTGAAAAATCTAGGAGCTCTGTAAGAGATAGATTTTTTTAGCAATGGTTTTAGTAACAAAGTTAACCTTCAACAATTTATTAGTTTTAGATCTCGTAGAATATCTACGATAACAAACAACATGGTATTTTTATTTTTATATTGGCAACATACTGTTTTAAAGAAAAACAATTGTAGTATATCTAACAATTTAGAATTATTATACAAATTATCTGATGGATACGTTTCTTCTCTACGGTACATGAGTTTAATAAAACGTTTTTGAATAACTTCTTGAATAACAATTTTACATAAAAAGCAATAGGATGCAGCTCCCCATACTGAAATACCATAAGCAATTCGCGACTCAATCAGGGTGTAATAAAGGGTCTTCATTTCATTAATATCTATCTCTAAGGTATCGAAATTTATAAAGTAGAGGTCTTAAATTGCCTATAACACTTTCAATATGGAGGTCCCATCTCAAATGCGAATCTAGAGTAATTCCAAGGTATTTTATATAAGAAGCTCTATTAATATTAATAGTGGTACTGTTGTGAACGACTCACAACTCATATAATTTTGCATAGATACGAAATGGTACTAGGCAACGCGTATCAATAAATACAAGTAGAGTCAAATAAATAATTCATAGAAGTAAATCTGCGTTTTATTCCGTCTAAAAGAATTAATAATAAGTGTAACATTAACACCGCCCAAGTGTTAACCCGTTACAAATGGTGACCCGACGTTCCTGAAGAAGAATTTAGCAGTATTGGTCTTTACCTGCTGCACTGAATTCTCCAGGTGAACCACATCTAGTTGCTCCTGCGTTATCTGTCATCAGCTGCTGCTCGACTCCTGTCATCGTAAGATCCTGCTGCCTGCCTTGCTTGACTTGTCGTGGCTGGCTGAAGGTGACCGTTGGAACCGGAACTAGTGCTTTTTCTGATCCGATAAGTTCAAATCATTTATTTACTTATTTAATATTTCAAATGGCGACTGTCAAAGTTCCATTTCCAGTTTTTACGAGTAACGATGTCGACCTATATTTTATTTTGGTAGAACGATACTTTGCTCGTATGCTGATCAACGATGAACTAGCTAAATATAACTTATTAACTCTAAACTTACCTTTTGACGTTTTAGGAGCTCATCGAGACCTAACTATAAATCCGCCTAGACAAAGACCATATACTACATTGAAACGGGCAGTAATAAAATCGATTCTGGGACCACGAGAATCTCGCATTAATAATCTTTTGGAGACTCTTCAATTCTCTGGTAGTGTTAAGGAATTACTTTTTAACATTCAGAAGTTATCTATCGACCTTGATCTGACTGAAGAGTTAACCAAGGACTTTTTAATAGCCAAACTACCTCCAGAACTCAAAATTCAATCCTTAAATTTCAATGACTTACCGTTAATATCCTTTGTAGAGAAATTAGATTTAATTTATTCTTTGCAGAAAACACCACAACCTTTAACTACTCATGCATTAGAAACTAAGCTAAACAGTTTGACGACCAATCTTACAACCATTTCTAATGAGCTTTCTACCATGAACAAGCGGCAATCACCTGTAACTACTACATTCTCTCCAAAACCCCAAATTCCTCAGCATTTCCATAAACGCCGTTCCATGCCTTCGGGAAATACCAATTCCCCATTTCCCAGGGTTAATTCAATCCCTCCAACTTCTAATTTAATCTTTTTACAAGACCTAACCTACAAAATTAATTTTGTGGTTGACAGTGGTACAGGTTTTTCCATTTTACCAACCCACATTGCAGTTTCCTGTAACAAAAAAATCACGCCTGCCAACATTTCATTTTTGGCCGTGAACGACACGTCAATTCCTGTGACAGGTATTATAACTTTGAGGTTACATTTTCCAATTCCTGGCCTACCGCCATGCCCCTGGAAATTTTATGTCGCTGACATATCTACAGCCATTCTAGGCCTGGTTTTTTTGCAGCGGCACAACCTAACCATTGACTGCTTTTCTCGACGAGTCATTTGCACGGCAGATGTCAAGCTCGCCCGAAACCGCAGCCAAGGTTGTCAATTTCCAACCCCCCCAGTTAAGACTGACTGCTCTTCTCAACGGGTCATTTGCACAGCAGATGTCCAGCCCGCTCGAACTCGCAGTCAAGGTTCCTCAACCCAACAAGTTAAGACTGGCACTAAACGAAAAATATTTTCCGCACAGGCTAATGTTTTGAATCCTCCTTCCGAGTCAATCATTACTCCTGCGATTTCTTCCCCTCTTCTTCCCTTACCTTCAAACATTAACGTACACTCTTCAGGTACTGTTAACAACATGTCTAGTGATCTTGATGTATATAGCAAGATGCTAAACACACACTTCCCAGAGCTTTTACGTAAGTTCGACTATCATCAACCAGTGAAACATACTGTAGTCCATCACATTGACACGACCGGACCCCCAGTTAAAGCACGCTGTCGCAAACTGAACCCTAATCATCTTTCTTTTCTAGAAAATCATCTTAATGAGCTCTTGGACGCTGATGTAGTACAGCGGTCATCATCTAGCTACGCCACGCCAATTCACATCGTCGGAAAGCGAGCAGTAGGCGCAGCAGAGGCACTACCTCCTGGTGACGACCAAGACATCTCAGCCCGCATCACCCCAACAGACAGTTATCGCTTGGTTGGCGATTATAGAAAACTTAATGCAGTGACAGTACCAGACTGTTATCCAATTCCTTTTTTAATGGACTTTACAAGGAAACTTGCTGGTGCAACCATATTCTCGAAGCTAGACCTCAAAAAAGCCTACTTCGCAATACCAATAGCAGCAGAGGACATTCACAAGACTGCTATTATCACACCTCTGGGACTCTTTGAGTTCAAACGGATGTGTTTCGGACTACGGAATGCAGCCAGCACTTGGAGTCGTTTCATGGACACTGTGTTATCAGGGCTCCCATTTTGTTTTTCTTATCTAGATGATATATTAGTTTTTAGTGCTGATTCGCAGCAACATATTGAACATCTACACCAAGTGTTTTCCCAATTAAAAGACAATGGCCTAATTATTAACCTACCAAAGTGTCTCTTTAGAGTCAATAAGCTCGATTTTTTAGGACATCACGTTAATACACGCGGTATCAAACCAATGGCTTCCAAATATTTAAAGAGCAGAAGGTATTCATGGAAGATTGGTCAGTCATTTTCAAACGACACATACTGAACGCGCTAAAGAAGGATGATGTAGCGTTGAAAGTGAATGCGACTTTTTGCATATATATATATATATATATATATATATATATATATATATATATATATATATATATATATATTAGGCGTTCAAGTTGGCATCCATCCATGTAAATGATGCGGTAAAGATGGCATCCAGGGTAAGGTGGCATCCGATATACGGATGCCAACTTGTATTCAAGAAATTATTTCTTTAATCTATATGTTTCATGGTCATATGACGTTAGAATGCAAAAATCTCCGGATGTCAACTATCACGTTACATGTATATTACTATACATATTAGTGCGCACAAAATCCGCGAGTAGCGTTGATGTGATATACATGTATATTCTGACAGATGGTAACAAATATAAACAGCGGTCAAGGTGGCATCTTTAAACTTGGCAATGCTGTGTAATATTCAATTACACAAACAGCTGGAATTTGGTTAACTTGCAGTTTGGAACTGCATTTCGCTGTTGTACAATACGAGTAAAAGGTGGCATCCGATAAATAGGTTTAAAAGTGTTTTAATTTTGTACGTACGTTAATATAAACAATTTTTAAATGGCGGCGACGAGAAGTAAAAGAATATTAGAAATGGCATTACGACAGGATAATAAAGTAGAAGGTAAGTAAATACAAAGACATTTAGGTAAATGTAACTATTGAAGAATATTAACATCTTGGGTTCTAAAATTAATAAAATTGAATGAATTTATTTTTTTATGAATTGTTGATAGCATCTCTCTCGATTGTACAGAACCCCAAATATTTATTCTTTACAACGAATTATCTTTAGTTTTCAGAAAATTTTTGATTGTTGACAAAATCCGATTCATTAACTATTGAGAAGGCACGCGCTGCATTGTAACAAATTAGATGTCTGAGACACTAGACTATAATGCATATTTTAAAGGACAAAAGAAAAGACTAGGTACATCAGCAGAATTATTACATAAAATGAAAGTACATTTTATTTTCTACCTAATACCTAATTCTAAGTTTAACTTAAGCATAAAATAACAATATTTTTAAAATATTTTTGTATTGTACTTCTTAAAAATTAACCATCATTACACCAAAGACATACGTAAGCACTTTGCATGTTTTAAATAAGTCGCATTTTACACATTTGTATTGAGTCATGCTTTATTTTTTTATAAGATTTGGGGGGGATTCTTTTGCGTAAAAACTAACGACGAACCCGACACAGCCGGGGAAGTCCCTAGTATTCTAATCAAATGAATATGTTAACAAAAGAATATGCAGTAGCGTTTCATTAACTCCACTTGCCCTCTCAAGGGTTTATATGTTATAGTCGTCAATATTACCAACCATTAAAGGTTTAGTTCATTAAAATCCATAAAAGATATGGCATTAATTGCGATTGTTTATTAATAGCTGAAAAACTAGAAGAAATGACCTATTCAAATTTGGTATGGATAAATACTGATAATGAAGGATTATTTTTAAATAGATTAAAAAAACCCTATAAGCAAAGGCCTATAAGCAAATCCTGGCACAACTGGATTTAATGGCCTAATTAAGGTTAACTCATCAGTAGATCGCGTCCGTTACATAACATCCAGGTGAAATTGACAGGATTTGTGGAGAAATACCCGTAATTCAAGAATATCTTTGTCAGCCTTACCCCATCCTGGCAAAAGTACCCAGTTGACCACCCCGAAGACACTTGCTTTGTTTTTTAAATTGAAGGTCAAGTTGCCCAAACATCAAAAAGTTGTCAGCCTGAACAAAATTTGGTAGAAATTTTTTAATTAGATTTTTTTTCATATGGTGCACTACGAGGATGTTTTTGGCTCATGATACATTTTTAAAAATCTTTAGTCTTTCCCCCTCTCGTAGGAAGCTTTGACAGAAACAGTACCTGACGTGAAATTTGCTCTTTACTGTGGAAGTGCTACATCAAATGGCTACATGGCCGGTTTTTGAGTTTTCACACTTTTCTATGCGACATGCAATATCTGAATTGAAAAACACTTGGCAATACATGTTTTTTGATCAGACGGCATATTGTTCAATCTACGCATCTAGTGGTAAACAGCACCACTAGTTTCATAAATATCTATTAATTCAAGTCATTACTACCCATATAATAAACAATGAATTTACTTATACAAACTAATTTTCTTCAATTTGCATAATTTCTGAAGGATTAACTTTAATTTATAGATCTTACTGATACTTCAAACATAGAAGACTCAAGTTCAGGATCAGAATATTGCCCGCCTACTGACGAAGAGAGTAATGATAGTTATTCGCTTATTTTTGATGGATTTTTACGTTCTGATGAAAATGTGTTTTCAGCCGATTTGGATGACATACGAGCAGAAACATCTTCGGTAATCCCCACAGCAGAACGTTTGGTTTTGAAAGATAAAGTATTGGCAAATGTATCAAACGTATCAAAAAGTAAACGTGTAAGAAGAAAGCACCGCTGTTCATTTTGTGAACAAGACGTGGGTAACTTTTCTCGCCATTTACTGAGAAATCATTTCGATGAAATCGCTGTCCAAGAAATAAATAGTCTTGCTAGAAATTCGAAGATACGCAAAAAATTGATTGACAAATTGCGCAGAGAAGGTGACTTTATAGCCGAAAATATTGCACCGGTGTTAGTAGCAAAAAAGGACGATGAGAATAGTAATTACATTGTTTGTAAATTTTGTCAAGGTTACTATCGTTGTAAAAGTTTAAGGCGGCATGCAAAAAAATGTTTTTTTAACCCCGACCCATCGAAACGCTTTAATGCACAGATTGAAGGTCAAACACTAATGGTTGGACCTTTTGGTCCTAATGATCCACTAAAAGTTAGTGGTCTGCTGTCTATGCTGAGGGCAGATGATATTTCACTGACAGCTAAGAAAGATCGCATTATTTGCGAAGTTGGCCGACGATACATTAAAAGTCATAAAGAAAAGCATCTACTATTAGTTGCAAAGAGACATATGCGACGTCTAGCCCGTTTACTTATTGAGGTTAGAAAACTTCAGCAAGAGCAAACATTAAAAATGATTGATATCTTAGTTCCCAATAAATTTAAAGTATTAGTGAAGGCTACTCAAAGCATGGCTTCATATGACGAAAAAAGTCGAAATTTTAAGTCACCATCTTTAGCTCTTCAAATGGGAACCTTAATTAAAAGTGCTATTAATACGGCATATTCTCTTGAAGTTCAGAAAGAAAATCCTTCTAAAGAAGTACTAGAGAAATTCCAAACTTTAATTCGCCTTATAGAAACAGACTGGGCTCATGAAGTGTCAAGTGAAGCTGGGCAAAATCTAGCCATAAATAAATTTAACAAACCAACCTTAATACCTGTAGCAGAAGATATTAAAGTAAGTTATTATTACGTTTATTTGTTATTAATTATTCAAGAACACTTTTTCTCTTCTATATTTTCTGTATTAGTGGCTGAAGCCAATTAGGCTTCTATTTTCTTATAGCATGCCATTTCAAAGCTTTACTTGATCTACAGCTGTACTGATTAATTTAATAATTATGTTATAATTAATTTATAATATACATAACTGATAAATTACTAATCTGATTATTTGCTTTTAAAACATTTTATGGTATACTGACTCGTAAACATCTGTTTATTGAGCTCTGTCTCTATGGGTAAAGATTCTTTTTACGGACTAGCCCGTTATGAAGCCCGTAATAGTTATTTTGTAATCAAAGGCGGTAGCACAATTTATATATAGGTAGGCGTTGTCATGGTGCTGTAGTTAAGCAACAAAGTGGTTTCTATAGCTTTTTGTTGATGAGAATTGTAGAATTCCACAGGTCTCTTTTAGGAGCCCGTATAGTTTTATAGGGCTGTAGTTGTAACTACTCATTTACATAGTTACCATAAATGCCTGTAACGTGTCATTTGCATAGAAAATGGAAATAAAAATTATTACGGGCTCTTTATCATCAATACCATAGCGCCATACGTATTTATTTTAAAACATTCATAGATATCTTACGTATTCTGCTGTACTGCTTCAGTAAATGAAATAATTATTTATTAAAGATTTACGAGTCAGTATGCATACCATAAAACTTTGTACAATGCTCGACCGTTACACGAACCCTATGTGCTTGCACGGATAACAAGCTCGCTAATAGGTCGCTTGTTACGTACCTTGCTCGCACGTAAAGTTCTAAGTAACGGTCTTGCAATGTAAATAACTATAAAAAGCATGCACTCATAAAGATACGTGCTCACATACAGACAAGGCTCGCATACACGCACATACGCCCCCCCCCCCCGACACACACATTCAAATAATTAAAGTTTACTACCGTCTTTATCCTTTTTATTGCAGAAATTCGAAAAGTACCTAAAGCAGATGATCTTGGAAGCTAAAACGCGTTTAGTAGAAAATTCAGATGACTTAAAAGCGTTTCGAAAATTATTAGAGGGAATTTTCTGTAGTGTCATGATATTTAACAAAAGAAGGGTAGGTGAGCTCCAGCGTATGACTTTATTGGAATTTTTGAAAAATTATGATTCGATTCCTTCGTCAGAATTTGAAAAAGCATTAACAAATTCTGAAAAAATTTTGTATCGGTCACTAAAACGGGTTGTTATTCGAGGAAAAAGAGGAAGAGGAGTTCCAGTACTTTTTGATAAAGGTATTGTTCAAGATATCGAATTTTTGATACCTCTTAGAAATAACTTTAATCTTGAGGATAATCCATACCTTTTCGGATTACCAAATACTAAAAGCCCCATAACAGGCTATGTAATTATGCAGAAACATGCAAGAAACGCACTGCGTGATATCCATAAAGCGTCTCTTCTAACGTCAACTAGGCTAAGAAAACATCTAGCGACAATAACACAAATATTTAAAATGGGAAAAAATGAATTGGAACAACTGGCTACATTCATGGGTCACACGCAGAAAACCCATTCAGAATTTTATCGATTGCCTGATGACGTTTATCAAACGGCAAAAGTAAGTAAGTTGCTGTTGCTTTCAAAAAATAGTGCATTTGAAAAATTTAAAGGAAAACGTTTAGATGATATTGATTTAGATGATTACTTAGTGGAAGATGACAACAGTGATGAGGAAGAAGAAGATCAATATATTCCTAATGCCGGATTAGAAGAACAAACAAGCCAACTGACGAGTCAGGATGCAATGGGCAATATAGAAGAGACAAATACAATTGCACTGAAAAACAAGAAAGGCGACAACAAAATAGGTCGTAAACGTACCTTGGTAGCTTGGACAGTTGAACAAAAGCGGATAACCGAAGAATTCTTCAAAAATCACATAAAGAAAAGAATTCCACCCAAAAAACCTGAAGTGATGAATTTAATTGAGAAATACCCAGATCTTTTCAGAAATAAATCTTGGCCTACAATAAAGGTTTATGTTTGTAATAAATACAGATCGAAATAATTTTTTGTAAAAGAGTTAGATTTAATAATTTTCAGATATAAGTTGTTAAGGGTGTTCTGGTATTTTCCCGAATTTATGTTGCATAATAAATATAAATCTTATCAAAAATATTTGTTTATGAATTTATACCTCCTTAAAAAATACATAGTTACTACAATTTCATAATATTGAAAATTAATTGAACAGCAGCGTGCCGTGCATACCAGACAGTGGAAGCAGTCCCAATATGACGTATGCGCTATCACGCTCGTACACATTGCGTACGAGCGTAATAGCGCATACGGCGTATTGGGACTGCTTTTACTGTTTCGTATGCACTGCACGCTGCTGTAATGGAAATACATTAGTACCTAATATACTTTTGTGGTTTGATTGTATTAGCGGTTAGTTATTTGCACAATAAATTTTTCAGAAAAAGTCAGGACACCCTATGGTACGTATTAGTAGTATACACCAATAATATGTTAAGTTTATTTCCTTTAAAAATTACTATTAGCTCATAAAAGGTAATGAAACGTCGCGAAGCTACTGTAATCTGTATGGTATTTCGCATTATTCGCAGTTTTCTGTTTATGTCCTTATGCTTCTGTAACTGATAAAGCTGTTCTTTTTATGTATTGTTCATTTTCGAAATGTTTAAGTATTAAATATCTAAAAAAATTAAAAGACGTGTTTTTATTTTTCTATGCAAGGTGTACAGGTGGTATTAAATTAGTAGGTAACTTATAGTTGTTGATATAATATGAAGACTTTATGCAACATATGGACCATATGGTTAGAATGTGTTCACATTGGACAAATATATTAGTTTTAAGAAAAACTGTTTTAGCTAAGTGTTTCCTTAAATTATGCAGAATACTCTACACGTGTTTCGATCTGTTAGACCTTTTTCAAGAGTTGCTCTTCAGCTTCTGAAGTTTTCCTTAAAACTATTATATACAATGTTTCACAAGGAGCCTTCAGCGACTTTAATTTCACTAACAAATATACTCATTGGCTCAATATTTATGTTTAGGTATATTATAACCACTATAACTTCATAACCATATTTCAAGAGTAGGTTTAGAACTTACAGTGTTCTGTCATAATCAATAAGATATATTTAAGTTGAAAGTAAAATTAAAATATTTTTTAAAACAAATTCTACTTTTATTTAAACTTGGTTCACAAATACTCACTTTAGCTAGCAAGCTTATTTATATTTACTAAAATATAAAACTTTATTATTAAATTAATAACATTTTATTTTAAAATACTAACTACTTAATTAGATTTTATCCTTTAATCTCCTTTTATTTAAACAATTATCAAACAAATTGTATTTTTCTTACCATCTTAATGAATTTAACTAAAATTACTAACTGTAAGTAGAACTATTCTAATATTGTGTATTTAAATCTAGAAGTCCTAGGGCTAACAGTACTAATATAAAAAGGAAAATATAAAATATATTAATCCAAAATTCTAATTGTCTACTTGTCCATATTGTGTTTGTCCTCACACCCATTGCACTATATTGCAATATCGCTGCACTGCACATGCTATCGGTTACTTAAAACCCAACTTGGGCCCTTTGGGTCCTGCATACCGGTGATCCTCGTATCGGTTCGTCCTCTCGATGTGTTTCTGATGAAATCCTTAATCTAGCGTTTGTGATGGTTTTACAGGATCTCCAGCTGCAGGCTTTGTTTAAAGGCCTGCCATAGAGGTGGGCATTTGCTGGAGCGGTACTTCTTTCAAGATGGCGATGTCCAGCACTTCTGTCAGGCTAATTGGGCTATAGTAGGTCGGCTCTAGTGATCCATCTAAAATCATACCCCTGGTTTCTGCATTCTTGTAGAACACCATCTTTAAAGTTTACTAGTATGCTCTGTCATACTAGGTGATTGGTGCTCCAGTCCCTTTCTTCTCACACAAGCGCGCACGCACCCAACTAATTAATAAACTAATTTAACTTGCATGGATAAGCAATAAGTAAATCTAAAATGACGGAACTTGTTCGACATCGAAAAAATAAAATATTCCTTGTACTAACAAATTTATCTTTTATTTAAACGTTTGCATATATTTGAAGGCAAAATTCTAAATTATGGCGAAAAGCATTGCTCACTTTAGATAAAAAAAATGATTTATTTGCTGCAATTTAAAACACTGTGATATTTGAATAGATACACTGTTTGCACAAAGATATCCCTTATGTATCTCCTTTCGGTACATTATGATTAATAAATAAAAATAGACGACTATAAAAAAATTATATTAAGAAATTAAATTATTATATTTTTTATCAATGTTATCAAGAATCGTTTAAATAAGTTAATTTTGATTAAAAACACGTTAAGAAAATGAGACCTATAAAAACTATGCTGTTTTCAAGAGCGCAACGGTTATTACAAGATACATGACTCACGCCAAGCATCACATCTTGCTGCAGAGTACAACGATAATAAATAGAGTATTTCGGCAACACCGCAAAGGATGTCAACTTGCTTTAAAATCATATATACGGACGTCATCCTGCTCTGAAATAAGCAGAATATATCGAAGGATGCCATCTTCCGCGTTAACTACACCGGAAGTCAGATATTACCATATTTGTATGTGTGTATATTAAGTGTATATTAGCGGATGCTAAACTGTATTGATATTAAACGGATGCCATTTAATACCGCAGATGTATATATATATATATATATATATATATATATATATATATATATATATATATATATATATATATATATATAATATTAAAAATGTTAACATATACTATGTCGCTATCTAATATTGACTCGTACCCTGCTGTGTTTGAACTGTAAATTCGTTCCGAGCGATAGAAGGCCCTAGTATAAAAATATACCTTCCCAGATAATTCACTTTTAATTCAAAAGCCGTGCACCGGCTATATTCTTAAAGTTCCTGTTTAGTAAACTCGGGTAATAAATACGCTATAACAAAAACACATTTTATCTGTGTTAAAAACGGAAAGAGGAATTTTATGCATCGAGAATGCGATATTAAGAAAATATCAGCGAATTAAAATTCCTCTTCAACATAGAGGCGTTAAGCACACCCTTAAAAAGGGAACCGTATCGAGTGCTAAAAGACTTATTGTTCTTTCGTTTAAATATTTTATTTAGGTGAGTTTTAAAGAAACACATAACGTCTACCTGTAGGAACAGTTTTTCCAGAAATTTATTACCTGCCGGCCGGAACATAATACACCCCTATTTTTATGTTGATTGTTCAAAGTTAGATGAAACGCGCACTTTAGTCTATTGACCACAGGTAATTTTAATGGTTCTTTCAGTAAAAAATTCTCCCTTTTAACGTAATTGTTTCAATACTTTGCTGTCGTCAATATAATCTTTTCAAAACATCTTTAAAGACGGTTTGTAAACTTGGCAACAAAAAATATATAAAAATGCTTGTTTTAAATGTACTCTGAGTTATTATTATTTTACATGTAGATTTTACTGTAAGCTCACATCTCTGTAAATTATAAATTTATATATTACCGTTTGTTTGTTAACAATAATACCTAATTCTGGTAGAATATTATGAAAACACTTTTCGAACAAGATTAACTTTTTTTTTCCAGAGATTTATTACCTACCGGTAGGAATACAACCCTAATTTTTATGTTGATTGTTGAAAGTGAGATAAAACACGCACTCTAGTCTATTGTCCAATTGACAGGGTCATAAAAAACATAACATCGACAATACAGACATCATTTCGTTCGTAGTCGTCGTATACAATTCGGGGAAATCTCAAGCTCTTTTGACAGAAGAACACGTAAAATAGAATTTAACAATCCTCGTTAATAACAGCATCTACTAGTTCTATTTGTTTGCCATATAGATTATAATCTATAATGGTTAAAATTCTTTCTTCGGTCAGATAGGACTATCAGATAAGAGCTCAAATAGAACTGAGGTGTCAGTTTTACATTATTACGCGTTTTTGTAAATTAAATTAGGCTATATATTTTCGTTCTTATCGTTTCTCTATAGAGTTGTAAATCGAAAATGCGCGAAACTATGACGCGCTTAATTTTTTTTTGCAATAGCTTAGGGGTTAAGGTTCTCAGCCAATCCGAACTAAACAAAACTAACGTTAACACCTTTTTGTATCTTAAAACACCATGTTTAGGGGGTGGAACTACATATTTCGTTTTTAGATAAATACAAAGGTTACTACCCGTTGACAAACATTAAATAAAAAAATTTCATCTTTGTTGAACGAGATTACAGATTATAAATATTTTAAAATGGGTAAGTTGTTTTTCTTTGATTACAAACACTTAGTTATATTTAAAATCGTAAATTTTGCAGCAAATCTATCGATGGTTGTACGATCATGGGCTCGAAGTGTATTGCATCGACTGTACGATGACACTAGACGTAGAGGTGTTGTAAGTTGATTTTTTTTTTATTTATCTGTAAACAACATGCTAAAACAGTGTTAATATTTTCAGTTCCTGATGCATTGTATGGCCGTTGGAGATCCTCTACCAGCCTATCCAAAGCTTGTCGCGGTCAAGGTGGCTACAGGGCATTTGGAAGTTGGTGATATTACAGTCGTTGCTAAGCTGTACGTGCGACTCGACCAGCGAGAAGGGTGGATTGTTTATGTACGTTTTATCAGTCTATATATGACGGTGTAAATATATGCAGCTTTACTTTTTGTTTTTCAGGATATATATCAAGTAATGATAAACAACATTTAAAAATAATAAATGCATTAAATCACTATCTGCCTTTTTAATTAGTATCCAATCTCTCTCTCTTTTTACAGTGAAAAATAGGTGAAAAACCTTCTCAATGAAACTTCTTTTTCATTTCATATTTGAACCTATTTACTAGAAGACTGGTAATTATGAAATTTCGTTTTTAATAAATTAAACTGTCAGTGCGACAGTTATATAGATCTGGAATTTGGTATAAATAATACTTTATTAAAAAGCTGTCTAAATTGTATTGTAGTAGTTTTTAAAATTCTCTACAAATAATAAATAAAGGATAAGGTGCACATTAGAATTTACAGGCCCTTGAAGAATGCAATATTAAATACAGAGATGCACTGGGTTTGTCTTTCATAAGCTATTTACCTATGTTTCTCTCGTAAATATTACGAAAAATCTTATCGACACTACTACTATGTCAAGACATACTAAAGCTGTTCGACGACAGTTACTACATACCTTTTTGAATGTTCTGTTAGCAAGAGGCGATATCAAATGTAACCTTCATTTAATACAAAGGGAATTATTGTCACGTATATGTATCATGGCTGCATAAACTAAACTTTCCAGTGTCATAATATTATTGAACCCAGATGGCGTTTGATTGATTAATAACTTAAAAGTTCCTTTATGATAATATTAAATAATAAAAATAAGAGTTAGGACATGTATGATGCCTGATTTTAAATTGATTGGATCCAATGTCAAGGAGTACATGATCTTAATAGTCTGACACTTTTTAGATTCTATAACAAAATTTACATTACTTTACATCCTAATACACACATTTTTCTTTATATTATTAAATTAGCTTAATAATAATATGTATTTTTTATTAGTAAATAAATATTAAGAGTATTATAATAGTGTTGAATCACCGAATTTACTGACGTCGATCTTCATATTTGTCAAATCAAACAACTGAAAGTTGATAGGTGAAAATACTTCATGAGAAATCAAGTCGTTCTTGACATTGAATCCACATGTCCTAACTCTTATCTTATATAACCTATTATTATTATTATATAGGAACTCTGTAATAACTAGAGTAATATTCGAGTAAATCCAGCCACTATTTTAAAGATTTAATTTTTATTGCAGCCAATTTTGACACTTTGAGTTTTTAACATTTTTGTTTCTCGGCTTATAAAGTTCTATTTTTTATGTGATCTGTCAAAGAGTTTGAGAATTATCGCCCCTTCTACACGATAAACATTTTAGAGCATCGTTCTAAAGATTTCTAACTTGCCGGTTATCGTTAGGCAAGAGTAGGAAAATTGTCAGAAAGGTATTTTGTTTTCTCAGTTGTTATAGATCTGCTAATCAGATTTAAAAAGGTCGGTTATACATGTAGCTTATTTTACGTAATTAAGTGTTCTATTGTATCAGAATTTATGGACATGCCCATTTTCCCCTCATAAACCAAGAACAGAATGACTCTTAATAAATATAAACTGTTGATGTTCAGATCTACATTTTAAACAGCAATAAATAATAGGCAAGTGTTCTCGTGGGAACTTGATTTTACCCAACTCTCAGGTGATAACTATCAAAGGTATGCTGCGCATCACCTTTGATAACCCTATGGGATATTGCGCAAGATCTTGTAGTTTGGTAACGCATGCACTAAGGGGGCTTGTTCACTGTTTGGGTATAAAAACCCAAACTCATAGCAATACCGGCTATATATATATGCTCGACTACAGTTCAAGAGCTTCATTACGTTTAGTGGTTGTAAAATAAAACTCCGAGTGTGTGTGTGTGTGTGTGTGTGTGTGTGTGTGTGTGGTGTGTGTTAGTACCTGCCTAAATCATCAACTTTAGCCGACCATAAGGTAGGATTTTTCTTATTTTTGTAATGATTCATTTGTACTAAATTTACGCGTTGATGTTGTTTTAAGAGAGAAAAAAAATAACAACAAAACATCATGTCGCTATTATCATTAAACGAGATCGAAGACGGTAACAATCTAAATGAGTTACAATTACAACAACAGTTTCGGCAGTGTATCTTAGACGCAGGAGTCAGCATACCTATTTCAGTAGCAGCGCTTGTATGTTATGAATATGATCATATGCTATCTAGCAGGGAGTTGCTATCTGATTCATATCGTTATACATCGGCCCCGGTTCAAATACAGAGCAGTGACAGTGAAGAACATATGATCAGTGAGTGTAATCAACTTTTATGGGAGGTTGAAACAATAAATAGACGTTTATGAGTGAACTGTATCACATTTGTTAAATTTATTCGTTTATAAGTTGATAGGGGATGCTTCTACGTTCTACTATGAACCATATTATTATTATTGAGATATCATTGTTCTCTAGTACGTTAACTCTAGTATATACATCATTTTGTTATATGAAAAACTTAACATTAACTTATATCTAAACTTAAGTATTATTATTTTATACAACCATGTTTATCAGGTATGCGATAGTACCCTGCGGTAGAGTGTCGTACGAACCTGAAATGATATAGCGCTTATCGTCGTCATGAGGGCTTAGCGCTGTTTTAGTCTGACAGATGGTTGAAACTCGATGTTTATCGGCTCTGAATAATTTTTTTTTGTTGAACGGCCGAGTTAGATATGTAGAAACTACAATGAACTTTTTCTTACTATGCTTCTCCAAGATGTATACATTAACGGAAATGCTGTTTTGGCATTCGAATCTGGGAATTTGTTTGATGGTCATCGGCATTGTAATGTTTTAAGATTCAGTACTGAATAGAAGTGTGGGTAACTGCTAACCCTGCTAGAATTTAGTTCTTGAGCTGATGGATATAATGCTGATGTCACGACCCATGTGAAGCAGGCTTCATCATTATTGTGCACATTGATGCAAGTTTTCTTCTTTTTTTTTATTTGCCCAGGCAGCTCGATGTATGATGATGAGCCTAGCCGTGGTGTAAACCTGTTAATGTTTATCTGGAGGTTGATGATTGATTTGAGGCTCCACCCGCTTTCCTTTTGCTAGATAAACAATATACGCACACGTTAGTTTATTTCTAACTTATGAGATTTTTAAACTTACTTGAAACTCGAGATCTTTCAGGATAGAGTTTTGAATATTGCTTACGAACCACTGGGGTATATCACTATCCTGATAAATGGCCTCATTTCTTGTATTCATGTACTTTATTTCCTCTATGAGCACATCTCTCTTCTTGACCTCGAACAACCCCGCAAAAAAAAGTCGCATTCACTTTAAACGTTACATCCTTCTGTCACGCACCCTTACCATAGGATAAAGCGACGATAATTACCAAAGTAAACGATGGCTTAAAGTTGTGTCCTCCCGGACCAGCTATCAGTGGAGAAGGGCTGGATTCAAGTTGTAAGGGAGCGCCACTTAATTTTCCAACTAAGGACACAGCCACCATCGAACCACCAAAATTAAGAAAAGGGCACCAGATACTTACCGTCTCGGGGCTAAGTAAGTACTTGCTTATCATACCATTAAAAGGCCCATTCATAAACATAAATTTCCGTTTAATTAATATAATAAATACTTGAACATAAATAATTATGATAATAAGTATTGAGAGTAATTAATTGTATATTGAAACAAATATTAACTGTACTGTAAAATCTATTGAGATGATTAAAAAAAGAAAAGATATTATTGTATATCAGCCAGTATCAAGTTCTTGGTAATTGTTTTATCCAGAGCTGAATATAGTAGGTATTCTAATATGTAATTATAAAGGAAGTAACCCAAAAAAAAAGAAAATAACCACCACCAATGTTAGAACATGTAATAGGGGAGAGGGGTTAGCCGTCGTAAGCTTACGATTTATACCTTCGCAATTTAATGCAGAAATATTATGAGCAATTGAGCATTAGTTCAACTGACAGACTTGACAATGACTAGATTACACACTTATACAATTGACAAGTTCTAATCCAATGAATAAACTAAATAATGTATCTAATTAGTATTAATTATATTCTAGTCCTAACGTTGACTAGTTAAATGCTATGTTCAGAAAGGACTCAATGTCCAAATGACTGATTCATCATCACTAAATTAATAAATGACCACAATAAAAATTGATTGACGGCTTAGTTAACAAATTACAGGTTATCTCTTATGCTAAACTTAGCTGATTTCGAAATAAACCCAGAAGATTCTTCAAATCCTGCTACTCGCTGGTTTATTTCCTTAACTACCAAACTTCCAGGTAGGGGTGACCTACAGTTAGAGTTTCTGTTAAAAATAGTCTTCTTACTATACTTAATGGGGTACACCTTTCCCAAGAAGCCTAAAAGAAAATTCCTGACTAGGAAAATGGTTCGATACATAAACATGTTAAGAATTCATACCTCTGATGGTGGGCGGCTAAAAGTTAAAAGGGCGGTATCTACTCGATAACAAAATACATCCACATTCAAAGAATAATTTAGTAATCCTAAAATATAAGACTGTATGTAACTTCTTGGACATAAATCCATTATCTAAAAATTTTACCTGTGAAGAACTTCAGGCATTGGGTGGGGGTTAATTCGTATCGATCGAAGGAATTGATCTGGTCTAATGAATCCGCTTGTGCGACAAAATGGCTTCCTTCCAAATATTCCAATAGGGTAGTTACCAGTTTGATTATTATTGATGTGGTGCTAATAATCCGCTGAAGCGTAATTGAAGACAAAATCTCACCATTACCATCATATATGGCTCCAGAGATTTGTTTCTTAAATAGCACCCACAATATTTCACCAAGATCAAATTCGATCGTAGTTGATTACTACTAAACCAAAAGAAGAATGTCGTTCAGACCTTTCTTTAAAAGCCTATCACCGGATATCCGTCGACGGCAAAAATGTGCAATCTCAAATATCAAAGTACGTCCGCGAGGGGCAGCGTTGCAAATATTATTCCAATCTAATTAACAAATTCCATGTCAAATGGGTTAAATAATTAACACAACACGTTTCAAAACACGCGCCAGTTATTACGTAATGCGATAGCTTCTGCGCAAAGCAGATGTATGGCCAGTAGTCTCAAGTAGCATGAAGAGATAACTGCGGCAACAATGTTTATTAAAGGGAATTATTCGAGACGGCGCAACAGAAAGACAGTTGCAAGATAAAGTTTGTTTACATATCGTATGCAAAATGGAAATTTATAATTTCTATTAAAAATACTTTTAAATACGACAAAATTGTTTACAAGGCGCTGTCCGCAATATGCATGAAGAAGTTAGCACCAGCGTTAAGGCTAAATAGAGGACTCGAAAGTTGGGTAAGTACAAAACAAGTTAATTACTGTTTATTTTGAACTAATAATCTCTATCTTTTAGGAATAACCACAAGACTACGAGAAGAATTCTTTTTCAAGTAAGTACGAAACTCTAGTGAAAGTTCCAATTCACTAATGCTAATACCTAATAATTTTTTAGCTAATAAAAGAGTTGAAAACAAAAAATGCCAACTCATCACTAAGATTCTTACCTAAGGAAGAAGAGTTGCCTATACCATCAACATTTTATTTTATTTTATTTTATTGTGTAATTGAAATATTTCAATAAAGAAAATATAAGAAAAATATTTTATTGCTTTCGTACTATAAATTATAAGCTCAAATCAATGCCAATTGGTAAATAATTTAAGATAAATCTACTGACAAAAACGAACCGTTACACTTCTTTAGCGTGTTCAGTATGCGTCGTTTGAAGATACCCCTTTGAGCCTCTTCATAGATTAACCAGAGAGTGGCTATTTTTGACTGATTGTCGACATTCCTGTAACCATTACGAGGAATAATTCCAATCGTTTCTGGTTTCAGGAAATTTCTGCGATAAACCAAGTTACAGGCTGAGGCTATGGTTACTGCTTCGGTGAACGGACATACGTT
This sequence comes from Agrypnus murinus, assembly GCA_929113105.1. Lineage (NCBI taxonomy): Eukaryota > Metazoa > Arthropoda > Insecta > Coleoptera > Elateridae > Agrypnus > Agrypnus murinus. The sequence continues at coordinate 45,037,950 of OV816027.1, read as the reverse complement.
GCACTCTTCTAAGAGCTTTCTAAATTTAAGGCAAGCCTCTGTCAAAATGTCAAATTCACTCGATACGTCTTCGTCTCTGTCCTCGTTATAACCGGTTGTTGTTCACCCCGTCTGATGTTACTGAATTCTATCAATATCTTCTTATTCAGGTCCTCAAACAGTGTGAGCATTGACTCTAGGTTAATGTGTTGGGAGGCATTATGGTCCAGCGTAATGCCTTTAACTTTCACCACCCTGCTGACTTTCACAGTTGAAGGGTCATACACCTTGAAGGCTTAATTTTTAGGACCCTGATACAAATTCTATAATGTATGCCCCTGGTCCGTAATCCTCGAGTTCGTCGTCCGTGAGATCACCTAAGAAACTACCGGTAGGTAGATCTTCTTCCCCCGGGCCTGGACACATATATTACAGAATCTATAACAAAGGGAAACAAATCAAAGTAATTATCAAATTACAAGAAACGGTTAATTATTATTACCTGTATCATAGTACAACACTCTCTCGCCTAGCTGATCCAGGTACGAGTAAAGTTTAAGGCGAGCCTGTGTGGTAACATAAGAAGCAATCACTACATTTACCGTGGATAACGGTTCCGCTGCTTCCTCCTTATGCTGCCAATTGACGGCAATCACCTCTTCGTTAATCTCTTGAATATGATTAACCTCTACACTAGGGTTAGACAGCGGATCGAAAAATTCTTTTGGGTCCCTTATAATTGCTGTCTTTGTCTGGTTTTCTATTTGACCGAACTTGCCTATAACAACAACAACATAATTAGTAGGGTAATCTGCACAGAAAAGCTATACCATAACATACCCCAAAATGAATTTAACATTAACTTGGTCGGCGATCTAAGTCCAGGATTCTTGATAATCTTTAAAGCATCCATCAAAATACCTTCTACTTCGGCTTATTCCTCGATGTACTTCTTTTTGGTCTCATCCGTGTTGCAGGAACCAGGCCAACCGCTAGCTTCCTGCTTCATCTTCAGGAACTTATCTATGAAGCCGGCAAATAAACCCTCCGACCTAGAAGCCTTCTCGTACCTAATGACTTCGTACTGCCATATTTCTTGTATCTGTACTACCCTGTAACCTTTTTCCACAGCCTCCAGAACTTCATCAATAACCCAAGTGCCGTTTATAACTCTTTCTTTCTCCGAATGAGAACACGCTCCCTGATTTAGATCTACAGCACAAGCGTTACAGAGAGGAAATAGTAATTTATTATGCATCCTTATGGGTAACACCCAGGGGTAAAGGGAGCATACGTCGACATATCGGATCTTTTCCCCGTCTTTTTTTTTATTATTGTGCGTGTTTTAAACACGATTATTATACTTGTAAATCACTAGTAGTTAAAATATTAAAACTAAACATATAATGTAAATTCTAAAGACTTTTAGCTGAACTTTTATGTTATTTTTACCAGGAAGCTGACGAGAGTTATACTTTATGTACAGTAATTAATTATCAAAAGATGGTGAAACTTGGGAGTGATTGAATGTAAATCACAAGAGGATACTCTGGGGAACATACTCATGAAACAGAGTTCTTACCTTATAAACGCGATTTTGTTCTTTTCAATTGCGTCTGTTAAGTAGTAGTAGATCAAGACAATGTTGAAAAGAATATTTGGCATAACAAAGCGTACAAAGCATTCAATAGGACGTTTCATGAAAAATGTGTTATGAGTATGTCTTCATGGTTATCCGAGAGAACAGATTTCAACCTAATAATTGTTTAGATATTTTGATTATTGTTTAGTTGTTTAATAATCTTTTGAGAAACATTGTCATAGAATAAAAGATTAATGTTCTATCATGGTTATCCGAGAACAGATAATTGTTTAGTTATTTAATTATTGTTTTGTTGATGTTCAATAAAATTTTCGAGAAAGATTGTCATAGAATAAAAAGATTAATGTTCTATATGTATGTATTATTACTATTCTCCCCATCTGTACCACGTCATAAAAAAGTGATAGCTATAACTAGTATGAGAGAGAAGCAAGAATGAGGTAATTACCTACACACACCTGCCTATTGGTAGCATACAAATTGCCGGTAATACAGATTCCCGTAATGGCGGCGGCGGGCGTGGTAGCCTGGCGCCAGGGCGTGGTAGAATGGAGCCAGACGTTCCAAAATGGCTGCCTTCAACCAATCAGAAGCAAGGGGAGGAGCTACAGGAGTGGGGGTTAACCAATCAGAGATCAGTAGGCGGGGAAATCCAAGATGGCGGCGACCAATCAGAAGCAAGGGGAGGAGCTACTGGAGTGGGGTTAGCCAATCAGAAGCAGGGGGAGGAGCCATGCCATTGGCATGCCACATGGCATGTCAATTTCCGTCTGGGCCAGGTGACCCAATACCTACTATTGTAAAATAAATTGGTACACTTATACCTGTAACAAAATATAAAAGAGTCATTGTAATTATAATACACATATGTATATAGTCATATAGACTGATTAAAACGAAAGTTGTATCACTTTTGATTATATACCGAAAAGATTCTAGAGCTTCAATCTCCCTTTGTACAGAGTCAATTTCTTTTTTTGTATTATGTTATGTTTCTTTAATAAGTAAAAACCTTATTGGTTGACAGTAGCGAGATGGTGGTGAATGAGGGTTTTCCCATTGTTTGATCTTCTCATTTGGTTGCTTTAATATTCCAGTAAGTTGAAGCTGAACAGTTGAAAACATAAAGATGCTATCACCAGCGTATTGTAAATTATCTTTTTCTGTTTGCTTAGACGATGATTCCGGATGAAACAACTGCCTATATTCGTTCATAGCGGAAGTCCCGTCACAGTAAAACTTCGTTTTCTGACAACTTGAGAGTTACAAATAACCTTTGGTCTGTCAGATTCAGTAAGCTTTGTAGCTTAATTGAAACTCTTGAAAGAAGAACATGAGTTAAAAGAAAACAAAATGTGAGTATTACATATCTAAATCCGTTATGTTCATGTCACTAATATTAGGATAACATCTTTGTTTGGCAGCCCTAATTTCTTTTCATTAAAGCTACCCTTGTTTCCTTGTAAGAAGATTTAGTAAGGCAACAATGTGCCATATGAGCTAATGCCTCATCGTCTGTAAATGGTATTACGTTATGTATTCCTTTTACCGGTCGTTGTAGAATTTATCGGATTTGAACAGCTCGTTTGGGTGAAGCAGTCGTAGCTTGTCCGGCTAAGTTTGCTGCTGCACGTTTCCCTTCTTTTTGAAGAGTCACCGTGGCTACAAAATAAAGCTTTTCTGAAGGAATGTTGGCCCGCAATTCTTCTGTCTTACGTCTTTTGGTGCGATCACTTGATTCTGAAAAACTAGAAAAACAAGATTGTTTAATGTGTTGTTATGATATAACATATTTGAGTAGTGCAGAAATGATATATGCAGGATGTGTTGCCTATCTGACAGGCGACTGAATCTTTAATTAAAAGAAAGATTTAACTTATTTAAATTTAGTTCAATTTATGAAGGATGCACACTACAACACTGTGAGATGGGAAGGAATAAATTTTAAACAGATTCTTCACTTGAATTTCACAAATTCAATTTCATGATGGACGATCCTATGTCGTTGGTTGATAGTCTTACATTTACATATTTTGAAGCCATTTTAAGGCCTATTTTTACCTGAAAATTATTAAAGGCATGGGTAAGAAGGTATACACAAGTATTTATTACTTTACTTACAGTTTTTATTATTGAATTTCAAGAAAATGTTCTATTTCTTTGACGATTCATGATTTTCCATAGTAAATGGATGTTTATAAATGTTATTTAAATTTCTAACTAAAATGTTTTACTGCAATGTTGTTAAGCAAGTTCTGGGGTGCTTTTGAGACTAAAAGGTCAAGGTGGGCAACTTTTTTAAGAGAAGGTTTAGGCTTTTGAAATCCCAAAATTGTAACGTTTCAGCATGGTCTGCTAGAATGTTAAAATTTAGATTATATTTATAATTTTGGTGTCAAAATCTATGTAGTTCTTGTTTGATAGGATCTTAGGATTAATCTTATGATGATTATAAAAAAATGTAGCAAGATGTTCAAATGTTTTTATTTGAATTTTTGTGAAGTAATGGTTGTGAGGAAATTCAAGATGATTGTTATTGAATCCTGGAGTTAATTGTGCATCAGGACATTAATATTGGCTATTGTTAGAAAGTAGAAATTCTCCTCTTTCGTTTTATAACATTTGTTGAAACAATTAACTTAATGTATTATTAACAATGTGGTTATGAACATTTTAGTGTAAAAGACACTCTTTTGTTTCTAGTAACTTACTAAATTAATAGTGTTCCTAACTAGGAAAATCATTAGCGATTTGCAATTGTTTTCCAATTATTATAAAAACAGCACGAAAATTTGGTTACTCTCTCTTGAAATTCCATACCGAGCAGAAGTCATGTCAGGTTGTACGTTATTTTGATAAAGTTTCGAGGTTATTTTGGTGAATTTTACGTCACTTAACTGTCAACAAAGTGAGGTTACGACAAATGTCATCTTGTTTTTCATTTTTTTATAAGTTCTTAATAATTTAATTAATAATAATTATAATGAACAATCAAAGTGAACTAAAACAAAATAAAAAAGTGAAGTGTTAATTTGGTGTACAGACTGATCTCATAAATTGAAGGAACTTTTTGGAATTTTATTTTGAATGGAACGAATTAAAGGAAGGTAATGGAATCTTGTTGCAAATAACCGAATTATCTTATGTACTCACGTCATGGAAGATACATGTTTCCCTTTAATAATTATAATTATCTTCATAAATCACAAATAAAATCAATTTGAAGGATGATATGGAATGTGCACATTTTTATAACAGGAATCTGCTAACCTTCAAGTTAGGGTGATTAATTTTTTGTGTGGCGCCAAATAATTTTAAAATTTTAAATAATTTTCAATTTTTGATTTTTTTTAATAGTAATTTAAGATTGTTGGATTAATCAAATAAAAATTAAAAAGGAAAAGAAAATTAGAACGTCTCTTAATTCTTATTTTGTTAAATCCATTTGACACCAAGATTTCACGTTTGTTTAAATAATTTAAATTTAAGATGTTATTGATTGTTTTTCGTTTCTCTCCAATGCATTTTAGATTTTTATTTGTTTTGTGTGTTCATAAATAAAATTATCCGTTTAAATGTTTAAAAAGAAATTTATTTGTGTGTTTATTTGAGTCTGGTCCATTAACAATGTTTTACAGATTTAATTTAAATAGCTTCCTAATTAATTAGCGACCTGCCTGATTTCGTCTCATGCGTTTATGGAACTTGTTTTCCAGTTTAGAAATTATAACTGGAGAATTATTTTTTATGGCAAAGGTAAGTGATATTTAGTTGTTTGTATTTTCAGACTGTTTTACCATGATTTTGTATTTGTGACTTTCAACAATAATAAATTTGTTTTTGGATTTATAACCTTTCTTCTTTCATCAAGTGTTAGAGGGTTTATTATTTCCAACAATAAATATTAATCTAGCCTCGTCATGAATATAATATCAGTATGTATTAATCATATTTACTAGACCTTTTTAAAATAAAATTTAAATGTTTAAAATAACAAACCTTGTTGATGGCCTGCCCACAACTCGAGGATCTTGTGAAACAGCAACATTGAACCTTCGATCCAACCAAACTGTATTTTTTTCAAAATAGTCCGAGTGACTTTTACATGGTTCTAGTTTGCTTTTAATCTTAGAACAAAAACCATGGACTCTAGATTTTATGGTGGATTGAAATTCATCGACGTCTATTGACGATGTGCGCGATAGTGACATCAAATAATTTAGTAAAACCCGTTCGCACTCTATCAAAGGCTTCTTCCAAAAATGAAATATTTCGTCTTTCGATACTATATATAATATTCGATTAGTAATATTATGTTTATGATCCATGATTTTCAGTATTGCACAAAACCTATGGTGAAAGTTTGAAAAATAAATTAATAGAAAGGAAAATTTTATAAAAAAAGCAAGGGATAAAAGACAACAATAAAAATAATTTATAATCAGGTTTTAGTATTAATAATTATAATTTCGTAACTAATGCTTCTAACTTCTAACTGCTTCGTAAGTTAATGCTTCTTTAAAATCTAAAAATGAAATAACGTACAAAAATTATATTGCTAATAGTTTAATAACTACCACTTTTCATTTCGATTGTATTTCAGTTTATAAATATGCAGGTTCATTTCACATAAATATGTTATTCTTTATACTATAGTAACAAAATATTAAAAATACCAACGCAGCCGCTTGCGAACTTTGTAAGTTATAAACCACAAAGCCAAAAATGTATTATCCGGGAAGTAAAAATCACAATTTTCTTTATTAGAAGGGTATAACTTACCTCTTTATAAGAATTTTTAGCAACGCAATTCTGTTTTTATAAATTATTAAATTCAATAAAAAAAGCACTTTCACAAAAACAACCTTTCACCTTAACGAACAAATTACAAATACATGTACATCAGACTGGCACCTTCGGAACGGTTAACACTGAACTGCACTTTACCGGTTTTGTCGAATTTTTTTTGTAGTTATTATTTGCCGTAACGGTATACGGCAGAAAGATACGAGTTCACTAAGCTTTCTAATACAATACTATTTCTTAGAATACCTGTGATTTTAACAATCGTTTTACGACTTTTGACCGGTTAGAATCAAGTTTCAGCCCTGTGTGCGCCGTCCCAAAATGCTCCAATTTTTGTCCCGTCTCAACCTTTGTAAAATTTTAAGTAAATCCATATGCAATCGACGGCGCTAACATAGCACCAATTAGCACCGACCAAAAATATACATCTCTTTGATTTGTTTCAACTTTTGAAAAGTTTTAAGTATATCCATGCCAGTAGATAAAAATTGGGTGTTCTGAACCCACTCCCACTCCTGACCTTGACCTAGAACCTATCTCTCTCTAACACATGGTGACCTTGAATTGTTCTCTGTCACGTAAACGTGACAACACCGCATTCTCAAGGTCAACAATATCGCAACACCGCATTCTCAAGGTCAACCACATGGTGACCTTGAACCTACCTCTCTCTAACACATGGTGACCTTGAACCTATCTCTGTCACCTAAACGTGGCAACAATGATTAATAATATGGCAACAATGTATTGTCAAGGTCTTGACCTTGAACCTATCTCTCTCTAACACATGGTGACCTTGAACCTATCTCTCCACCACATTGTGACCTTGAATTTATCTCTAAACGTGGCAACAATGATCAACAATATGACAACAACGCAATCTCAAGGTCATCAATGTTAATAAAGAAAAGGAATCAAAATGATTCATAAACGTAGAAGCAGGGTGAGTATTAAGAGATATTTGCCCCTGACCTGATTTATAGCGTTTAATTCAACCCTCTTTCATATTTTCAATGATAGCTGTATATTAGCCCATATGTATATATGGTTGCCTACCCGAAATTCTCTGATTTTATTATTTTTAATTTCGATCTTTGATAATAACGTTAAGCGTTTTTAATTAGAACACATAATTTAATAAATTTAATTAGGGTAATTAGATTTATATAATTAATATATAACGTTATGCATTATATCGTAAATAATCGCATCCCCTCGAAGACAGTAACTATATATTAACCCATATGTTCACATGTATACATGGTTGCGTAGTAGATAAAAATTGAGCGTTCTGTAACCACCCCCCACTCCTCGGGTAGGCAACCAAGTATACATACGAACATATGGGTTAATATATAGTTACTGTCTTGGAGGGGATGCGATTATTTACGATATAATGCATAATGTTATATATTAATTATATAAATCTAATTACCCTAATTAAATTTATTAAATTATGTGTTCTAATTAAAAACGCTTAACGTTATTATCAAAGATCGAAATTAAAAATAATAAAATCAGAGAATTTCGGGTAGGCAACCATATATACATATGGGCTAATATACAGCTATTATTGAAAATATGAAAGAGGGTTGAATTAAACGCTATAAATCAGGTCAGGGGCAAATATCTCTTAATACTCACCCTGTTTCTACGTTTATGAATCATTTTGATTCCTTTTCTTTATTAACATTGATGACCTTGAGATTGCGTTGTTGTCATATTGTTGATCATTGTTGCCACGTTTAGAGATAGATTCAAGGTCACAATGTGTTGGAGAGATAGGTTCAAGGTCACCATGTGTTAGAGAGAGATAGGTTCAAGGTCAAGACCTTGACAATACATTGTTGCCATATTATTAATCATTGTTGCCACATTTAGGTGACAGAGATAGGTTCAAGGTCACCATGTGTTAGAGAGAGGTAGGTTCAAGGTCACCATGTGGTTGACCTTGAAAATGCGGTGTTGCCATATTGTTGACCTTGAGAATGCGGTGTTGTCACGTTTACGTGACAGAGAACAATTCAAGGTCACCACGTGTTAGAGAGAGATAGGTTCAAGGTCAAGGTCAGGAGTGGGGGGGTGGGTTCAAAACACCCAATTTTTATCTACTCATGCCCAATATACGGCGCTAACATAGCGCCAATTAGCGCCGCCCAAAAATTTACTTGTGATTGATTTGTCTCAACCTTTCAAAAATTTCAAGAATATCCATACCAAATCGACGGTATGGAAGATAATCTGTCTAACTTTGCTGTAATGAATAAAGAAATTATTTGTGGAGGTGATGTTAATATTGATTTTTTGGATGCAAGTTCAAATTATGTACAAATTTTTTTAAATATTGCTAGTCTTTTTAATTTGCAGCAAATAGTGAAGGAACCAACTCATTTTACAGGAAGTAGTTTTTCGCTTATTGATGTCATATTAATACCTGATGAAAATGTTGAGTTTACCACTGATGGATCTCTTTCAAAATACTGGTCATAAACTGATTTTTTGTAATCTTAAATCCACAACCATAAAGCATACAGTTACTATATGTTTAATTGGTAACCTTACAAAAATCGACAAAAATTTTCTGAATCAAATTCTCTCTGTCACGCCTCTTGATAATGTTTATTTGATTGATGATAAAATTGAATACTTTAACTCTCTTATTATTAATATTTTTGATAAAGTTGCACCATTACATTATGGCAAAGCAAAAAGATATAAACCATCTTAACTAACAGATAACATTTTAATGTTGATGAGACTTCGAGATAACGCATTCAATAAATACAAAAAAGCTAATAACCCCAATTACTAGGAATATTACAAGACTTTAAAAAACTTTACTAACACTGCCGTTAAAAGTGAAAGAAAGGCTATTTAAATTTCTGTCTCAGTTGGCACAAGAATAACAGCAGATTCGTTTGGAACAAATTAAAAGAATTTGGAGTTAGCAGTGAGCCAAATCAGCTAACCATTAATAATAATCTGAACGATCCAAATTTAATAAATAACCACTTTTTAACTCCTTCATATCTTAATATGGACGCAGATGATGAGTTATTAAATTTTTATTGTCAACATTTAAAAATTGAGTTATCTTACCTTTTTTCATTTCAACCTCCAACTTCAACAGTGGTTTATAAGTACTTGCTTGATATAAAAACTAAAAGCTATTGGACCGGACAGAATAAGCATTGAAGTGCTGCTTTTGTGCTGTCCTCAGATCCCCACCATCACCATTATACACATCATTAATACATGTATAGTGAATGCCACATTTCTTAATGCATGGAAAGTTTTGTAAAGTCATACCGCTCCCCAAGAAAGAAAGTGTGTTAAGTGTTTCTGAACTGCGACCAATATCAATTTTATCTGTCTTGTCTAAAGTTGCTGAAAAAATTATGAAATTTCAATTATGTTCATTTCTACAAGAATTTAATATACTACCCGAACGACAATCTGCTGAAACTGCTCCTTTCAATATTACAGTTTATTGGATGTTCTGATGATGCAGTGAAATTCTTTAAAAGTTATTTAAGTGGCCGAAAGCAATTTGTGTGTACTAGTAGAGGTAAATCGGGAACTGAATATATTACATGTGGTGTACCACAGGGTTCAATATTAGGGCCTGTTCTTTTTTCTATATATACTTCAAAATTTATAAACAGTATAAAAGTTGGCAAAGTTCTTCAATATGCTGACGATACCCAAATTAAATTTCTTTTTGATTGTAAAGAACATCAGGCACCAAATTTAATTATTAACCAAAATCTTGAATCTCTAGTAAATGTATCCAAAAACATCAGTTATATATTAATTCTAATAAATCTAATGTATTAGTATTTGGTAAATTTAAGCATTAAATTAAAAACCTGCTTCGTATTTCTATTGATAATAAAGTCTTGCCTAATGTATTGATACTGCTAGAAATCTGGATCTTGCATTTGATACAGATCTAAGGTTCAAACCACATGTAAGTAAATGTCTGCAAAGGGCCTATTGTGCTCTTAAATTCTTGTATCCTCTTCGGCACATTTTGGCCAATCACCTAGAAATTATGCTTACTGACTCTCTAGTGCTAACACATTTCAATTTCTGCTATGTGGTGTATGATCCCGGTTTAGACAATATTGACACTAACAGAATTGAAAGAGTTCAACGGTCATGTCTCAGGTATATATTGTGGTGTTATTTTGTATATTGCAAATCATCAATAAACCTTATATATCTCAGGGTCGAATTAATACTCAATACTCACTCATAGTAAAGATTACCTATAATTTTCTTTTTTTTACCTTAATATGAGACTCTAATGATTATCTTTCAATATTGGGTTCAATTATTGAAAGATTAAACTTTACAAATAAATCATTTAAAATTTTCCACTCTCACACTGTGGTTAGTAGCTCTCAATAAATAAAATTTGGTTATTACTAATAGTGATTGACACATATATCTGGAATGTCAAATCTGACAGTTATCAATTAAATTTTCCCAAGAATGAACAAGTAAGTATAGCATATATTTTTATTTAATTCTTTATTTTATAAATCTTTATTTTTAGGATGTTAAAATGGAAAGAAATCTTACCCTGTAAACTTACACATTAACTTTTCCTTCAGGTAAGTCTTCCTCGTATGTCTCTCCAATAGTTTCTTGTTATTTTGACATATGTATCTTCTAATCCTTTTCGAACAATTACCTTCACTTTCACTAAACCTACAACTTCCACAACATGCACTTTCCGCCAGGAACCGTGGCCAGTGCTGCTGAATCTGCAGACCTCGCACCATCAAAGACCTCGTCACCGGATCACAGGACTGCCTCAAGACTGCTACAAGAATGCCATCCTTCCCAGGTCAGGTTAGTAAATTCGATATTTCTTTTAAATTCCTTTTACTCTTTATGGCTTTCTTCTTGTCTAGGGCTCCAATGAAGACTGCAAGCTACCCAACACCTCAGTAAGTATCTTCAAAATATTTTTCTTCTGATGAAGTAAGCTTAATGATTCTTTTCTTTTACAGGAATATAATGAAGAATTCGACTCTTCAACACATTGGTAAGTAACAAACCCAGCTCGAAGACGGTTTTTCAATTGATTTTCTTTTCTCAATTGCTCTTACTGTATCGTTATGCCCTTTAATATTGCTTCCTGTAACTAATGAATTCCTATAACCATAGAAGTTATTTTTTATACATTATTATAGAAGTACAGAGAGAATTTTAAATATGCTATAGAAAATCAATATACCTTTAAATTATTTTTTTGATTGATGCCACGATATCTTTACCTAATATACATGATTTTTAATTTTCAGGTTGACTTATGGCTAGGATATCCTTTCCTTTTATTATCCTTGTTAATGTTAATATTGTATCATAATACTATAATAAATATATACTATTCCATTCTGTTTTATTATTTTATAATTCTATATTAAAATTTTGTATTCTTGGGATATCATCATGACTTTGTATGTAAGTTTATGTTTTATGTTTTTATTTATTGATCCCTAAGAACCACGTCTGTGCAATAATGATTCTTTAAATTTTTCTTTATCTTATGTACATGCTCATATTAATTTTTCCCCTTCACATAAACGTGAACATAACAATATATGGCATTCGCAAGTACCTATAATAGAGATAGATCATACACTCAAAACCACCACATTCTACTCCTAGAGTGCTTTATACTGACGCGTCAAAAACAAATATAACTATACTTATGGGCTTCCCAAAATAACAAGTATTTGTACTGCGGAATTGTTCACCCTATCCGAAGCCGTAAAGCGCATACTTATTATTAACACTAGTACGCAAAAATTCCTTCAGACTCCCTCAGTGTTCTTTCTGCTCTACAAAACGAACACTCTAAAAACCCATTAGCAATAGAAATTATTGAAAATGTAGAAAAAGCACGCTGAATTAATAAAAGCATTGCTTTCGGTTGGATCCCTTCCCACGTTGGTATATAAGGCAACGAAATTGCAGACAAGATGTGTAACGGTTCGTTTTTGTCAGTAGATTTATCTTAAATTATTTACCAATTGGCATTGATTTGAGCTTATAATTTATAGTACGAAAGCAATAAAATATTATTCTTATATTTTCTTTATTGAAATATTTCAAATACACAATAAAATAAAATAAAATGTTGATGGTATAGGCAACTCTTCTTGCTTAGGTAAGAATCTTAGTGATGAGTTGGCATTTTTTTGTTTTCAACTCTCATTAGCTAAAAAATTATTAGGTATTACCATTAGTGAATTGGAACTTTCACTAGAGTTTCGTACTTGAAAAAGAATTCTTTTCGTAGTCTTGTGGTTATTCCTAAAAGATAGAGATTATTAGTTCAAAATAAACAGTAATTAACTTGTTTTGTACTTACCCAACTTTCGAGTCCTCTATTTAGCCTTAACGCTGGTGCTAACTTCTTCATGCATATTGCAGACAGCGCCTTGTAAACAATTTTGTCGTATTTAAAAGTATTTTTAATAGAAATTATAAATTTCCATTTTGCATAAGATATGTAAACAAACCTTATCTTGCAACTGTTTTTCTGTTGCGCCGTCTCGAATGATTCCCTTTAATAAACATTGTTGCCGCAGTTATCTCTTCATGCTACTTGAGACTACTGGTCATACAACTGCTTTGCGCAGAAGCTATCGCATTACGTAATAGCTGCCGCTTGTTTTGAAACGTGTTGTGTTAATTATTTAACCCATTTGACATGGAATTTCTTAATTAGATTGAAATAATATTTGCAACGCTGCCCCTCGCGGACGTACTTTGATAATTGAGATTGCGCATTTTTGCCGTCGGCGGATATCCGGTGATAGGCTTTTAAAGAAAGGTCTGAACGACATTCTTCTTTTGGTTTAGTAGTAATCAACTACGATCGAATTTGATCCTGGTGAAATATTGTGGGTGCTATTTAAGAGACAAATCTCTGGAGCCATATATGATGGTAATGGTGAGATTTTGTCTTCAATTACGCTTCAGCGGATTATTAGCACCACATCAATAATAATCAAACTGGTAACTACCCTATTGGAATATTTGGAGGGAAGCCATTTTGTCGCACAAGCGGATTCATTAGACCAGATCAATTCCTTCGATCAATACGAATTAACCCCCACCCAATGCCTGAAGTTCTTCACAGGTAAAATTTTTAGATAATGGATTTACGTCCAAGAAGTTACATACAGTCTTATATTTTAGGATTAATAAATTATTCTTTAAATGTGGATGCATTTTGTTATCGGGTAGATACCGCCCTTTTACCTTTTAGCCGCCCACCATCAGAGGTATGAATTCTTAACATATTTATGTATCGAACCATTTTCCTAGTCAGGAATTTTCTTTTAGGCTTCTTGGGAAAGGTGTACCCCATTAAGTATAGTAAGAAGACTATTTTTGACAGAAACTCAAACTGTAGTTCACCCCTACCTGGAAGTTTGGTAGTTAAGGAAATAAACCAGCGAGTAGCAGGATTTGAAGAATCTTCTGGGTTTATTTCGAAATCAGCTAAGTTTATCATAAGAGATAACCTGTAATTTGTTAACTAAGCCGTCAATCAATTTTTGGTTGAGGTCATTTATTAATTTAATGATGATGAATCAGTCATTTGGACATTGAGTCCTTTCTGAACATAGCATTTAAATAGCCCACGTTAGGACTAGAATATAATTAACAATAATTAGATACATTATTTAGTTTATTCATTGGATTAGAACTTGTCAATTGTATAAGTGTGCAATCTAGTCATTGTCAAGTCTGTTAGTTGAACAAATGCTCAATTGCTCATAGTATTTCTGCATTAAATTGCGAAGGTATAAATCGTAAGCTTACGACGGCTAACCCCTCTCCCCTATTACATGTTCTAACATTTGTGGTGGTTATTTTATTTTTTTGGGTTACTTCTTTTATAATTACATATTAGAATACCTAATATATTCAGCTCTCGAAAGAACAATTACCAAGAACTTGATACTGACTGATATACAATAATATCATTTTTTTTAATCCTCTCAATATATTTTACAGTACAGTTAATATTTGTTTCAATATACAATTAATTACTCTCAATACTTATTATCATAATTATTTATGTTCAAGTATTTAATATATTAATTAAACGGAAATTTATGTTTATGAATGGGCCTTTTAATGGTATGATAAGCAAGTACTTGCTTAGCCCCGAGACGGTAAGTATCTGGTGCCCTTTTCTTAATTTTGGTGGTTCGATGGTTGCTGTGTCCTTAGTTGGAAAATTAAGTGGCGCTCCCTTACAACTTGAATCCAGCCCTTCTCGACTGATAGCTGGTCCGGGAGGACACAACTTTAAGCCATCGTTTACTTTGGTAATTATCGTCGCTTTATCCTATGGTAAGGGTGCGTGACAGATGGCTAAAGAAGCTATAACATCTAACCAAGCAAAGTTGGTAACTTCTGTCCTACACACCGATCTACACCATCACATCAAAACACTGTCACAAGAAAAATGGTCTGATGTATGGAGCACTTCCCAAACAAAACTGAGACAGGTGAAACCATCAACAAAACCCTGGAAATACCTCCAACATAAACGTAAAGAATCAGTTGTTTTAACAAGAATACGAAACGGTCATTCACGAATCACGCACTCATATATTTTCAATAAAGAAGACCAACCCTTTTGTGAAGTTTGTGCCTCACCAATGACAGTTGAACACTTAGTTATCAATTGTGTTAAATATTCAATTCCAAGACAACAATGTAATCTACAGAACTCTTTTAAAAGATGTGGTGCAAGATAACAGTGATAGTGTCGCGTCATTGATAAAATTCTTAAAAATGACAGGTCTCTATTATCAAATATGATGTAATCTCTAATTGTACAGTCATTAGCTAATGTCTTGTCTCGACCAGGCAACACATTTAACAATTCTGGTAAAAGAAACGACGTACGTTTCGGTGCATAGTTTCTTTTGTTTACAAACAACACAGTAAATTTAACCAGTTTTAAAGGTTGCTACCCTACCTAGAGTGGCTTTGCATAATAACAATAGAATAATAAAAACTGCGAGTGTTTACAAAGTTAAATTATTTTGTAAACAATAAAAAAAACTAAATTTTTAGTACTAACTGTAATCAGTTTTTATTGCAAAAATTAGTAAAAATAATAAACAATCAAAACTAATAACCATTCCCCGAGTTTCCAAAGTAGAATCAGATTGGGCATACAAACGAGGCATATTTAAACATTAAGGGCCGGTTTATTCACCTTCAGGTAAAACTCCCAGTAGTTGCTGGTCAAATAAATTAAGTTTAATAATAAATACAGTTTGGGTATATTTACAGGATTATATCTTGAAAGTAGTTAGTGGAATGTTTATGAGAAAGGGTCCAACTTTTGCACTCAGGTAATACATGCAAGAGAGAGATGGGTAATTCACAGAATAATGTGTTAGAGAGAAACTTAAACCCATTGACTAATCTACTTAAAAGGAGGCGGGATTTAAAAAAATTTGTAATCTTTCAGAAATATTTTCTAAAAATTTTAGGTAAACAGATATTAATAATATATATGATCTAAGGTTCTATGCTTTCTCAAGAGTGTTTCTTAATTTTTGTTTTGTGACTGTTTTGTTTTTAGTACTGACTATATCTGTTTCTAGTTTTTTCTTAGTTTGTAGTATTTTTATTAAAACAACTGAATATTTAATAACTTTTTAAAATTTTAACGTATTTACATAAATAAATGCATATATTATTACTTTATTTTTATTTATCGCTTAAATTAATTTCTGCGATTATTTAATTATCTAAAATACTTCTAAGCCTCCATTTTTTGATGATTAATTTCATTATTATTTTCGTTTAGTTATTTTTTATTAAAGGTAAAGAATGAAACATAAACATGCTATATAACTTTGTTTAACTAGTAGATGCTTCTATTTAAAAGGACTATTTTATAAAGTGTATCAAAGAACTTTTGAATAGAATGAGTAACAAAAGTTTTTACAAGTGTGTTTTCAAAACACACAAACACAACACAAACATCTCTGTTTAATTCGGTCTCTTTCGTACACAGTATAAGGGGTATTTCGATTCTTAGAGCAACAACGTCCTTACTCGGGACAAGACATTTGCTAATGACTGTACATAAGATGACAATAACCATGTAGTTGAGGCATTATTTGTCTAAAAGAAAAACTTTTTATTATTATTATTATACTTCCGGCGCCCCTGATTTTCAATGTATAGAGTTTATATATAATAAATAAAATTCTTATAACCATAATACTTTCATTAAAACCTTAAAATACCTATCGAGTGATTTTTAGCAACACCATCTACCGAAACGCGCTGTAGGATGGTTGGCAACACTGCGCCTAGCGGAGAACGCCGAAAACTGGCAAATGGAGGTGGCCGCTTAAAGATGTCAAACATTGAATCGACGAGATTGTTTGATGTTGGCTGAGCGTGTGCTGAATAAATAATAACTTTATTTTTTTATTATTGCCGTCAATCGCCATCAAGTCATAAAAGGTAAGAACTACAAAATGTTTCTGGTTAAAACTTTCAAGTTTTAAAAATTCCAATATAATCCAGTTTGTATTTTCATTGTTTAATGTGTGTTATTAGCTACAAAACCTAGTAGCGCTAGTACGTATTTATTTCAAATGCTACAATGTATCATTATAGCGTGCTTATTATTAGTATTTGTATTGTTGAAGAGTTATAATTGCTTGCAAATTCGTAAAACAAAAGGTAACAATATGCACTTTCTATAGGCTGATGATGTGAGAGCATTTGAAGAGAATATTTTAGAAAATTGAACAGGCGTCGTGCTGTCCTTCTGGAAAAAATGCAAGCAGCTCTGATTAGGTGAGTTGATGTGTTCAATGAAATTGTTATGTTAGAAGTTAAACCTATATTATAACATCTTTGATAGTGGTACAGCTCACTGCAAACTGCTGAAGCCGCAGAATGCTCAGATTAAGGAAGAGTACGTTCGAAGAAAGAAAGAGAAAGCATAGCCAGCGGTACAATCTGTTACAAAAGAAGTTTCTTGAATTTACCTGGTGTTAAAATTCTAATTCTTTTAATATATCTGGAATGTTCCAGATTTAAAAATCTTTTTAGAAAAGGATTTAAAAATTTATCGGTTTTCCCGTATATCTTCTTGAAATTTAAAACCTTAGAAAAAATACCAAAAACAAATTGTGTTTCAAAAATGTAAAAAGGATTTTAAAATTTATTGTTTTCTTCTAGGAGGGTTAACGTGAATTATTATTACACACAGTAATGTTTAAAGCAACTCTTTTTAGTGAATAAGTATTTCTTAAGATTTAGGATCTGGAGAAAAAAACGATAAAACTGTAAAAAACGGGATAGAAGATTACAATTGGAGGGTTAATAAATTATTGCGTACTAAAGTGATTTCTCCTGTTTAGGTATTTAGTTTATTTTATTAGTTGTGTTTTGAACAATTATTATTTGTTTTGTAGGAACTTTTGAAGAATCATGAAAATAAATAGTCCTGATAAGGCGAGAATAAGGTGGGTTCAAGTATTTGATAAAATAAAATAAGTAGTTTCTATAATCAATTCATTAAAGTTTGCTTTTTTCCTCAATGAGTATTATAAGATCTTAGCAAGCCATGATTGCTGTATATTAAGTTCGTAAATTAATCAGCCCAGGGATTCTAAACATGATCGGAAGTTTAACCTCGGAATCGTTGAAAATCATATCGGAATACGATTTGATCGTCACTTTGCTATTCCATATATAAAATGAAATAACTATTGTGAAACTTCGGAAAATCGATTTAAGATACCAAATTTCTCCTTTAGTTAAAAAGTCACAAATACATATTTTATTATTTTTTTTATACCCATAGAACTCGACCCTTGTGGAAGATGCTACTTAAAAAGCTATTTTAACTTTTAAGTGTTGAATACCAAAGATAGGTACATATAATTAATTAATTAATAATGTTCTTAATTGATGTAGCATACATACAATACATCAAACAGCTATCAAACAAGGGCCATCTGCCCTGGATTCTTCTTCTTCATTCAGCTTATAACCCTATGTGGGTTTTTGCTTGTTTAACGATTCTGCTCCACTTCTCTCTTGCTTGACACAATCTGCTTCCATTCTGTATTCCCATCTGTGTTAAATCTTCTTCTATTCCATCTATCCATCGTTTACTTGGGCGTCCTCTTGGTCTTCTTCTGATTGGTTTCCATTCTGTTATTTCTCGTACAGCACGTTCTTTTCTCATTCTTTTTATGTGTCCATACCACCTTAGCCTTTACGACTTTATAAACCGAACTATGTTTCCATTTTGCATAAGTATTTCTATTTCAAAATTCATTCTTCTTATGATGTTACCTTCCTTTATTCCACCATAGATCCTTCTTATTATTTTCCTTTCAAACCTTAGTAACATCTCTTCTTCTTTTGTCATCGCCCAGGTTTCGGCTCCGTATGTTACAGCTGGGTGAATTAAAGTTTTGTATATCCTCAACTTAGAGTGTCTACCTAGTATTTTTGATGTCATAAATTTTTGGTAGGTGAAAGACATTTTGTTACCTAATAATATTCTTCTCTTTACTTCTTCCTTTTCTTTATTTGTAGTGTTAATTTCCGAGCCGAGGTATATGAATTTTTCCATACTTACTAATTTATATCTTCCTATTTCTCGTGGTCTATCATCGTAGTGTTTTGAAAATTTTAGGTATTTAGTTTTCTTCTCATTTATATAGAGCCCTAGCTTATTCGCTTCTTCATCTAAGGTCTTAAAGGTGTTTTCTAGCAGCTTTTTATTTAGACTGATAATAGCTATGTCATCTGCATACGCTATCAGTTGTATTCGTTTTGATTTTATGGTTCCCTCTTTATACAGCTTCCTGAGTATTACTTCTAGCGCTAAATTAAAAAGTTGTGCTGAAAGAGCATCGCCCTGTCTCACACCAGTTTTTATATGGAAGTCTTCCGTCAACTTGTTCTTTACTTGACCTTTGCTGTCGTATCTTTTAATGTCAAAGATATCATACATACTAATTTTGTTGGTATTTGCATTTCTACTAATCCTGCTATTAGTTTGGAACGATCTAAACTGTTAAAAGCTTGTTTGAAGTTGATGAATATACAATGTACATCCATGTTATATTCTTGCTCTTTCTCCCCTATTCTGCGGATTATCTGAATACAATCTATTGTGGATCTGTTTTCTTTAAATCCATTTTGGTAATCTACCAGTGCATCTTCATAATGTATTTTTAGGCGGTTACTTATAGTTGCTGACAATATCTTATAAATCACACATAGTAACGTTATAGGTCGAAAGTTACTACATTCTTTCTTATCTCCATTTTTATAAATGGGATTTATTATGCCCATCTTCCAATCATCAGGTAAGTTTTCTTGCTGCCATATAATCTGTATTAATTTACATATTCTTTTACCGAGTTCTACTCCTCCTTTTCTTAGCATTTCGGCTATTATGTTGTCCATTCCGGGTGCCTTATTGTTCTTAAGATTCTTTATTATGTTTATTATCTCTTCTTGAGTGGGTATTTGCTCATCTTGTTGTTCATTGTTTTGCTGTATTGGTAAGAGTACCTCTGATATTAGGGTTTCCTTATTCATTGCTTCCTCGTAATATTCCCTCCATCTATTAAGTACATCGTCATTTTCTTCTAGTAGAACTCCCTGTTTATCTCTGCACTTGTCTGCATTTTTGTTATTGTATTTTGTCTGCTCTTTTACATGTTTGTAGAATTTTCTATAGCTTTGTATGTTATTTTGATTTTCCGTTGGTGCTATTTTATTATTCATGAACTCTCTTTTCTTTTTCCTTGCTAGTCTATAAGCTTCTTTTCTTTTGTTGCTGTATTCTCGTTTGGTGTCTTCCGAAGGGTTATCTAGCCACTTCCTCCATAATTTATTTTTTTCTTTCATAATCTGGCATTCTTCATCGTACCAGTCTTTTTTCTTTCTTTTACTTATTCCGATTGCTTGTTGTGCACCTCTGACTACTGCTTCTTTAATTATTCTCCATTCATTTTGTACATCGTTTGTTTGCGTCTTCCTTAGCAGTTCTTCTGTAACCATTTTCGCATATCTCTCTTGTGCATCTTGTTTCTTCAAGTTATCCAAATTCCATCTTTTACTACTTATGCTAGATGGACTGTTCTTCTCTATGCTGATTTGGTTTTTTATTATGCTTACTACCAAAAAATGGTCAGAACCACAATTACATCCTCTATATGTTCGTACATTTGATATATTACCAGCTCTTCTTTTTGAAATAAGTATGTGGTCAATTTGGGTTTCAATTCTTCCTCCTGGACTAGTCCATGTTATCATATGTATACGTTTTCTCTCGAATTGTGTGCTACTCACTATTAGATTATTAGCAGCTGCTATTTGACACAACCTCTCGCCATTATCATTAGTATTTTCATGTAAGGTGAATTTTCCAGATACACTCTTTATATAGTCTTCTTTTCCCAGCTGTGCATTCAGGTCTCCTGCAATGATTAAGGTATCGTATTTGGGAATTTTTTCAATTGTACTTTGTAGGCACTCATAAAAGCTGTCTTTTTCTTCTTTACTTTCCTCAGTGGGTGCATATACATTAATAATAGTTGTGTTGTAGTATATACCTCTTATACATAGTTTACTAATTCTTTCATTGATTTTTTGAAACGATAATACTGAGCTTTCCATGCTGTTTAATACTATGAAGCCCGTACCATACTTTCCTTGTTTATTTGCTCCAGCATAATATACTGTATATTTCCCCTTCTTAATTTCCCCTTCTCCTGCCCATCTTATTTCCTGTAATGCCGTAATTTGTATTTGTGTGCGTATAAGTTCCGTTGCTATTTCATTTAATTTTGCAGTTTGTAGCATGGTTCTTACATTCCAAGTGCCTATTTTAATTCTATTCCATGTTCCTTTTCTTACATTGTAAATATTCATTTGTTTTTTTTATTTATATCATTCTCGTTTGCCTTTTCCATTGCCAGGGTCTTCTTATGTATTTGCTCATTTGGTAACATATTTAGTTTTTTGAAGGGTTGTACATCTTCTGTGTACTCTCCTTTAATTTACCTTCGTTTTCATCCCATACAAAATATTGATTGTTGATCCACAATTTTTTATACCCTGTTTTCACTTTGTTACCTTTCCCTATCTCCTCTCTTTTCCTTTCTCTTATTTGCCACTGGATCTTCCTTTCATCGTAATTTAAGTCATTATTGAGGTATATTCCTTTTCGGCTTAGTTCTCGTGATTCTTTAAACAATTGTTGTTTTTCTTCCCAGGTATTCATTTTAATACCCCATACTTTATCTGTAATTTTCCAAGCATCATTTATAGTAATATTTATCTTCAACCCGTATACCACCTTTTTGACTTCTTCTACAATTTCCTCTTTTTCTTGTGCGTTACTCTGTATTCCGCTTATTATTACATTATTTTTCTTTTCTTTTTTCTCTTGTTTCTCCCACTTCTGTTTTTTCTCTAACTGCATTATTCTTGATTCCATTTTTTTTACTTTGCAATTCCCATTCTTTTTGTTTCTCCTGCATTTCTTCCTTTAGCTGTTGTATCGTTCAGTTATTTTCTCTTATTATTGCTCGATTCTCTTCCAGTTCTTTACAAATTCTTGCTTGCAGTTTTTCATTGTTTTTATTCATTTCTGCTTTAAGTTCGCTCGTGTATTGGTTAATCATAGCTTGCATTGTGTTGAACATTTCATTCATTTCTTCTTTATCCATTTTGTTCTCTTTCGATTCTGATTTCTCTATATCCGGCGATCTTTGCGTTTTTTTACTTTTTCTAAACACTCCAGCTGGCTCTTCTTCTTTACGTTTACGTTTTTCTTTTGTTCCCTCACTTCTGTCCATAAATTTAACTTTACTTTCTCCTCACTGTAAAGTTTATTTTATCCACTTAACGTAGTTGCACTACAATTTAAAATTTTAAAACACCTGCGCTCTGTAATCCGCGCACCTGTGTACCGTCGGTCATTAACCTTTTACTTTGTAAAATGTTTATTTGTCAGATATACACGATTTGTATTATTATTCTCGTAACTTTTCACTAGTTTACCACTATTTAATCACTAGCTTTTATTTAATCACTCCACTTTATTACTAAATGTTAAATACACTTCACAAAATATTAATTTATTCGTCTCGTTGATAGACCGGACCGCCTCTCGCGGTGACCGCGTGCTAACCTCTGCCCTGGATTATAACAATATATTTAATTGAATTAAATTAATAATAATTTAAACTAATTTTACACCTAAATAAATTAATGAAATTAGTTAATTATTATAATGGATTTAAGTTGATGGATATGATATGATTTTAGAGACATAATATAATACAGTAAGTAATATAATATAGGGTCCCGGGACAAAACATAGACAGTTTTGCAATTTTTAATCTATATATATATAAAAGAAAGTTGTGTTAGTTACACTATTTATAACTCAAGAACGGCTGAACTGATTTGGCTGAAAATTTGTTGGCAGGTAGCTTAGAACCAGGAGACGGACATAGGATACTTTTTATCCCGTTCCCGTGGAACGTGACTTAAAATACATGGCCAATAAAGAATCATTAAAATACTTGATTTTTTTTATTTATATTTATTATCCTAATAAAAAATTGAACTTAATAAAATCCAAAATATGCTCATTTATTGCCTCTAAGGCGGAACAAAGTTCGCCGGGTCAGCTAGTTTTCTTATAATGAAAAAAAAATCATAAAGCAGACCTACAAAAATTGCATATTAGAATGTAGTATCCTTATATTTTTTTTACATAGCTTATTAGAAAATAAACTGTCTGTCTACTAATTATCCACCTGGAGGGGCAAAAAGTAGACACAAATGGGGTAATAAAAAGACATGTTAATATCTTTTCTGTTATGTACAATTTGCTATTTCTCAGGTTATAAGCAGAGATCATAAGGCAACTTGTCCGGAAGTACAAAATTTTTAGATCATTCACAATAATAGCTCTAGAGAACATAAAATACTACTACTTGGGTTGCTTTTAAATATTCTTCCACAGCTTTTGATATTGTTTCTTCGGAATAAGGTTTTGACTGGTGTTTATAATGGTGCACGATGGTTGTAATAACGTAGTCTGCATTAATTTGGTGGCGTGGGCAATACATATTGACGGTGATTTGAAATAAAGACGTTAGTGGTAATAGACTTGAAAAAGGTTTTTATTTTACTATGCAGGGAAGTGTTCTTAATCGTTTTCTATCACTGATAATTTAAAAACTAAAAGCTTCTTAGCTACAAGTTAAGTATGAATCAATGTAGTGAGAAATCTATTTTCATTGCTACAAAATCTCAATTGGTACCACTTGGCACTTACTTCCTTCTGTCAGATCATCATTGATATGTTTATCTAATATTCATTTTATGTTTATTCGTTAAAATTTGAAAACATTCACTTAAGGGGGTGTAGCGCAAAAAATTATTTTTTAATATCATCTAGAATAGAAAATTCTAAGAATGAAAATGAAAACCGCACTTTTCTTGTGATAGTAGTTTCGTAGATATCGGCTTCTAAAGTATAGGGAGTTTAGTGTGTGACGTCACACCGACACGACTGCCTCGACTACTAGCCATTTTTTTCTAGAGTTCTCTGACTTTGTTACCTTATTGCTCCAGAACCACTGAACCAAATTAAATATTTTAAAAACGACCAAATAGTAAATTTATTTCTACATGCAACAGTAAAATACCATATTTCTAACTGATATACTTTTATTTTTATCGGACGATACATAATCAAAGGTACCCATTTTTAGGTATAATTTCATTGAAAGTTAAATATATTTTTTCCTCAGAAAGTATATCTCATATATCGGACAAAAAAGTGTTTTATTTAAGATTTATATGAAAAAATAGTGAACTATGCGTTCTTGTTTATTAATGAAGATAGCGTCAAATTTTTTTTCGTTAAATTAACACTTTATGTATGTAGACATTATTTTCTTTAAAAAAATGTTCCGAATTTTAACAATAAAAGTGCAATAACAAAAAAAAAAACGTTTTTTGTCGAAATCGCTTGTCATCAAAAATCGTTTTTTGTTTCCGCTTTTTTATTATTAAAATTAGGAAGATTTTCAGTGATAAATGACGTTTGGCATTTCAAAAACAAATATGACAATAAATCGTACAACTGAAATCCAACTAAACCAATTAACCAAAAGAAAAGCGTTTGCTAAGATTTGGTTGCAACAGACAAAATTGCGACAAGCTAAATGCCGCAACAATTAGAAGTAGTATCGTTGTCTTTCTTCCGTTTTACACTTTAAAAGTAGCTGTGCCTTATCATATTTAAACTATTTAAGTGTAAAACTACATTTACAAATGATTCGTGAAGAATAATGCACGTTTTCTTCACTTACTCCATTTTCAAAAGCATTTTCCTTGCAGCAAATGCATCCTCTTACAGTTGACATAAGCATACAATTATTGCATTTGCACCAATTTAGATTGTTTAATCTTGTAATATTCGACTGATTTTCATTTTCTCTTTTTTTGTATTCCTTTATTTGCCTTAATTGAGCCTGTGTATATTTTGGTTCAACCCTAAACGCCATTGTTAAAGAAATATGATTAACGCGAAGAGCGCCTGCATCTAAAATGCATGTAATACTATTGAGGTTTCACGGCTTCGTATCGGTGTGACGTCACGAACGAACTCTGATAAACTTCTAGCGGCTCTATCTCGGTTATTATTTATCTTAAAAATGTGCGGTTTTCACTGTTGTTCTTAGATTTTTTATTCTAGAATCTATTTTTTGCACTACACCCCCTTTAAAGTACTTCACAATAAAAGTATAAAATAAATAAATCGTTCAAAATAAAAGTACAAATTGGACCTTAAATGAACCCTTACACACCTGCTTTGATATTATCTTGTCTACTTTTTGCCTCATCTTTAGCACAACATAAACAAATGCCTGTAAAATAGACAGCAAAATAATTCAATATTACACCATCAGCTCATGCTTCTAGATAGCATATCACCTAACAGAATTTTAAAATAAAAATCCAATTTATGCCAATGAAGCCATACATCAGTTCAATAAAAGTTTTACATGCCGTTTTCAAATTTTTAACAGATACAATTTTACAGGGATAACTCATTTATTTTTTATCTTTAGAGGAACGCATTTTTCATTGTTCTAAACTTTTAGTTATGCTTATTGCCAATACCAAAAAACAACAAACTTTGTGTTATTCGACTAGACTTATCTTACGAGGTATACTTATAACTGTCTTTTTTTACCCCCCGTTTGTGCTCTTATTTTTTGCCCTGCCCGTCCCTATGTATAACATGATTAATTTCCTTGCAAGGAGCTTTTCATAGATTGATTCTTAATGGTGCATCCAGGTTTGTTGTAGTTGTTGGTCTAGGGTGCATGCATAGCGGTCTGATAATTTCTAAGTTGTGGAACTGTCTTGCGAATCTCTTGGTCAGTTCCAGGAGTCTTTCATAGATTGGTTGAATGTTGGTTGTTTTGTACAATAAGGTGTTAGAAGCATTGTGCAAAGGGTTTCGAGGATGTCTCATCTTGGCTCTCAGTGCTGAGGTTTCGCCAGTTTGTAGTTGTTTCTGAGCTGGTCTCTTGAGGTTGAGCATAACTAGATGGGCATATTCTAATAACGTGACTAAGACTGTGTCGTGAGCAAATTGTAGCATGTTTTCTTTAGGCTCTATTTCTGCTTTATCTGCTCTGTGGAAATTATAGATATCGTAGCAGTAAATATTGTATAAACAGGGTAGATAATGGCTAAACTTGAGGGAGGCCCTGGCCCAGAGCTATGGGATTTGATATATTCTGATTTATTTTAATTTTTGTTCTCTTCCAAAACTTTCCTCTTCATTGCAATTGTCGAATTGTTTGCAGTTTATTTGCTTCATTTTAAAGAGTAAACCTTTGTGCCGTACACTATCAAGTGCCTTGCTGATGTCTAGAAATACTGCTGCACTATATATTTTTTGTTAGGCGAGCTGTTTCCATGTTTGATGCTAGTATTGTTAATGGATGGATAGTGGAGTACATTTTTTTAAATCCAAATTGGTACATAGGAATTCTTTGCCAAATCTCTGTTTCTATTATATGTATTAGTATCTTCTCCAGATTCTTACCTAATACAGGTAGTAACTTGATTGGCCGATAATTCTTAGCTATTGAGTGGTCAGTGTTTGGCTTTGGTATTGTAATTGTTATACCACTTTTCTATTCATCTGGGAAATAATTATTTGAAAGACAATATTCGTAAATTTTGATGATGTACTTGTGTATGTTGGTTTTTAGCTTTCTCACAAAATCTTTAGTAACATGTTCCCAATCTGGGCTTGTGTTTTTTCTCTCATTTTTTATTTGATACATATATTTTAGTATGTAGACATATATCGTCGACTTCATATGAAAATGAAAATGTAAGTGCCAAAATTGGAAAAATTGAGATTTTAACGTCATCTGGTTAAATATTACTTTTTCTATAAAATAAATTTAAGAAATTCCGAGAATAATTAGTAGATGCTGCTTAAATAGCAAAACCAGCCAAATATTTTTGGACTTATGCACTTTTCATGTGAAGCCGACGATATTTTTAAATTCAACATTTCAACCCATTGAACAATTCAATTCTGACGTTACACCTGTGATAGAAATATTTACGATTCAATTTTACATGTTTTGAGTTTAGAATCTGATACAAGTTGAAATTTATATGTAACGCCGTTTTAATTCTGACAAAATTGCCGATCTTTCCGATAAAAACTAAAATTCCTTTGCAGGAAATCCAACAATTATTCGCAGTAGTGTCTAGCATGGTGTCACAAATGCTGTCGATGTATTTAAGTTTTTGATGAATTCATAAGCTAGCTGATGAAAATCATGGGCTTTTTTGTTATTTGATGCCTCTGCTCGATTTTCTTTTGCTCGATTGCTGGTGTATTTAGACTAATTCAAACCAAGCCATATGAATTAATTTTATTAACATAACCTCAAAACCTCCTCGAATCTTCTGAGGAATCGGTCTTTCAGTGCATTAAATGTAGGAGTGATTCTAAGGTGTTGGCCGCTTGCGTGCAAAAGTCTAGTGTGCTGCTTCCTCCCTTTATGTTTCTTGGAGCTCATTTTTAACGAAAACATTTTTATTAAACCTTATATCTCATGCACTGGCTCAGGAAGCTTAAAATGATTGGTATTGCTAAACCATATGTGCACAAAAAAGGTTATAATCATGGGATATCGCGCAATAGATATAAAAGAAAAAAAGTTGCAACTGCCTACATGTGTTTCGTTCTTATTAGTGCTCATCAGGAGTGCATAGAATAAAATATTTATATTTTTTATAAATCTTCTCAGATTCTTTTTAAAACTATTAAAAGTGACAGTCTTTTAAATCATTTGGCAATTGGTTATACTCTAAAAAACCCCTCACCCACCAATGAGTTCATTGAACTAGCATAATTTGTCTTATTTACATAAATATTATTGATGTTTCTTGTATTTTGATCATGTAGGTCTATGAAAACCAATAAACTGTTGAAAATATGATGGAGCTAGCGAATGAAGTATTTTGTATATAAAAATCATTGTAAAATAGTAAAGGTGTTGACTCACTCACTATAAACCATTGAAGAGAATTTAACATTGTAGATATCAGTGTTAGACGGTGGACTTAATATTACATGCATACCCCAGTTTTGTAGTTTTTGAAGTAGCCTTTTTTGGTTTAAGTTTAATAAATAAAGAATAGAAGCACACAAATTAAAGTGGGGTTGGACTATAGTATTGTATATAGTGATTTTAGTATCGGTTGTCAAGTTTTGAGATATTCTTGAAAAAAATGTTTTTCGTTTTTTGTTTTTGTAGAGGTAGAGTTAAATTAAAGTTTTTTTTACAGATTTTGTTGTGAATATAACTAAAATGTTCATCAAATGAAATTCTTTTTCATTATTAATTTGAATGTTAATATCTTCTATGTTTATAGTATTTGGATGTAACAATAAGAGCCTTTGTTTTGGTTACATTTAATTTCAATTTATTTATTTTGAGATGTTGATCAACTTTTTCCCTTAAATCCCAGACATCCCCTAAATTTGTGCTACTGTAAGCTATCAAGCGTCACTAAACAGGTTAATTAATTCGTAATCTACATATAGCTTCAAATCATTTAGTATAAAAAGCAGAGGTCCAAGGACACTGCCCTGTGGGACTCCTACTTCTGTTTCAATTTCTGTTGATAATTTATTGTTATAACGAACTTATATTCTATATAAATTCTAGTGTATGATGATTATGATTTTTTTTACCATCTTTCGGGACTGAAAGCCCCTGATGATATTCTCTATCTGAAGCTCTTGTATTAATTCTGAAACAAATTAGTACACTTCGTATATTTAAGATTGTGAAATATAATTTTTAATTGTATTCCAGGAGACTTGAAACAAAAAGGAGATGCTTAGAAAAGTAACAAACAAGTCTGCATTGCTGCCTTGTTAGAGATTCTTTCTTACCAGAGGATGAATTACCAGACATTTATTGCAAGGTGGCTTTTGTGGCAGGGTACAAAGACAGCAAAATAGGTAAATCAGATTAATGCTTTTGTTTTTTAATACTTAACACATTTTTTTTATATGATGATGTCCTGTTTTTACCATCTTTCGGGTCTGAAACCCAGTGATGATGTCTTTTCATCTGAGGTTAATAAGATAATTATTAGTCATTACCACAAAATGAATTTGCAATAATATGTACTAAATCAGTGATGGCGAACCTATGACACGCGAGCTCATTTTTAGTGACACGCATTTTCAAAGATAAAAAATTTCACAATTCAAATGTTTGTCTCTCATAACGGCCAGAGTTGGTTATTAATAATATTATTACTTACGTTAATAATAATTTAATTAATTCTGAAACCAGACGAGCATGTACAAGTACAATAATATTTCGTAACAAATATACATATTAAAAACATTTAAATACATTGTTTCAATATTGATATTAACCTTTTGTGTGCCATAAGCGCCATTTGGCGCTCTAACTGGCCGGCACAGCAGGCCTTCAAGCTCGCACATGTTGCAAACTCGCTTCAACTTTATTTGAACTTTTTTTGTGTTGTGTTAAATAAAATTCGTGTTTAAAATGATGTATTATTAACATTAATGTAAGTACTTTCTGATGTTTTCAAGTAAAATTAAAAACAAATTTGTTTTCGCAAGATTTACTTTTGACCCGATATACGCGGCCTGGTGAGTACGCTCGCCAAAACATCGCCGGCACTTAAAAGGTTAATATAAAAATGCCAAATTCTGGAAACATGTACTTACTTACTTTACCTTTGTCATGTGTGACACGCCACGAAAATTATGTTTCGATTTTTTAAAATTTTGACACACCGAGCTCAAAAGGTTCGCCATCACTGTACTAAATTATTTTTTAGGTGAAATTTGCCATACTCATCTAACCTGGGAGCCTTAAAAAATTTTGGATTGGCAGATGTCAAATGTGTCCATGCTTGAAACCTGTCTATACAGTATTACATCGGCAGTATTGCCAATTAGGGTTTATGGGTCTCAATAATTTTTCTATTCCCGAGATTCAAGATTTTTTTTAAGTCCTGAGAATTCCCGGGAATCCCGGATAGTAATTTTACATAGGTAGGTATTATTATTATTATATTAAATAAATAATTAGTAGGCATCATAAGCAAAATAAAATTAGCTTTTGGATAATACAAAAATCTAAACATTTGTTTTTAAAATCACTTTAAATAATCCTATAATCCTAATAAAATTACTAATAAATAACAATAATATTTACTTAATATAAATAATTAATAAAATAAATAATATTTAATTAAAAGTACAGCAATACATAAACAGATGCTCCTGTCATAAAATTCTTTCTTTTTTTCTCTTCTTAAGCAAAACCTTTCATGTTTAGTATTGCATTGTTTGTCGACAAGGTTCAAGTCATTCATAACTTTAACAAAACATTCTTCCTGAATATGAGAATGATTTAACCACAGTATAATAGAATTCAGTATATTATGTGACAAAAAAAACAACAGGGAATGAAACTCTGAATTATATTGTACTGTGATTTAACCAAGCAAGTATTATTTCAAATGTCCATTTCAAGTTTCCAAAATAAACAATTTTAGATATATTCATTCTTCTAAACCACTGCTCTTTTTTAAAAAAATATCTGGTGACGCCCTACAACTTTTTATTATTTCTGGTTTATTGTGTTTACTACATACTACAATACTACAATACTTCAATACGAATTTTTAAACAAAAACATTCTGTTTAGGTCTTTAGGAAGACCTAATATTTAAAAATATTAGTACCTGTTTATAAATAAGATAGGAAATTCCGGATTAAAACCCTTTTTGAATATAATTGAATAGAAAGTACAGATTACTTATTGAATGTCTTGAATAAATTATTAAGTTAAGTTAAACGGCAAGCCTATTGCTTCTAAATGAGGCTACCTTTAAAATAATTGATCAGCAACTGACAGTCCAGCCTACTTAAACAACGAAACTTCTCGGTTTAGTTCTTAGTTCGCACAAATTTAAATTTCGAATAGTGCTGCTAAATTAACTTGTACCATTGCATTCAATTCTGTGATTCCATTTAATGAGACATTATGAAATTTAAACAAAAATAAAATTTTAAGCTTTTGTACATTTTTACATACAGTTCACAGTTTCATTAAAGCATTAATGGTTTGTTGTCACTGCCACCCTACCACACATTTTATTGAAGATGTTACATTGGTTGCCAAGCTTGTTTACACTCTTTACATTTTTAAAAATGAAATGAAGAACATCTTGACAAGAAATCTCTAGTCCTCTTTGTGTAAGTTTATATTTTGATGGGTGATGCAGAATATCAAATAGATTATTTACAATTTTGAAGAAGAAGTTCTGTGGTGCCAGAAGCACTTGACAGTAAGAAACCCCGTGCAGATATTGTGCTTCATAAGATTATTCTTTAATGGTTTTAGCAGCTGTAAGAATGTTTTAAAGCAGTGGCGTATTTAGAAATTTTTTTAGAAATATTCTTCTACCCTTATACCCTTCAGGGTGTCGGATATGAGGTCCAGTCCTTCCACTCCTTTCGGTTCTTTGCCATTCTTTTCATATCTGCCAATGTTTTACCTCTCTTGATGCCAATTCTTTGTGTCCAACGCTTTCTGGGTCTTCCTCTTTTGTTCTCCTGTTGTCTCTGTGATCTTTTTTAGTAGTGATTGTTCGTTTTTTCTTATTATATGTCCATACCATCTTAGTTGCTTTCTTTCTATAAAGTCCATTATTCCTTCTTGTCTTAGGTTATGTCTAATTCTTTTAGACACTGTTTTCACTCAAATTTATATGCGCTCACGTATAGACACTTGTTTTATTCACTTCCATGACTGGATTCTAGAAATATTCTGAGTCACAGTATTTAGATTTTCATATAACATAGATCTTGACACAATAAAAAAATTTCGGGGTGGAGGGCTTCAGCTCAATAGTCCCCCCCTTAATACGCCATTGTTTTCAAGAACCATTATCTGTAAATCACAGACCAAGAACAGAATACTTTGTTGTAGAACTGAAAATGTATGCCCAGAAGATGCCAGTCCATTCTGGACAACGAAGGAGACTATACTACATATTAAACACATTGCGCACAAGTCTTTTAAGTCTATTTTCATGTAAAAAAAAGTAAATAAATATACTTCTTATTTTTTAAAAAAGAGTGTATTTTGTTTTGTTGAACAGACTGTAGTTTCACATATGCATGCATTTATACAGGGTTGTTGTGAGGTATTGAAGTAATGATAGTACCAACGACCAACGCTGTTGTACTTGTAAATTTTTTTATTATCATTGTTATAAATTTTAGTGTATGATGATTATGATTTTTTTTACCATCTTTCGGGACTGAAAGCCCGTGATGATATTCTCTATCTGAAGCTATTGTATCAATGCTATAACAAATTACACTTTTTATATTTAAGATTGCGAACTATAATTTTTTAAATTGTATTCCAGGAGACTTGAAACAAAAAGAACATGCTTAAAAAATTAAGTGCAGTATATTATACAATGGAATAACCAAGCAAATCTGCATTACTGCCTTGTTAGAAAGCTTTTATTACCCGAGGATGAATTACGAGACATTGCAAGGTGGCTTTACTCGCAAGGTGTAAAGACAGAAAAATAGGTAAATCAGATTAATTTTTTTGTTTTTTAAAACAACACATTTTTTTTTATATGATATTTTTTTTGCCATCTTTTGGGTCTGAAACCCAGTGATGATGTTTTTTCATCTGAGTTTAACAAGATATACATATTATTTCTCATCACCACGAAAGGATTTGCAATAATATATACTAAACTATTTTTTAGGTGCAATATGCCATATTTATAAAGTATTGCAGTTTCACAAAGAGTCGATTGTCTGAAGTTTGTTTTTTTGCATCAGTTCAATTCTATTTGTATGGATGAAAATAAATAATATTGTTAAGATGCAAGAGATGCAAAATTGTGAATTGAGTATATTTGCTTTTATGTAACATTTGCATATTCTGCAATTTATATATTTAATGTATGAGATCTGCTCTGAAGAAATCCCTGTTTTGCCATTGCCAGCATAAGCACAAGTGATTCCTTAGTTGCATAATTAAGATGGATAAGGTATGTACCACAAAAGGGAGAAACCTCTTTTAAACCTTATGAAATAATTATATTAGTTAGTGCAAATTTAAATTTCGAATATTGCTGTTAAATTAACTCGTACCATTCCTTTCAATTCTGTGTTCCCATTTAATGATTTAATAATTATTCCAATTTTTAACATTTTTAATAATAAATATTTTTTCTTTTCTCAAGTTATTTTTTATTAAAAAAGTTAAATTTGTCGAATAGTCGAAAATGTAATTATTCTCTGAAACCGTTTCTCATACTTAAAATGTTATTATAGACAATATGGATGGGGGTCTCAAACAAATTTTAGCTTGAGGCCTCAGAAATGGTAAATTCGCCCCTGGTTATGTGCAGGGACATTTAAACACATCTAAAGAGTAACGTTCCACAATCACATATAACAGTAGCAGTAGCATATTAGTATTTATTAATTAAATTAACCCAACCCCAGTCTAAGCAATCTTGTGTACTGGGAATTATATTTATATACCTTTTACTGTTTATTTCACTGCTTCGATACTTTATTATAATAATCTAATTATTTGTATAAATATTTTGTTAAATTATCATCATCATATAATAAATTAGAAGCCAGTAACTAATTAAAAATGGCAATACTAATACATTATTTTTAAATTTTCAGATAAACTGCTGTTCATTGATACTACAACATAGTTATATTCATCATCACATTCTTACAATTAATTCATCGGATTCTTACAATTAATGTTAAAAGAAGCTAAAAAACTATATTCTTATACTTGAACATTAACTACAAATATATGTTTGCTGTTGTGGTGTTTTATTTACCCCCTTTTAACTTATCACAGAGAAATAAGCATTTTTATTACTCTTCAGGAATAGTTGCTACGTTGCTGCCCTGCAGATGATACCGCCGTTGGAAGTTAATAGATCAGCAATCTACACTCTTATTAAACTTCAGAATATTAACTAAAACCTCAAAAGCGTTTAAGTATAGTAATTGTACTAAGCAATAGGGAAGACGCACGTATTTTTTTAATATTTGTATTCGTTCATTTTGGTTAGAAAAATATTTCCAGATAAGCGGAATTTCTAAAATCCCTCAATTTATTTGAAAAAATTAAATTTAAAAATTCTCATTTAAAACCGAATTTGTCCTTGAGTAACTTACTTCAAAGCTATTTGATGTAAAAAAGTAGGTGCCGCTTTGAATGCGAAGAAGCAATATTGACGATCTACTCAACGTTAGATGGCGCTGATGAAAACCAATAAACTGAATTTTGAATTAATATTACCAGAAATATTTAACACCACTTTAATTATGGCAGTTAATTACACAACAGCATAACGTACATTATAATATTAATTACTCGTTAATAAGTAGACGATATTTGAACTTGAAAATAAAAAATTTTTCAAACTGACGGGTAATACAGGACTCTTAACTGTTTCATTAGCACCAACAGTGGGTCGTCTTTGGAACTGTAAGAGGTAACAAAGTTTCATCCATTAGAGGACACCAGTATTGCATTTTAAATTTATTTAAATTTTCAAGGTTTTCAAAAATTAATTACTTAAAATTGGTAATTGTTTAATGCATTTATAACTGATATTCTAAATAATTTAGTAATGACGTTTATGAAAATGCAAGAATCTCCTCAATTGACGACATATGCGTCTTCCCTATCGTGTAAGAAAGAAAACTAAACAAAAGAAATAAGCATTGCTGTAATCTGTTTTGTAAGAAAGTAATATTTGATACTATTTACTGTGATTGTTCAAAGCTGATTTTTCTCATCGTATGCTGATAAATGTTCTACAATGACACTGGTACTGCATACCTTGTCATGCTTATTTGTGAATTCTTTGCAAGTGTTCAATGTTTGTTACAGATTTTATAAGAAAAGTTATTTCATGAGTGCATTTTAACTGCAGAAACGTCGAACAAACTGACCTTTTTAGATGGAATATCTAGACAATTCCATTTAATCCATATATGCCTGCAAATTATATGAATGAAAAATTTTGTAAAAAGCTTTATGTCTAGACTAATGAAAATATGACTAATATGAAACAATTTTTACCAAAAGTTAATTTACTTTTTGTTTTATTGTGTGTCCTATATATAGCACAGCAGGCACATAGGGGAGAGGGGGGCACATTGGGACGTTTCCAACACTTCCAATTTGAAGTCTTTATTTTTGAACGAAATAATTTGATTTTTGGACAACACATAAATTAGGCAATTGCCTTTGGAATGAAACGTCTGGAAAACCTAATTCGTTCATACATATTTAATTGTTATTGTTTCAAAAACTTAATGCAAATGTTTCAATGTGCCCCCCTTGTGGGGCAGAATGGGACATCCCTGGGGCACATGTGGACACACAGATAAATTACATATAAAACTCTCAAGTGAAAAATTAATCTTTATTTTTCTTTAATACAACAAAATAATGTTCTCAAAAGATATTAAAAGAACTAAGATCTATTGGAAACTTCTTTATTGAGCTTGCACGACTTGTAGTATTGATTTCTTTGGGCTTTGGGAGTTTCATCTGGATTTGCTCCAACTCTAGCAAGTCCTTGTCAACCACAACAGGAAATACAAAACCACTCCCCTTTTTTCTTAAAAAATTTAACTGGTACTGGCTATCAATAATTTTTTCTACCTGACCCACACAAAATCTGACTGTTTTCTTTGTACAATACTTTGCTAATAGGAAGTCTCCGATTACTATGTTTGGCAACTCGGTTTCCGGATCTAATAGAGGTAAAATCTGCTGTATAAATTCGTCATCTGATTGTTCCTAGCTAAATTCACTAATACAGTCTGACTCATCGTCGTCATAAATCACATCATCCGCTACATTATCAGTGTCTTCTAGATTCTTTCTTGTACTTGACTTCTTGGTATTTTTCACGTCATGAAACAATTTTTTCTTTCCTTTGGTTTTGTCTATGAGTTTTTGTACAAGACAATCTTTCTCCGGGGTTTCTGTAAGGATTCTAGATTTTCCTGAT
Source organism: Agrypnus murinus (assembly GCA_929113105.1). NCBI lineage: Eukaryota > Metazoa > Arthropoda > Insecta > Coleoptera > Elateridae > Agrypnus > Agrypnus murinus. The sequence continues at coordinate 45,001,787 of OV816027.1, read as the reverse complement.
TGCCTCCGTTTCTTTGTTGAATTTTTCTTTTGTGCCTTGGGAAACGGTCGTATACTTTCAGGAGTGATCACCCCTTCTATCAAGCTAAGGCGGCTGCTTGTAGACGGCATGTTCGTTGAAACCGAGCTGGAAACTTCTGCTGATGTGCTGGCTGACATCGTGATGTTTCTTTCAATTTCTTGGTTGGGTGTATTTGGACGCACTTCTTGACTTGTTGGGGGCACGTTGTCAGTAACATATGCAGCCGCAAAATCATCTCTCGTAAAAATATTTCTATTATATGGCACAATACCACATTTTCTAAACCCCGAGCAAATATTATCCAATGTAAAAGCTTTATAATAGGCTTGACCAGATAATTCTGCGATTTCATAAATGGACACTCGTTTGCCTGGATTGGAAATAAGCCAATCGTTGAAGACAGATTTCAAGTAAGTTTTGAAAGGCCCATATAGACACACATCGAGAGGTTGAAGACGATGCGTACAATGGGGCGGAAATGTTACAAATATTATACCATTGTCCCTACAGAAAAGTATTGTCTCCAAACTGGTGTGGGCTTCGTGGTTGTCTAGTAATATTAGGATGCGATTTTCTTTGGAGCATTTTGTAAATTTTTGAATGTTTCACCACTTCTAAAAATAAAGATGCCGTCATCCAACCGGATCCTGATTTGTTGGATAATCCCAAGCTACCATTAGGCGCACCTTTCATAAATACCGACTTGTTTTTAGCCCTTGGAAAGACATACACCGGTGGCACTGTATTTCCGACGGCATTAATGATAGCACAAAAAGTTACCAGTTCTCCTCTCTCTGCCGAAACCACTTGCCCCACCTGCTTAATTCCCGTCGTAGCAATAACTTTTGGTGCCTGAAGGACTGTGGTGACTCCTGTTTCATCAAGGTTATAAATATTTTCTGGACCTATTTTATATTTTTCTAAAGCAATTTGCAGATTATCGAAAAATAGTTTCACACTGGTTTCGTTAAATCCTGTTGCCCTAGCAAGACTAGTGTTTTCAGGTTTTCTTAAGCTGAGATTTCTGAACCTTTTCATGAAAGACTTCATCCAGTCCAAACCCGCTCTGTTGTTCCTAGCACAGCTCGGTGGATATTTTCTGTTGAGTTTTTGAGCAAACTCAAAAGCTAATTTTTGTGCTTGCGAATATGTCAGCCCATAATTTATTTTTGAACTTTGCATTAGATACTCGCATAATTGTTGTTCCTGGTTTGCGGTAAAAACTTGTTGGGTGCTATATTTGGACTGAAATGGCCACTGAAATGCAATTGTTGAATCGCTTCCTGTTGTGGCAAGATCCATCGTCTCAGGCGGCAAGTCGTTATTTTCATTCTCTTCTTCTACCAATTCATGTTCTTCTGTCGGTTGCACGGCAGGAGACTCCCCTGTTTCCGCATCTCTGTTTTCTTCTGTTTTCCGTTTTTTGATCTTATTCAACCTGTTTGCCAAGGTAGATTTCTTGATATTGTGGTTTATTGCAGCATTTCTGATGGATAATCTTCCATCTAGGACGTCTTTAATTGCAGCCCCAATGTCTTCCTCCGATATGGAAACACGATCTGTTTTTCTCTTGTATGTACGCACCATTTTTATGTCCTGAAACATTTTTTTCAATTTTTCCAATAGTTTTTATTAAGCGGGGGCACATTGGGACAGTCTCAATGTGCCCCTCATTTTTTGTCCCAAAGTGCCCCCAGTGACTTTAATCAACATAAGATCGTTTGTAAAAAAATAGGTTAGGTTTATACAATAAATAAAACTATGAACATGAAGCTAAATATTGTGTGTTCTTAGTAGTCAACTAGTTTTAAAGGATTTGTATGTTATATAGAAAATATCCACTTACCAATTTTCAACCAACTTTTTACAGAAACTACCAGCAAACACTTAAAATGAAAAAAAAACTGCAATACGTCAGGAATCGGCGCGACAATCTTGGAGAACGTGAAGCAAGGTGTTGCCATCTAGTATACTCTATTTAAAGTAAAAAATAACACGTAAAGGCGCCACAATTTGAAATGTCCCATTGTGCCCCATGTCCCAATGTGCCCCCCTCTCCCCTACATATACATGTAGTCCAATATTAGTGCATTGCATGGTGCATTTAGTATGACCTAGTTCATAATGTTGTTTTTCTAGAAGGCAAAGTGCTGTAATCCATTGTTTCGCCTCTCTGCAGCTGATACTAATGGTTTCATTTTGCGGTTTTCGTTTTGCTTGTTTTACAGTATAATGTACCATGTAAAATCTTGCTGTGCGTCGTCTGAAAATCAGTAGGTCAAGATCTGCTCTGTAAAGTCGATACAGCAGCTAAGTTTTATTTACTGTGATTTGAATTTTATATTGTATATATGATATTTGTGTCATTATTTTCCATTCTGCCTACTCCACCCACATTCTCATTACCGTAGAATGGGGTGAATAGGATCACTTTTGAACTTTGAAACTGTGTAACTCCCTAGGTAATAAGCATAGAATTTTGATATGCATATCAAAACATCAGTTTGTACCTGGCCTATTCATTTCCCATGCTATTTTTTTTATGTCTAGTGGCGTGCCATATATATATGTTTTTATTCACTGATGCTATTCACCTGCCATTGGGGTGAATAGAATCAGCCATGCTTTTATAATGTTTAATCGTATTCACCTTCCTTTGGGGTGAATAGGATCAGAGAATTTCGTCAACTATGAATAAAAAATCTAGAATGTGCCATTTTATTCAAAAGCAAAGTTAAATAGAAACATTTATTGTTACAATCTATTTCGTTTGTTTATTATATTCATGTAAATTAATTTTAAATCTAAACAGACCTCTTCCATATCTTCCGGGAGTTTCTAGTTTCCCGGCAATTTGTTGAAATGTAAACTCATACTCATCTTTTACATTAGGAAATGTATAAACATAACCAGAATAATCTCGAGTAGTTTTTTCGCGTAAGAAATTTCCTTCATACCCGTCTTTATTTATTTTCACAACTTGTGCTATATAAAATCTATTGAAAGACCTGGATGTACCTTCTCTTTTATCGTTAGTGGAATAAGGTAAATTTATAAGTAGCCAGTCATCAACAGTGTTGTTAAAACTACTTTTAAAAATGAAGTTAAGCTCAACTACAACTACTGTTCCAAAAATGTAACTAAGCCTAGCTTAAATACATTTTTTGAAAACTTATTTAACTACACATTTTAAATGCATTAACATGTAGTTACCATTATTTAACTACATTACAGGAAAGCAGGGTATAGGAAAAAAATAAAAATAATTGTTGACTGTTACGAATCTCGAGTATTATATTTACAAAAATATAAAAAAACATTATTGTTACTTTTTATAAACTTAATACTAATATCTACAATTACTAATTATTACTCCTATTATTTATTATTATTGATATTAATATTGTGCAATAAGACATTTCAAAAATTATTATTTTTAACAATTATGATTATTATTATGCTTTAAAAACAATAATGCTTCAAATGTTTTATCGCACAATTTATTTCGGGATGGAGTCAAAATGCGACCTCCAGTACTAAACATTCTTTCAACAGGAGCTGATGATGGTAGAATTACATTATTTTGTTTAAATATTTTAAGTACTGTGGGATACTTTTTTAACATTAACATATCTCTATTGTTAGAATTCAGATATTCTAACAACTCTATCAAAGACGAGTTTTCATGATCGACCGTGACTGTTTTCACGTTATTCAAAATAGAATCAAAAAATGATGCGTGCTGAATCAATGGAGATTTTTGAGCATTTGTAGATTCATTCGCTTCAAATTGTTTTTGAACCTCCTCAGTGAATAAGTCTTTGACAAATTGATATTTTTCAACCTGTTTCTCTTTATCAATCCAATTCAATTTAAACATTGGTAAAGAAACTGTTGCATAAATATACACTCTACTTGAAATGTTTTCAAAATCTAAAACATGTTGGAATCTTGATTTGACACCATTTACAATAGCATCTCGTATAATATGACATCTTAAATTACAAAATTGGTTTTGGTGTTCACTTTTTAAAATTGACAAAAGAGTGGGAAGCACATACCCTAAATACATTTGTTTCTCTCCTTGTAAAATGTCTATAGCCAATGACAACGGTCTCATCACTTCTACATACTCGCTTAAAAATTCTAACTCAACATTTTTAAATTTTGGTTTTTCGAGGATTTCGCAAATTGTTTCTAAATGCGACCGAACCTCTAAAATAGCGACAACAGAATCAAATAAAGAGTTCCATCTAGTAGTACACGGTACACATAATTTTCTTTTACAAATTCTTTCAATTTCGTCGGACGCTTTAGTAGATCTACTACATGTATTCCATATAGCAGTTAATTTGCCAAAAACACTCTGATACATTTTTTTTATACCGCAACTGGCGGTACTGGCAATCAGTGCTTTCTGAATATCAGTAGTTGCGATTAAATTAAGTGTATGAGAACAACATCTAAATTGTGGAGGTAAAATAATATCGCTAACTTCGTCATCACAATTAAACTGTGAAAAATTTAATTCAGCAATTTCAATGTCATTATTTTGATCTTCTAGTTCGTATTGACACTCGGCGTCTTTTGGAGTTGCAAATATTTTAAACGCTTTGCCAAAATTTGATGCATTGTCGGTAACAGTACCGACAATTGTATGAATATTTCTAATAAAAGATGTATGAATTTCATGCAAAAGGCTAGCAATTTCGCTATAGGTATGCGTGAATTTAATTCGTCTGCACGCTAAAACGTAAGATTTCCTGCCGAGTGTGTCATTATTAATAATATGTGCTGTTACTCCAAAAAAGCTTTTGTTGTTTTGTGACCAAATATCTGCCGTGGTACAAATATAATCGTGACCTGACATAATTTTTATGACTTCACTTTTGCAATCCTCAGTACGATTTGAAATTTGTTTAGTTAAAGTTTGTCGACATACCGGCTTAAAGGCGCCATTTGATACAGTTTCCATCAAATATTTGAAGCTGGGTTTATCAACTGTTGCAAGTGGACGCATTTCTTCTATTACATAGTTGATCACTGCTTCGTTGCACTATAAAAAAAAAGTAAATCTTAATATTAGTTCCCGATAGAGTATTAATAGTATTATTTATTAATTATTATAATTATTATTACCTTTTCAATAGCAATTCCTTTTCTTGCAGAGTTAGCAGAAGCGATTGTAAACGGGGTGCATTTCACATATTTTGGTTTCTTGCTTGGCGGTTGAGCGTCTGTATCTTCATTATTATCAATATTGATTGATAATCTTTTCATAGTTTTTCGTTGAATTACTTCATTTAAAACATCCACTTGTTGAGGATGTTTGCGTCGAACGTGAGTTAGGAAATTAGTGGTCGATTTAGCACAACCACTAATTTCCCCCGATGAACCCACACATAACTGGCATTTTGCTTTAATTTTGTCACCATTGGTTTCAATGATCTTGAAAATATTAGTCTTGAAAATTGCAGGTAAACTCTTCTCGACATTCTTCTCCATTTTCTACTCACTAATAAACTTTGAAACACACTTTATTCCACTAGAAACGTCTGTCAAATAATGAAAGTTTGCAAATTTTGCGCACAGGTAAACCATTAGATATCATAATCCGTGGATCAATAACCAATAAGATCCCACCCTATTTGATGGAAATATTTTCGGGATTTTCCTAATGACTATTTTATAGTCCCTGGTGTAGGGATTACCGGATTAGGAACTGCACTATTCACTCTTATCTATAACGAGTGAAAGCTTTCCGAAGTATCATATACTTGGACTTAGCGAAGTTAAATGCTGTAGTTAAATGGTAGTAAAAATGTAATTATTTGTAATTAAGTTAACGCATAGGAAATAGTAGTTAAATATGTATTTAGATACATAAAAAGTAGTTTAATTACATTTCTAACTACTTATAGTTAAATACTTAACAACACTGGTCATCAATATTGATGTCTTCTCCATTAATAGGAAGCAGGCCACTAGAAACAGATTCTTGGTGTAATTTAATAGAGACGACAGAGTTGATAGGCGACGGCTGAGAAATCTCTTCATTTTCGTCAGTAAGATGCTCTTTATTTCCGACAGTAACGTGTTCTTCATTTTCTTCTTCATAGTCAGACATGGGATCCATATTTGAATCATGAGTGCTAAAATGTTGGCTACTGTTATCAGAAGATTCAACATCGTCAATTGCCACACTTTTACCAGCAGGAACATTGATTTTTCTTTTCCGCTGTTTGGGCTGATTCTCATCATACCGCATAGACTTTAAAATATGAACAAAGGAGTTGTTGATGTTATTCTCTTGGGTTTCATTTAGTGGATCTTCTACAGGCAGCATGCGCAACACACGATCAGCATTCAAGGGTAATATTCCGCATTTATCAAACCCAGCAATTATATTGTTAAACCTGTTAGCGTCAATAGATTCAAGCAACTTTTTCAATAAACCGGGAAAGACATTTTTAGGAATACCACACTCCTTCCTTCCTGGTCCCTTTTTATACAATTCAACTATTTTTCTCCATGCAACCTTCAATGGTTTGAAGAAAGCATTGTCTAAAGGTTGCATCAAATGGGTGGAGTTGCTAGGTAAAAATATAAAACTAATATTGTTCTCTGAGCACTCTTTTATCGATTGTACTGAAAGATGGGACGATAAATTGTCACCTATTAATATCTTCTTGCCAGGTAACTTCTTCAGATATGGTATGGCAATGGAATGTATCCAATCCTCGAAGCAGTAACTATCGAACCATCCCGATTTGCTACGATTGTACCTAGTACGGGATGGTCCTCCTGTTGTCCAAGAGTCCTACATGTTGAAGGCTTTGTACACCACATAACATGGCAGTAATTCTCCACTACCAGAAGCAGCGAACATGATTGAGGTGGACGATTTGCTATGGTTTATAATCCGTTCGGGATACATCCCCGCCTCGCAATTATATTTTTGCGACCCGGGTCATCGCAAAGGTTTGTTTCATCGTAGTTTACGATGTGGCTAGGGGGAATACCTTCTAATTCTGCAGAAAGACGTTCAAAATATTCTGTAATAGTTACCCTAGTAACGCCAGCACGGGCTCGTTTTATATTTTGGCACATTCTTTCAGATAACATATTTGAATTGCGTTTTAAAAAGCTATATGTAAACTCTTTACCCGGAAGGTTATCTCTAAAACGGGGAACAACTCTACCAAGTCTATTTAAATATTGTTGGACAAGCAATTTTAAATCATATGTATCAAAGGGGTAACCCCACTCGCTGCATATGAGTAATTTTTCTGCAATATATCTTTCTTCTGCTTCACTCAGCACTGTCTGACCTCCTTGTTTTTTAACATTTTCATTTTTGAGATGTCTTTGAAGCACGGTGTAAGCAAGATTGTGTCTTAGCGGCTTGTCTTATACTGTAACCATTATTGACATCATTTATGGCCTCTTGAATGATATCTTGGTTTTGTTTCTTGTAATGTTTCCCCCCTACTTTAGGCTTATAATCTCTACGCATTTTATAGGTATTACTCCTATTAACTCCAGTTCATGATCCTATTGACCCCAGCTATTGATCCTATTCACCCCAGTAACCTAAAAACGTGCAGCGAATTAGAAATATCTTTCCTAGATTGTTTTTACATACAAATGAACTAAAACTATTTCGTGTGCCTTAATTACTAACCTGTTGGAGTCTACTACTAATTACTTTGAGTCTATGCCTCTTAAGCTCGGAATTTCAGACAAAGTTTTTGCAACCACGGAAACAGCTGACTAACAATGCTTTTAGATTATGTATTGGTTTTCAATACTACCAACTGCTGGTAACGAGATATTTACCAACCTTTATGTGACATTGATATACGGAGCCCATCAAGGTCAAATAGAAGGGTTTTCTTGAGTTATTTGGATTTTGTGATTTTTATTAACAAATTCCCACTTTTCGATCCTATTCACCTCAGCGATCCTATTCACCCCGTTCTACGGTATAAATCTTTATGAGATGGAGTTGCTCAATCGTGATCCTTTGGTGTTTTCTGGTTAACAGTTTTACTTTTGTTGAATCAATTATTATATTATCGTTACATTTTATACTTTCAATTAATCCATTAATGACTAGCATTACCATACAATGAGTTAATAATTGTTAGAATTCAAATTCTTTTGTAGTTTCTGGAATAAATTCTGAAATAGAATCATGAATTTCACAATTCAATTTTGACAATTCTATGTAAGTAAATCCCACAAGTAATTTTTAAGAATGGGATCGTATCTTTTTCATCTTATTTCTTTCATTGTAGAAATGTTCATAAACACTTCAAATTTCGTTTTATTCTCTTTAATTTAACTTCCACTAGTGTCTTAAGCTAGAAGGGATTATTTATGAATAAAAAACTATTCTAATACTTGAACATTATGTAACTACAAATATATGTTTACTTTTGTGGTTTTTTATTTACCACTCCTTGTCATAGAGAAATAAGCATTTGAATAATTCGGGAATAGTTGCTGACCTGCAGATGATACCACCATCTTCGAAAGTTAATAAATCAGAAAACTACACTCTTATTTAAGCATCAGAAGATTAACTCCTAGACCTGCTTGTTTTCTTACTAGGGGAAGGTGGGGCAAGTGTGCACAAAATAAAATCGCAAAAATCTGATAAGGTAAACGGGGGGAATATTTAATTCCCATAAAAAGATTAAGTGCAAAGAACGCCCTTATTTCATCACCATTGGTTTTTTGAAAACTATGATTCCCACCGTTTTTTTGTAAAGCGTAAAGGTTTGTATGAAAAGCAATATGTTCTAACATTGTTTTCGGCAAATTATGTAAGAAAATATCGGTTGGTGTTTCTAATTCTTCGGGTACGCTAGGCCCATTGTCGCTAGTAAAAGCTTGCCTTGGAACAGTATTTGTATGTACTGAATCATGAGTCCATGTGGTATATTTTCTTCGATATTCTTGAAGGAGTTCGGCCTGAATGGTGGCTAATGGAATGTCATCTTCACTATCAAAGTCATCTTCCTGCTCAACAGGTACTATATCATCAGCAAAGACGATGTCCATAGCATTTAGGTCAAATGGTTGATTCATCTGTTCATCTTCGTTGTCATATCATCGATTTCCGATTCGTCTCCAGAAGGAATGTCTTCCAACAATGTAAGCAATTCCTGCTGGGAAAGCTCTTCGAGCTCTCGAAAGGTGTATACATTTTTGTGCCTGAAAGAAACATTTTCCTTGTGGTTATGTGCTACGACCACCATATTTGTTTATAAAAAAAACACTCAATGTCCTACTGTAAGCAAAACTGCTCGCTATCTACCGATTCAATACATATTTATAAGCAACATTCAAGTTGTACTTACCAGCCATAATTACAAGAAAGCCAAAAAACAATTATTTAGGTACTGTCCACCACGTGCACTTGTACACCTTGCAAAACTTTGCATAATCGTTAAAACAATGCAGTGGCGCCAATGCATCTGTGGGAGTCGTTTGTAGAGGTCACTGTTTGACTCCTCCTTCTGTGGTTACCGCGTCAAGACACAAGGCAGATAGAAATAAATTTACAAAACTGTGGTTATTTGGTCTAACCACTAAGAAACAAAGGGTTAAATCTCAAAGCAATAAATTTATTTAATAATACACCTTTACGCTTATAAAACCCCTTTTTATTTAATACTTATAATAATACATGTAAAATGTATTTTCCACACTAAACTAAACGAATTATTTTTCTTACAAAATGAAAAACTTTATTAAATACATTGATTACATCTAACTGCTGCTATAACATCTACTTATTGGTATTTATAAATCAATCATTACTGGAATCGCTGTCGTTTCCATCGAATCGCCAGTATCGACTTTTCTCTAATTGAAGAACGGACGGTTTATCGGTGGAACGGTTTATCGCCTACTGCAACTCTCGCTTTAAGTTGGGATTCTGTCCTGTATGGAACCATGTCTTTTGGATGCATCTCATCATTGTGCATGGCATGTTCTGCCTGCAGCCGTTCGATATCGAGAGCTACCAACTCTTCGTCATCTTCGCTGTTTAATATTCCGTGATATTCTTCGTTATCCCCCGGATCATCGTTTATTCCCTCCGGCGAAACTTGTACATTTAGTCGGTTGCCGTCGTCGTTGCATACCGCATACACGGTCCACCAAATCTTCACTCAACACCGTATCAAAGACTATGTTTCTCGTTATCCTTCGGCGGCCTCTGAACTTAAACGCTCGTTGCCGTCTTTCACATCATCTTAACATTATCGGTAAGTCCAACTCTGAAAAACGCGGCGTACAACTGGCCATGGGTAAAACAGGGGTTTTTCAAGTAAATTCCTACTTTTGACAACGTCTGTCCTTGAGATTTGTTAATCGTTTTAGAAATTGTTTTTTCTTTATGTCTTTCGGTAACATCGTGTCGCGCCGCGCGCCTTCATATCGATCCTGGACAACCAAATTCTTTCTCCCTTGTTTTCATCGATTAGTAATTCACATTCGATTAAATTGTTCCCGAGTTCCATAACTATTAATCTTAAACCGTTACTCTGACCAGCGCCTACGTCGAGATTTCTTAGTAAAATCACGATCGCTCCCACTTTAAAACCAATTCGTGTGGTGGTAATTTACGACAGTCTCGAAATACGTCATTTTCTTCGATGTCATACGAATGAACACTAATATATGTTTTTCCTTCGGAACGTATTCGTTCCAATTATCAGCAAGTTCACCTACTGCAGCATTCGTCGGACACAATACGGATTTTTCTTCGTCACTTCTATCCGTATACTCTTCGTCACTTCTATCCGTATACGCTTCGTCACTTCTATCCGTATACTCTTCGTCACTTCTATCCGTATACTCTCTGCAAACACAAATTCCAGCAACTCTTCTAGGGAATTCGTTTGAAACTTTTTCGGGACTTCGATTAAATCCTTGGGCGCGAGTCGTTCCGGAACGACACTCTCGCTTAAACTAACAAACGATTGTCGACCATCTCCAAGTGTCAGCAACCAATCAGAGAAACGAGCGTTTCCCAAGTCTTCTATTTCTTGCCTTCTCGCTCGTATATTCTTTTTCAACGCGACTTTCGTCATTGCGGGCCACATTTTACACGTTTTTAAACAGGAATCGGCGATTTGCATTATACTCCCGCTTATCACACAGGCAATATATGACGGAAATCTCCTCCGAAAAGTACGCATTTTCCACTCATTGGTACGTTTATTTTCATTATATCTCGTAGATGTGTCGACGGCTTCTACGGCTGCTTTAGGAGTCATCGGAGTTTCATCCCATTTTATTATAGCTGCTTTTTTTACTCGTTTGGTTTGTGGCGCTTCTATCAGCCAACCTGGGATGGTGTTCGGATGTATTTCCAGCGGTAGTTTAAAAGCGCGATGAACGGTTGATCCGTTTCTCAATAATATCGTGGCTATTCCGGTCCACGCAACCGCAATGGTGTTTAGTCTAAATGTATCGTTCAACACCTTCAATATGGTATTGTACAGGTACGTTCTTCCAGGCCCATTCAAATGGAAGAGGTGTTCCGTCGTAGTATTGCTCATATCGGAGATCTCTTCAGGAGAAACGTAATCTCCTAATGCGTCGTATATTTCGAGCGGTATCACGAAGTCGTTTATCATCCTAGCACAAGCCTTTAGTACCCGGAGGAACGTTCTGTTTTGATCTCGATTTAAATTTGCCGGATTATATATGATTCTTCTGCCCATTCCGTACCGATCCGCGGTCACTTTCGTAGTCGTCATCTTGGCCATCTAGAGGTGGCAGATTTATCCCAGGGCTGCTGCTAACGTCAAGACGTCTTTATTTCTAGAAATTATTTGTTGTATTTCTTGTATGACTTTCGTTAAGGCGACTCTCCTCCGCATCCTTCTATAGAGGAAATCGGAGATCATTTCGTCTCGATATTTGTCCCATAATTGCGGCAACTGAGCCACCCTTTAATCTGTGACGACGCAACATATCAACGCGAAGAGTTTCCCTAACATTCACGGATGGTGTAGCCTTCTACACCATCCGTGAATGTTAGGGAAACTCTTTGAGCGCGGAAAAATTTGACCGCACGGTGGAAGAAGCGACCCTTGTCGCTTCTTCCACCGTGCGGTCAAATTCGTCAATTTCTTAACAAATTTCTACGTTCGCAGGACTCTTTGAACGTATCACACACGTGCCCCGCCTCCGTTTACTGTTAGTAAATCTTCAAAAGATGTCGCACCTCGTAATTGCGTCAACAGCATTCGTAGAAAATATTTTTCTATTTGGGCCTCGGCCGGATTAACATGAACCATGCATCCGATCTGTTTACTAACTTGTCTTCTGTTACGCCATTCAGCTTCCCTGTCTGCCCATACGTAATGTTCCGGGTATTTCCGAATATTTTTACCGTCTAGCTTCAGGATCGTTGGCGTTCAAAGTAAAGTACGCCTCTAATTTTGAAGGCTTATTTAGTCAATCTTCGACGGTTTCATCATCGTCTTCGTCGCAGAAAATTTTCTTATTTCATCTATGACTGCCTCAGCTTCTCGTTCTTGTCGCGGTGCCGGCATTTCCTAAATATTGGTGAAGTCATTACCCTTCTTTAGATACTTAGCAAATACTTTAACGTATTAACCGACCCGCAAGTTTCAAAATTGATATGGCAATCGTATTTTGCCAGTGCATAGGGATTGTAAAGTACAACGAATCGATTGTCGCCTTCGTGCAACACAGTTTCTAGAGCGTATCTTTGAGGATATCCTTTTATGCATTTACCTCTGCCTCGTGTACATGAAGCTTCAGGCCTTAACCTGCCGCAGGGGCCATGTATTTCAAAGTCCGCTACTTTCTCGTACAACCGAGGTAGTACTTCTCAGTCTGGTATAACAGCATGGATGATCCTATCCACTGCTTCTTTATCTAGCACTTTATCATCGTTGATGAACGTTACGACAACGTAAGCATGCGGCAAATCTCTCTTGAATTTCTATGGCGTAATGATAATTCAATACGATTCCCCATAACTGCTTTTGGATCAAATCGTCCATGAAGTCCAGCAATTTAGCATGGAAAACTCGGCACACTATGTCCGGGCGGTTTTCCCATTTCTCATTTGGTCCGATGGCTTCTCTGACTGCCACTCGCATTACAAGTGAACGTTATTAACTGATCGGACTTACCATGTCTTGCTACGACAGCCATCGCCTCCAAATATTACCTGTGGTGTATACTTGTCGCTGCCGATGAACTTTGTCGGTAAAACGTATGTTTTTCCCACGTGAGGTGCGCTTCCGCGACCGGCAACAACTCTTCTTTCGTTGTATCTTCGTAACTCTTCTTCGGTAGCAATTAGAAATTTATCTTGATAATCACGAACATACCACAAACGATCCGTTTCCACGCGAACCCACGCATCGACTAGGTACTGCTGATATAACTTGCCTGCTTTATGAAGTAAACAAAATGCGTCTCGAATCATGATACGGTATCTGTAATATTCACTAATGTTCAGTTTCTTAGCAGGTCTACGAGTGTATCTTAAATATGTGGAATATCCATTATCACCGCAAGGAAACAGCAACGGATACACCATCGGATCTGACAGTGGAGATACATTTTTTATTTTTTGATGCCGCAACGCTTCCTGGCTCGCTTGCATTCTTGTCGGATACACTTTTAAATCTACGTCGAATGTGGGATCCATGCCATAGAATACAGTTGCTATTCGCTGCGACTCTCTGGCAAATTAAAATTTCGTCTCAAGACGTTCATATTGGGTCATTCCATGCGAAATCGATCACTAAAATTGGTCGATCTCACGGATTTCGATGAAAATCAATTATGAGGTAGTAATCAACTAAAGAACATAACTTTCATTCATCAATTTGCTATATTACGCAGAACCTCGGAAATATTCAACCTAAAAAAATTGTCAACACTGCTTGCACGTCTTTAAAGAAATATAAATATCTCGAAAAGTATTTATCCTAGAACAAACATTTTTTTTATAAATTACTCACAAGAAGACGGGCTTTTTGGACGGCCTAATAATTTTTTGCTACCAAACGTATTTCTATTTTTTTTCTTAACGAAATATTCTAAAATTGCAAAACAATCGGTGTGATCACATTTTTAAAAATCTGAAAAAAATTGTACAGATTCTTTGAACATTTCTGTATTTAAATGCAAAATGGCAAGCTGGACTTTTTAATAGTTTTTGCAGGAGAAATTTTTATGGAGCGCATTACAAGCAGTTGGTGCACCATAGCCCACGGCCGGCCGGTGCAATCCTATCGCTACCTTTTAGTTAGTAATAATACGATTCATATAATAATAGCGATCTGTCTTAACTAGTGTACATAAGATAAATGCATCTATGTGGATATGATTATACTAATTAGTTAATTACTAATTTAATTAGTATTTAAATCGGTTTCTTCGGGTGTGTTACATAAATAAAGATCCTAAAATATTATAATGCAATAGCTTATTTAATTTAAGTTTTATTAAACATCAGAACCTACAATAGAACTCGGAAAAAGCGTTTATCGGTGCAGCTTTTCCGGACTAAGTGTAAACTGTTTTTAAATTTAATATTAAAAACAACTCATTTTCTGGTTGGACGGAGAAAAAAATAGTAACAGCTTGATCTAGTAAACATCACTAATAAGGTTTGTAAACAAAAATGTATACTGATTCACTCTTGGCCAATAACACGTCTTAAATGATATTTCTCGACGGAAATCACGAGAAGGTGGTGAATCGCCTTCCGTCAGGAAAGGTTTAGGAAAGAGGATAAAGGAAAAATGGGAAAAATAGAAAGTCGAGGATAGGAAAGATGAATTTAAAGAATTGCACGAACAACGGAGCTTTCCTCTGAGGAAGAAAACGTTTTGGCTATAAGCTCTGTCTGAGATTGAGGTAAAAATCCATGAAACTTTCGTGTACCTTTTACGGGTACAGCTAATTGAAATCTATTTGCTAGTTCGACAGTATGATTTGCGTGCTCTTTGGTGCAGTATTCTATATTAAGGTTTTTTATATTCTCTAGTGATGGGAAATTTCCGGAAACTTATTATTTGGAAATATTTCCGACAAAAATTTCCGAAATATTTCCGGAAACTTAAGAAACATCGCAATTTTAAAAATGTGTGCTCCATCATGTTGGGCTTCTTTTTCTCTTCAAGAAAACACCAAATAAAGTATGTCTGTTGACAGTATTGTAAGATTTATAATTTAAATACAATTTTTAAATAACTTTTAAATTTATTGAAAAAATAACGTAACAAAACAGAAAATAAATTCATTCAAAACATAAAAATAAAATAAAATAATACATAATTGAAAAAAAAGGGATAACTACTAAACCTAGTTGCCTATTGTATCAGTTTCACTTTCATCACTGTGGTATAGAGAAATCAATTCCCCCTCACGCAAATCCCCACTGTAATAAACAATACTTGGAGCTTTTTCTTTATTTGCAATTTTATCACAAGCAGTGTCTTCAATATTTTTGGCATACGTTTCAGTTCGGCAAATATCATCATCAGTCTCCTCAATCTCCTCTATTTCTGACTCTGAACTACCCATATTCGCATCTTCATTTTCGGAAGAGGTACTTTCATATTCATACTCATTACTTTCGAACTCCATCGTCTCTCCTGGAAACATTACATTACCAATACATTATTACATTACAATCCAATCATTACATTACATACCTTCAACTTCAACATCTTCATGTTCCACGTTTTCTTCATCATTTTTAATTGCATTTTCACTTTCTATATTTAAAAACTTAATGTTTGATTTAATATACACCAACTTCTCTGTGCGTTCCAACGTTAGTCTATTTCTTTTCTTTGTTTTAATAAGAGAAAATGTTTTGAAATTTCGTTCAGCTGCCGCTGATGTAGCTGGGAAATTCAATATTCGCTCAGCTACTAGAGCCAAAGATCTAGTGCTACAAAGGCCTTTCCACCAAGTAACAGGTTCCATTTTTCTTGCTGCTTCCCACATTGTAGTCGATTTCCACAGTTTTTCTCTTGCTCTATATTCAGCAATATCAATAAGTAATTGTTCTCTCTTCAAACCCATGTTTGAGCCAATTTCCAAAATTTTATCCACTGCCTTTTCAATCTCTTCTTCAGACAAGGCTACCTGTTGTTTGGCATCTAATAAACTTGCAGAATAATGAATTTCGTGGCAAACAAATTCCTTTCGATGATAAAACATTTCTTTAATATTGTTCCCAGTGTCCACACTAAATAAAAAAATACAAGGTTTAAAACATCTGCAAAATAATGGCCTCATCTCACAAACTCACCTGAATAAAGATGAATGCTCTAAAATGGAGGTTTCTATATATTTAATTAGTCCTACAACGCAGCCAATTGTATTTTTATCCCCTTCCAGCTTATGAATAGCCTCGGAAATAGGACTCAAAATTTTTAAACATCTTTCTACTCCAGGCCAGTAGCTATCTTCATCCAGGATCTTATTTCTAACAGGATTTTCTATTTGATTTTGATTTTGTATTTGTTGCTTTACAGCTGCAGTTTGTAAATTTTCTTTATTATTTAATACTGACTGCAGACATTTTGTATATGTTCCCCAGCGAGTTTCAACAGGTACATGAAGAGCTTGTCCATTTCCACTTTCTTTTTGAATTTTCTTGAGTAGTTGACTGGGAAGATGCTTATTGCGAAATGTCTGCACAATTTTTTTTGTATGTGCAATAATGTTGCTGAAAACGTTAAGGGTAGTGATATCTTTAGCTAAAAGATTCAGTCCATGTGCTAAACAGCCGTAAATTACAAGGGTTGGGTACTTTTCTTGTAGCAAATTCCAAGCAGCTTTCATGTTCCTAGCATTATCACTCACAAATGCATGAACTTTTTCGCTACCAACTGCTTCTATTGCTTCACTTAATATCTCAAAAATGAACTTCCCTGTATGTCTTTCCAACTGTGTGTGTATAGCTTTGTAGAAAACAGGTTCTGGGGTGGTGAATATAATATTCAGTATTGGAGTATTATTTATATCACTCCATCCACCAAGTAATCCTTTTACTTTACGTAGATTTTTAGCCTTACGTGCCATATAAAAAGTTGTTCCGAATTCTTTTATTATTTTTCTTATTGAGCAACTCTCTGGAAGTACTGTGAGAATTCGAACTTTTTCACTGGAATCTGCCACGGACACGAACTTCTCCTTTAGGTCTTTTATGATAGTACCGCCGACCGTTTCTTCTTCCTCCGAACTATCACTACTATCTTCGAATAGCTTTCTCTTTAGCGCTTTCTGGATTTTATCAATCTTCTGACGCTTGTTTGGATCTCTGCTAAAATCTTCCTTTATTGGCGACTCTTTGATTATTGGAAGCACCTTATTAACAGCTGTTATAATCGTTTGCCTCTCAGTTTCTTGGTCAACAAATACAGCGGAAGTAGTTGATGTGGAAGATCCTTTATTTTCATTTGATGATGACGATGATGATCCTGGAATATCAATTTCAGATCCTCTTGATGTGCTAACATCAACATTTTCTAACTCCCTTTCGCCTGTTGTAGCTATATTCTTAAGTCGACAACTAGAACATATATATTCTCCTAAAACTAAGTTAATGTCTTCACACAACGCACGTAACTGTCCAGGCACTTTTCTCACATTTTTTGTTACGCGATTATGACCTCGCTTCTTATGGGGGTTACAACAATAAAATTTTGGCATTATTGAAAACTCGTGATATGTAACTTCATGAAGTTCACAGAACAACAACATGTTATCAACTGCTGCTGTTTTCTAAAAACCAAGTTTATATTTAGTTGTCGGTAAAGGGAAGTAAATAGTATAAAACCAATAAAAGATAGAATAAAAGACTAATTGTACTCTGTGTCAATGCCGTTACCGTCCTTTTTTCTAAAATTGCCTGTCGAATATTTATGACTCGAGATCCAAAGCTATATGTACCGTTATAACATAGTTTGAATGTTGAAAAACACTCTTCGTCAAACTCATTTGTAGAAATAGGTAAATGTTTTATTGTGCCTATTGTTCAAATAGGTTTTAAATGCTATTGTAGTGAAAGAGGACCGAGACAGGACATATCAATTTTTATACCATGCTACCAATAAAACTTCAGTACTTCTTCATAAACATTAATTTACTATAGGTACCCTTTTAACGGAACAGTTGGAATTTATAATACGAAGCCGATCTGAAATACACAAGTAATTAACTAATCAATATAATCATATCCACATAAATGCATTTATCTTGTGTACACTAGGTAAGACATATCGCTATTATTATAGGGACCATGTTATTACTAACTAAAAGGTAGTGATAGGATTGCGCCGGCCGGTCGTGGGCTATGGTGCACCAACTGCTTGTAATGCGCTCCTTAAAAATTTCTCCTGCAAAAACTATTAAAATGTCCAGCTTGCCATTTTGCATTTAAATACAGAAATGTTCAAAGAATCTGTACAATTTTTTTCAGATTTTTAAAAATGTGACCACACCGATTGTTTTGCAATTTTAGAATATTTCGTTAAGAAAAAAATAGAAATACGTTTGGTAGCAAAAAATTATTAGGCCGTCCAAAAAGCCCGTCTTCTTGTGAGTAATTTATAAAAAAAAGTTTGTTCTAGGATAAATACTTTTCGAGATATTTATATTTCTTTAAAAACGTGCAAGCAGTGTTGACAATTTTTTTAGGTTGAATATTTCCGAAGTTTTGCGTAATATAGCAAATTGATGAATGAAAGTTATGTTCTTTAGTTGATTACTACCTCATAATTGATTTTCATCGAAATCCGTGAGATCGACCCATTTTAGTGATCGATTTCGCATGGAATGACCCTATTGGGTTCCTTAACGAACCCGATTACCACATTGTCGACGATTCTTTGTACGTCCAGTTGTCTTCTTCTAACACTTCTCCCATCGTTTTGTAAGTACCGATCCATATTAACTCTCCTTAAGCTTGTTTCTACACTCATCATAATGTCGGGGTTAATATCTCCGCGAGTAAATTTTTTGCGTAATGCATCGTCACATCCAAAAAATAATAGTGACTAACTGACTATGTTTTGGCTTTGCTAAATCTTGCGATGTTGGAACGCCTCCAGGCGCCCTAACCCTGCCGTATCAGTTGTTGTTATTTAAACCTTATCCTGGCTATAAAAATAACGCTGGTAATATATTCAGAACCTTACTTCTAATTTAAATAATGTATGCGAATGAATGCCCATACTCAGAAACCTTATTTTAATATTATTCTACTGTATCCTAATGGTTGCACCTATTAGAATAATAATGTATGTTATGTAGGCGAATGTTATCGCTACGTGGGGGATTCTGATGGTATATAAACACCACATTTTGTCAGATACTTCAGCTAGAGTTGCAACGACGTTCGGAACTTAGAAACTGGCATCCAGGGATGTTGTTTACCTAGTTCCAAACTTAGCTTCGACACTCAGAAAGCCTTAGAAACTGGTATCGAGGGATGTTGTTTACCTAGGTTTTCTGAACATTAGTACCAGTTTAATGTTAAAACTGTGTAATAGTATTTCGGAGTATTATTCGGAGTCCCTTGTCCCACATTTGGACAGGTTGCTTTATAGAGCCTTTTTGTATTTGCACTTTTTAACTTTTTGGCAACTTTATGACTGACAACAGAATTTGAAAGATGACGAGAAAAACTTTGACGAGGATTCGTGCACAGAGATACAATTGGTGTAAGAGATGCGATTTCGCGAGCAGTCTGCCTCTTTCTGTACCAGCCGAAAAGAAGCCCTTTTCTCCAAAAGCGCTTTGGTTTCTTTTACTATCTATTTTGAGCATCTGTTTTATTTGTTTCCGAGTTGTGTTCGTTTGTAGTGTATTATACAGGAAGTGTGAAATAATTACACCATGTAACACTGTTTTTGTTTCTGAGTAATCAATATAATTTTCTAATTGGTTCTATCATAAAAACATGAAAAAACCTTACTTCCCTGCAAAAACATCGCTTTTGTGGTCAGGAGAACAAAAAGTTGAAATTTACGTACTGTAATTAAGGAAACGTACAAATTTTCGAGAGTATCTTTATTTAAAGAAAAAAGGAACAATATATTTCAAATCAAAAGTATATTTTATCCAAATATCCACAAATGGATGACAAAGGAGCTAGAAATGTGTAGTTTTGCGAGATTTGCGAGAGCATGTCATCACTTTCACGAATAAGTCCCCAAATATAGTCCCCCATCATGTTTTCATTGTAGGTTCCCTGTTAGCGACGTTCAAAATGCTGCATGTCCTGTTGAAAGCGCTCTCCTTGCTCCTCGGAATAGGCACCCATATTCTCTTTGAAGCTATCAAGGTGGGCATCAAGGATATGTATTTTGAGAGACATCCTGCAGCCCATTTTGCTGTAATTTTTAACCAGAGTCTCAACCAATTCAACGTAGTTCTCAGCTTTATGATTTCCAAGGAAGCCTTTGACTACTTTAACAAAACTGATCCATGCCCCATTCTCCTTTGCTCTGAGAAGCTTGGGAAACTCTTGACACTCAATAACTTTCTTAATTTGAGGTCCAACGAAAACGCCAGCTTTAACTTTTGCTTCGGAAAACTTTGGGAACAGATGTTGTAGATGCTTAAATGCTGTAGATTCCTTGTCCAAAGCGGCCACAAATTGCTTCATCAGTTCCAATTTTATGTGCAAAGGTGGTATTAGTACCTTTCGAGGATCTACAAGTGGCTCCCATTTAATGTTGTGAAGTCCCACAGTGAACTCAGTACGTTTAGGCCAAAATCGTGTATGGTAGTGTGATTTAGTGTCTCTGCTATCCCACAGACAAAGATAGCATGGAAACTTAGTAAACCCTCCTTGAAGACCCATCAAGAAGGCAATCATTTTGAAGTCTCCAATAACTTCCCAACCATATTCTTCATATTTCAATGCGTTTAGCAATCTCTTCACATTGCAGTACTCTTAAGCTGTGCGTAAGAATGGGCGAGGGGATACGAAATGGTTACCGTTATGGAGTAATACTGCTTTCAGACTCTTTGATGAACCGTTTAAAAAAAGAGCCGCCACTTAGTAGGTTGAAGGGTAATTCCAATGTTCTCAAACAAACCAGTTACATCATGACAATAGCAGAGTTCATCTTCTTTGATGAAAAAGACGGAAAAATTGTTATGCCGCTTTCTCTGATTCGACACTTTCACATTTTCATCCAACAAGTCCCACTGCCTCAGTCTGGACGTTAAGAGCTCAGCATTGGACTTTGTAAGACCAAGGTCCCTGATCAAATCATTTAAGTCCTTTTGGTTGGGATAGTATGGTTTCCTTTCATTGCTTTCATTTTCGTAACAGTAATTAGGGTCTTCAAAATCTTCCGCAATTTCCGAATTACTATTACTGTCATCATCCGTTTCATCTCGCTGTGGAGGATTAGGAACAGGAAGTTCAGGGCCATGTGGCACAGGAGCACTGGATGAAGGTATGTTGGGATAAATGTCTGCAGGTGATTTCTTGCCACTCCGTTGTTTAGAAGGGTCCACCATGCAGAAGTAGCAGTTCGTAGAATGGTCCGTGGGTTCTCGCCAAATTCTTGGAACACCAAACTTCATAGCTCTCTTTTCTCCTCGGTACCATCCTTCCAGAGTGTTCTTACAGGTCGCACAAGTTACATGTGGAGCCCAGGATTTGTCCTGGTCTCCAACGGACATCCCGAAGTAAGCCTTGTAAGCTTCACACATCTTCACTAGTGATGAGATGGGGAACTTTTTCCCTCTCGTTTTAATAAATTCTCCACAAATAAAACAGAAAGGATCTGATGGATACTTGCAACCTCTTGAAGCCATATCTCAGTAGAATCTTACTCTACGCGCATACATTCGCAAACTAACCCTTGTTTTAAATTTGTTATGGTATATATGTTAAAAAACAAAAATTGCGAAGTTGACTCATTCTTATCTCCAAAGAGTGCCGCTTTGTATAGGCGATTTTCCCGAATACGTACTGAATTAGTTTCATGTTCTCTTCGATGTCGCTGCCGCCGTTTTCGCTTTCGTTGGTGCTCATTATTCCGTAGAATACTTCGGATGGAGAGACGTTCACCATCTTTGAAGCGAGTGCCCGATATGTGTCTGGATGTGATGTAATCGTTTGCTTGCGTTTGGCTATCCGTGAAACTTTTTAGGTATTCCTCGAGGAGTTTGAGCGGCTTGTAGTTGAGGATGTTTGAGGCTTCCTCGACGTCAATTATGTTGCCATCACGTAATCGCCAATGATTTTTTGGCGTTTGTCGACTTCAACCAGTATACCGTCGGCCTCGGCGCGGTGCAACTAGTTTTCTCCACCAATCGATTGGCCATCTCGATCAGATGTTCGAGTTTGGTGCCTTTAAATATGACAGCGTCCAGGAAGGCCAACGCCTCAACTTTCCTACCTAGGAGGTCGCGGATGCACTGATTAAAATAGCTTTCGGCCACGTTTTGCAGCAACTTTCTCAAACAATACTCTTCCAGTTCTCGAAAGTACTTGCAGTACGGAATCGCTTCTCTTTGCGTTTTCGCCAATTGCGGCCCTTGCTGTCTTGTGAGCGTGGGGGACTCTCCTGGAAGGATTCTCCGCGTCGACGAAGTCTTTCTTTTTCGCCTTCTTTATGCTCTTCTTGGCGGTGTTCGAGTATTGGATTTTCATCTTCATCATGAGATTGTTGAAGTAAACCTTGTGGTTTTGGTCTCGTCTAAATCGGTTGTCCAGCATCAACACGTGCCACTTGTAAAACTCGTCGATACTCGGGTCTATTCTCGGAACATTACTCCCGGTGCCGTAAGGAGGTTCATCATAAATGGCGATAATGGGTACTGCCGTTCTCTAAAGGGCTTAGCATCAGCTGTATCCTGTTATGCACTATCCTGTGGTTATGCACTGGAGCACCATCGTGCTGCAACCACATGGTCCTTCTGGTGTCCAAATCCACTTCTTCTAACATTCTGGGAAGGTCTTCGCCAAGAAAATGTAAATACCTTACACCATTCAGGACATTGTCGAAAAAGTAGAGACCAATAGTGTGATTTCCAATAGTTCCTCCCCAAACATTAAGCGACCATCGATTTTGGTAATCAACAGTCCTCATCCAGTGAGGATTTTCGGTTGCATAATAATGCATATTATGTCGGTTGACCGACCCGTTGCCCTTAAACGTTGCTTCATCAGAAAACATAATTTTGTTTAAAGTATTAAAATCCTCCTCAATTAAGCCATTCTTTTGAATACAAAACGCAACTCTATTCACAAAATTGTCGCCATACAATTCTTGATGTAGGTTCAGATGATAAGGGTGAAACTTATGTTTCAATATTATTCTGTTCACACTACTTTGAGTTTTACTCGTTTCCGCTGCTACTTCCCTAGTGCTTAAGTGAAGATTTTCCTGTAGCATCAATAAAACTTGCAACTCATTTTCCTCAGTGACTCGACCACCAACAATTTCCTTTTTTGTATAAGACATACTACCAGTAAGTTCAAACCAATCTCAACTTTTCGAATGAAGACGCCTGTGGAGTTCTTGCTTCTGGACATTTTTGATGGTAGATTCTGGTTGCTAATAAAGGATTTCTGTCAGCTTCGCCAATACAGTAGACCATATTCACTAATTCTTCGCGAATGAAATTCATTATCAACAATTAGACGTGTACAATTATTGAAATTACACTGAAAAACCATCAATAATTCTTATTTTGCAACAAATCTCGGTAATGTTACAAAGTAGATCCTACAAACCCTATATTAGCAAAAAGCTCTTCAAAATGTCATGCAATGGTGCAATAAAATATAGGGTGTGTCACCGCTTTCGCCCGCTTAAACGGTAAAGGTGATGTTATCTTGTTCTGGCATAACTAGTTCACTAGATGTCGGAGAGGGGAAGTGGGTGAAAATAAAAGGAATTAAAATCAACCACCTACCTATACAATCAAAAATAAATGCTCGGGGCGCCACTTGGTTAAACCCTAGTTTAAAAGTAAATACCAGACTCAATTCGAAATGCTTTCTTACCACCAAGAACTCCAAAAGCACCCACCTAATACCTAAAATTAGTTCGGACAAGAACAAAGGTTTCATACAATTATAGATATAAGAGTACCCAAAAATCACAATGAAATTTATTATATCAATAAGTTTAAAATAAAGTAATCAATTTACCACATTAATACTCAGTAATAGAAATGATCAATGTTCAACTCTTAAAGTTAAATTAATAAACTGAATATGTAATAACATACATTGAACAATTAAATAATCAATATTTATCTTTATATAAATTAAACACCAAAAGAAATAATATTATAATTACCCAACTTAATTTGAGGCAAAAAGGTAAAATATAATTGATAGAATTTTTTAGATACGAGAAGTACCTTATTTATACAAATGTTACTTCCATTCAATCAAACATACACCAAACACAACATTTGAATCAAATAAGTTTAAATCAGATAAGTAAACAAAAATTACATTACCCGGTTACCAATAAATAATAATTATAACCCTCAAAAGAAGTTATCGGTTTCCTGTGAACTGACGGTTATTTCAAAAATTGATTGACAAGATGAACTTCTTGATTTCCAAGTCCATAAGGTCTTCAAGGTCTCTACCAAGTGATCTCCATCTGTACTAAATTCACCAAAGACCCATACAAAAACAGCTCCACTTCTTCACTTCTCAAAATGTAATTTCCATTCAAATATTATAATAAATCTTCTTAAATAAAAAAAGACGACGATTGTATTGTTAATACTAATGATACGATGAATAACAATTAAATCTGATCAAATTAAGAGAGGAAATATCGACGACGATCCCTACGAAGAACAAAAGAATTAGTCGTAGAATTCACAAGGTTATACTAAAGATAAAATAATCAAGCAAAATATGCGTACCTGTAGTTATCAGGCGGGATCAAAGTAATAAATCCACGACGTATGCACAAAAATCAAATCCTCGAAAGATGAAAATTAACCAAACTATCTACTATATATAGTTAATCTTCTTATTAACTGAAGAACATTAAACCATCTTAAGATGCGGCTATAACAATAATCGAACTAATTCCAAACAATTCAATAAGCCAAAATCCTTCAGCAATACGTGCAATACGAGGGAAACTTAAATCGGAAAAAGGAACAATTTCCTTACGATTAACAAATGACAACCATCAACAGACGCTAATACGCATGACCATCTAATCTCAACTACAATACGGTTCATCGGATATCAACGCTACACCGCAAATAAAGGTTCATGGGATATGAAAATCTTAGATCAAAAATATACCGTAACAACTCCCCCTCTACTAAAAGAAAAACATCCAAAAAGAGATGTTTACAAAAATAATCGAATCTTATGGCAAAAAAGGTAAAAACCACAACCAACCTACAACAACCAATTTCCTAAATGAAAAGACATCTAACAAATCTGTCAAGATTGTCAGGAGAGTGTTGTTTAGGTAACAGCAATTGAAGAGTACATTCAATACTGGCCACGGTCGCAGCAGATGGTGAGGCACGCGTCGTCTGTTATAGCCTAAGGCCCAAAGTACAACCAGTAGCAACGTACCTTCAAAGACTGTAGTCAAGCCAACCCTGATCACCAACAACCCTAAACAAGTTGACCCACCCCAAGGAAAACCCCACCTAAAACTAGTAAAATCCAATCCCCCCCACTAATCAACGGCTCCCAACCCACAAACCCTAACACAAACGACAATACAAGCTATACCATAGGTAGCTCCCTTGCAGCACAACGTCGCGCCAATCGACTATGGCCACATTACGATTCAGATGTTAAAAAGAAGCACGATAGAGAGGATGAGTAGCACAGCCACCCTTGCTTTGAGAGGAATGCCCGAGAGCAAACCCCCCCTCGGCAAGAAGCTGAACCACCCCCCAAACTAACGGCCAGATGTCAATCTAATACAAGAGCATTAGACCAACGAAATGAAAAAAAAGAATATAGGAAAGTAGATAGAATAGCGGAAAAGTAGTAGGCGAAAATAGACATTCACACACAATTGCACAACAAGACACAAAAGAATACGAACACAAATAGGAAGAGTACAGGACAGAGAAGGAACACAAGATCTAGATGGAAAGATCGGAAATATGTCCGGAAGGAGAAAAGTGGACATACCCCACAAACAAAAGTCGCCAACCAGACGCCCAAACCAACCACCCTAAAACGCCTAATTATTAACTTCTTTCAAGTCTTTAACATGCCAGATTCCAGCAGTAGTACCATTATCATTTTCCAACTCATAAACACAATAACCCACTCTACGCTTAATCTTATAGGGTCCAACATACTTAAACGCTAACTTTGCGGCAAAATTTTTACTGGCATCAGATAACACATAATTCTTCCTCCAAACATACTGCCCAACACTATAGACCTGAGGTCTTCTACGCAAATCATACCGTGCTTTACTATTTTCATAAGCCCTTTCTAAGCGATTCCTAACATCTTTAAATATTCCTGACATAGCATGTGACCTAAGGACTAAACTATCCCTACCTGAAAAAGAAAAACCGTCACTCGAATCAACATTCCCATAGAAATTCCCGTCTAAAATCATTTCACGACCGAAATTCACAAAATATGGTGTGTGACCTGTTACTTCATGTTTAGCCGTTCTAATGGCGCACAACACCTTTGACAAGTTAGCATCCCACTTACGATGGTTATCATGAGCATAAGAGGTAAGCATAGTTTTTAAAACTCTATAATTCTTTCAGTTGGATTGCTCTGCGCATGATAATACGGATTATAAATAATCTTGCTACCATAAGAATTTGCTAATTCTTTGAACTTTTTCCCCCTATATTGAACTCCGTTATCTACTAAAATAAATTGTGGAGCACCATACACCAGGAAAACTCGCTCCTCAATCAATTTCACTACTGCATCAGCGGTTGCAGCTCGAAGAGGAAAGCCCAAACTAAATTTAGAAAAGCAATCTGCTACAACTAGAATATATTTATGTCCATTAGTTGACCTAGGTAATGGCCCAACTATATCTGTGCAAATGGCTTGCCAAGGTCTAGAAAGTTCGGGTCGATACCCATAAGACCAGGAGGGTTTCTCTGCAAAGGTTTCGTTTGACTACAAACGCTACAACGCGAAACATAACGAGCAATATCGTATTTCATCTTCGGCCAATAGTAACGTTGACTAATTCTATTATATGTCTTAAATACACCTAAGTGACCAGAAGTAGGAATGTCATGACCTTCATAAAGAATCTGATTTCTATCATCTTTAGGAACTACCAAACGCCTGCTGTCTACTTTATCTGCTAAAATATCAAATTTAGATTTTACTATTTTGTACAACTTGTTATCCTCTACCCTAAACTGCGGATAAGCCCACGGATTTCGAAGAACATTTCTTCTTAACCTACAATACCAAGTATCTTTAGTCGCTACTCTATTTATATTCAAAGAATTTACAGATTCTGGCCAATACGGAGGCGAACCAGAATAGTTAATGTTATCTAAAACAGGGACTGATCTAGACAATAAATCAGGAGTACAATGTTCTTTTCCCTTACGATGTATGACCTCAAAGTCGTATTACTGCAAACGGACAGCCCATCGTCCTAATCTACCCATAGGATCTTTTAGGTTGTTAAGCCAGACTAAACTATGTACTAGAAGAACGACCTTGTTGACGATTACTTTTTCCTTTTCCCATTCCTTGTATATTATGCCAAACATACTAACAGCTAGTAACACTAACATAACTAACTTATCTTTAATAATTACACACTGAACCTTTTAACACCAACTTTAATAATAATAACTCAATAGCACATGTATCAACCCTACATCTGAACTGTCAACGCTAAATTAAAAGAGGCCTTTAAATAAAAAATTGCTAATACAACAAATTCTATTTAAGCGGAAATAATTAATATTATCGGAGCAACGATCTTAAGTAGCACTGCTCTCTAGCTTCCTTATAAAATAGTTTTATGCAATCGAGATGGATTGCTTATTACTTCATTTCATGGCCACCCACTGACCTAATAACCCTGACTAACAGTTTTTCCAGAAAATCGTAACTTAATAGATAGTGTTCAATGAATACATACTAATAATATCATAAATAATCGTTTATTATATGTACAGATTTTACATGTACTAAATTAATTACCGGGATTTATGTTTTCTTCTCCTGGAAAATTGTTTTTAGATATAATTCTTTATTAATAAAAACAATAAAAGACGGAGTTTAGTTTAATAAAAACAATTTAATTACATTCACAAATACACTTTATATATTCAGTAGATGTTTACTTATTCAAATCAAACAAAAACTAAAACTTTAGAAGCAAAGTACTTCTATATGTATAGGCCAGTGGCGCAACTAGCCTCTATGAACAGGCAGGTACGGGCCTTATCAAAAAGGCGCCAACCTAAATTTAATAATAATAATATTAATAACAATAAATAAATTTCTCCATGGATTTGGTGTAAGATTTCAAAATCGATAGCTTTGTAAATTTCGGATAGAAAAATCTATTTGTTAGTGGTTTTAACATTAAGAGAGTGTTGTTATTGGTAATTTATTGGAATATGACCGTTTTCTATCAATTGATTAATAGCCTTAGTAATGACAATATCGATTTTTTATTCAAGTACATAGATCCAAGATTGTTTTACGTGGGGTACCCGTGTTAATATACCCCCACGTTCCTTCCAAGAGGAAGTGATTGGGATACGCCCAATCAGCGCGCAAGTTGCACAACCGGCAATCGTGCAATTGCTCCCAGATTAACTCACTGGTAGGAGCGAGGTTGCCTATCCACCCTCTACTAGCTAAGCGTTCACTAGTGACCGAGCAGTTGACTTAACACGCTGCTCACCCGCCGGCACCGGAGTACCTCGTCCAGCATAGGACTATTCCCCAGCTATGCGCTCTTGCAAAGTGGGACCACTGCCCGATCGAATCCAACCTCAATTGTGGCAGGACTTGGTTTTTAAGCGGTTTTGCCACCCCGATCTACCAATTTTAGGCTTGGTGGGCCCTCGACAGAGCTTCTTTAAAGTCTACACGTTATAGACTCCCGGTGCGTACCCAATATTGGTGAAGTTGTCTTAATAGTGAGAGGCTATATATTCGCTTCAACTATCCTTAAGTGTAATGGCTTTCGGAGCTTCTCCCAATCACCGTACCCAGATGCAGTCCGGATCAAAGGGTGGCCAGGACAGCTCCTAAGCACATTTACCTGGCGGCTTGCAGTTTCCCAGCACATGGGATGAACCTCACTTCTAGTCACCGCACTAGAGATTCCGTCAAACAGCGGGTTCCTTTGGTGACCATAAATGGCCTCGGGCAACAGCGGGTTCCTTTGGTGACCTTACATGACCTAGGTCATGCAGCGGGTTCCTTGGTGACCATGATTGCCCTCGGCCAAGCAGCGGGTTCCTTGGTGACCATAAATGACCTCCTCTCTTAGGCGAGATTCGAATCCGCCCACACCGGTCTCATCTACCAGGGCTCCCCCTGATCGGTATGAGTAACCGTCGAGAATTCTCACGAATTTCTCTACCACACACTTTATCTGACAGCTTCGTCCATTGCCCTTGATAGGGATAGGGTGGAAGGCAGCCAGTTCTAGGGGTGAACGTCGTGTGGTCTCCCGTTCACCCAATTATTCAAGTACAGTCAGAATGTACTAATCGCTTCTTTTCTAACCGAAATTTACAAGATAAACAATACAAATGCATAAAAATCAAGTTAAATTTGTTGGACCAAATATAATCGAATCGGTTCGATAGATACTTACGTTTAGGTAATAAATATGAGCGATCAATTTACAAGATAATAAATGGAAAATAAACAATTTATTTCACTTAACGTGCTTTACATAATTATGTATGAAAAAATATATGTATAGGTACATTAGATATAATTTAATATAAGGTAAATAATTATTAAAAGTTAATTTTTCGTTCTTTCATTTTTTTTAAGTTTTCCAACACTTTGTCGAAATCAACTTTTTCTGCTACTTCTTTTTCTATATTTAGTAGAGCCAAATTGCTCAACCTTTCTTCTCCCATAGTGGACCTAAGATAACTTTTTATCAACTTAAGCCTACTAAAGGAACGTTCAGCAGAAGCTGTTGCAACTGGAAGCGTTCAAAATAATTGATATAATAGGCAAATATTTGGAAAACAATCTGTCATGTTATTCGAATACAAAAACGGCAAAATCTGGGATATGTCGGGTTTCTTTTCATCTGCCACAAACACCTCTAGAAATAAATTTTTAAACTGTAAATATTCATCAATAATATGAGCAGGACTTATTAAATCTTCTTCATAAAACAAAATTAAATCTTTGAGACATAAAATATTTTGTTCATTATTTACGTTATCGAAATTATAAGGATCGAGACACTCAAATAATGCAGCTTTTTCAATAAAATCATTAAAACGTTCGCTGATTCCATGGATAATTCTATCCAATATGCAATAATAATTATTAACTCTAAAGGCATGACGACTATCATTTATTGGCTCATCATCACACTTTTCGTCAGCGAAGCGTTTTCGTTTACGAACTCTTACGCTTTCGTATTCGAAAATAATATTGCATACCTTGGCATACTCCTGTGCAATATGCTCAAAATTTTCAAACGAGTCATCGTTTCTTAGGTTTTCAAATTGAGTTCTAGTTACCTTAATCATGTCTGCAGCAATTTTAAGGTTTATAGAAGATTTCTGTAAATACAACGACAAACTATTTAATTTGACCAAAAAATCTTCCCAAATAACGAGCATGAAAACAAATTCAAATTTTATTATTTGGTTCTTAATCCCATTGCAGTCAGAAAGAATTTTTGCCGTTGTATTTACTTTGCCGTCTAAAACCTGGTTTAAGGTGAGTATTATAGCTTCTAAACTTTTTTTGGCAGAAGTTACGGCATTACAATGACTATACCATCTAGTGTCATTAAGTCTCTTTAAAGAACTTCGAAATTCTTCATATAATTCTTTTTGAGCCTGTTGAAATAAATGAAGACGTGGCAAACTACTAGATATAAAAGTATATAAAGTTTCCAGGCAACCAAAGAACAACTTGACTCCTAGAGATTCTGAAACTGTGTCAACTAGAAATAAATTTAATCTGTGTGCCACACAGTGAATATATAATGCTTTAGGCTGCAATTCATGAATTTTTTGTTGAAGGCCCGAAATATGTCCAGACATATTTGAAGCTCCGTCGTATGCTTGACCTCTACAATTTTTTATATCGAGACCCAGCTTCTTTAAATTATTACAAATCAATTCAAAAAATCCGTTTGAAGATGAGTCAGAAAGATTGTCAAAAAGCAAAAAACGTTCTACCGCATATCCATTCTTATTACAATATCTGACTGATAAGGAGAGTTGGTCTGTTTTACTAAAATCAATTGTAGAATCAACAATTATAGTAAAAAATTTTGCTTGTACTTCGTTCAAAATATGTTTTAAACACTCGCTAGCTATAGCCCAAATAAATTCATTTTGAATTTTCCAACTTAGATATGAAACTGAGCCTTTAGATCTATTAGGTATGTGTTCCGCAAGAGAAATATCGTAACGTGATAACAATTTAATCAATTCCAAAAAATTGCCTTTATTAACGTCATCATTATCAACAAGCGATTCTCTGTGTCCCCGAAATGCTAAACCCTGCTTAGCTAAAAAGAGTACCCCATCTAAAATAACTTTTAATATATGTTTATTTTTCTTTCTTTCAAGTTCCACCTGTTTTAATTGATCGTCTACTACAGTTTTACCTTTATCTAATCTATATTTTGTTGATAAGTATTTAGTTAAACAACTTTTATGGTTTGAAGACAATTCATGTGTTTTAATTTTATCAAGTCCCTTTTTAAAATTTCCAACTCCAGTTTTAGCGTCCGACCAATTATTATTACATTGACTTTTTTGGAACAACCAACAAACATGACAAAACATTTTTGTTGAACGTGGAGAATATATCAGCCAAAACCTTTTCTCATACCAAACTTTTAAAAAAGATTTGCCGTTTGAG
Organism: Agrypnus murinus; assembly: GCA_929113105.1. Classification (NCBI taxonomy): domain Eukaryota; kingdom Metazoa; phylum Arthropoda; class Insecta; order Coleoptera; family Elateridae; genus Agrypnus; species Agrypnus murinus. Next base: position 44,969,653 of record OV816027.1, on the reverse strand, counting down.
TCGACAAAGAAGTTGTAGTCTTCTTTCAGTCCGGGTTGACATGGACCATATCTGATGATATCTCTCACTAGATCGCACGTGAGAGAAGAATTTCGGAAAAGGTATGGATCAGTGGGATAATCTAAACATAAATTTACACCTCCGGTTTCACAGTCTTTGCAGTCTTCACTTCGGATGCTTCCTTCATCTTGGGAATCATCATCGCTGTTAACACTCTTGTTCTGACAGCACTGTTGCTATCACTGTTATCAAAATCATTTTGTGTTGACATTTCCGCATCATTCTCGCTTTGATGATTATCTCCAGGTCCAGATTCATCTGAATTTGTGGAAATAATTGATGTTAAAGCTTGTGTAGAACTGCCAGAAGTTGCAGCAGAAACTTCTTCTGATGACGTACCTGGCGTTGTGTCATCAGTTTCTTTCAGATTCTTAATTAAAAAATTTTTATCTAAAGTTTTTCTAAAAATATTTCCAACACTGGTTTACCTTTTATAAAATAATGTTGCTATTGAAGGAACACCTATAGCTGCACTTTCAAACATTTTCTTTTTCTTGCGTTCCCAACCGGATACTTTTTTTTTAATTGAACTCATATTTATCTGCCGATACACAAGACAAACGTATACACGACACAAGACACAAATGCAGTGAAAGACAAGAACTGTTTAAATCCTTAAAATATTTTTAGTCGAGTCTGAACGACCGGATGTCATAAACACAGATAATAAACAGATACGCAGCCTCTTGAAAATAAATACGCTAACTTTTTTCGTTAGTTTGTGCAACTGAACTAGGCGGCGTGACTGTGCTCTGGGCAACTACATTTGTCCATACAATTAATGAAGTAATATTCATTAATTGTTTGGTCGACTGCGACGTTATTATTGCATGCGCAAATTTACAGTCGACGCGGCAGCAGTATGACACACATGGTGTCTGACACGTGATAGAATTCTTCACTATATGTATAAACACATAAAGGGATGAAATTTTAACAATATTATTTGTCTTACAGCGAGCTCTTCTTGGCGTGTTTGACTCGATTTGATATTTTTTCTGCATTTGTAGTATTTGTGCGGAGTGGAATAATAAATACGTATTTCTTCTTAATTTGTTTTAGTTTGAAGAGTTTAGTTTCGTTTTGTTTAGTTACATTTTGTTTAGTTTTGTTTTATTTAGTTTCGTTTTGTTTAGTTTAGTTTTGTTTAGTTTCGATTAGAATATTGTTCATTAGCAAATATTAGATTCCTTAAATATTTCATACGACACTTTCTTTAAGTACCTATCAATTGTTTTAGTCGTTTTAGATTCGATTCACTTCGGATTTCTCGCAATTATTATACTTTAAATTTTTATTCATATTATTAAGTATTTGTGGTAATATTTAATTGTCTTAATACGCTGGTTACCAGTTTTAGCTGTGGGTTAAAAAAATAGTTGCATATTCATTGGTATATTAATTGCTTCTTGTTGTAACAATGCCGAATAGAGGTAGCAAATGTGCCGTGAAAGGTTGTGAAAAGTCAAACCGGTTTTTCCCAAATTTGAATTATTTCTTCTTTCCAAAAAATGACATGCAAAGAGAAAAATGGATTCAGTTTTGCGGAAAGATTGGCTCATATGCATAAAAATAAGTAAATACTTTTACTACAAGTTTTTTAGTTTTTACTATAAATTGTATGCATAAAAAGCAGCATCTACTTATTAGTAAAGACTAAAAAAATTAAGCATTCGCGTTTGTAAAGATTTTACTTAATTTTCCAGCAAAAGCTTAAATAGAAATGCATAAAAGCAAGGATTTACTCATAGTTTACAGTAAACACTTAAAATCTTTCAAGCTTGTGTTTGTGTGACTTGAGTTTTGTGGGTGTCAAATTTTGTGTGCAAGATTTCGTAAAATGGCACTTTTTCAACACATTCCACAGCGCAAAATTTATAAACCGCGAAAATCAGCTAGTGCAAATATATATAAACCAATGTACCGTTTCGATGAAATTAATGTTGAGTATTTAGCTGAAGTATTTTTGGGTAATACTGAGGAGACAAGGGGGGGAGCATTATCTTCTAAACAGAGAATGGAAATGTATTTACGGTATATGGGTGATCCAGGCTTTCAAGTAGGTGTTATCTCAAATAATTATTGGAATTTGGAAACATTTAGGTTGGAGTTGGAGAAGATAGTGGTGTTCATCAAAGTACGGTCTGTAGAACAGTGGACTTTGTGAGTAAAAATTCTTGAGAAAGCTAATCAGTGGATAAAGTTTCCTACAAGGCAAGAAGAAGTAGAAGAAGCAAAACGTCTCTGGATAGAAAAGTACAACTTTCTATGTGCTTTTGGAGCACTCGATTGTACTCAAATTAAAATCAGAAAACCTGCTGTCCATGGTGATGAATATATTTGCAGAAAGCAATTTGCATCAATAAATGTACAAGCCACTTGTAATTCTGATGAATGGTTTACTAGTGTGGACGCTTCATGGCCAGGATCGTAGAATTTTACGAAATTCCGATATATTACCAGTGCTATCACGATTCGATAGAGGACAGGCAGTCTTATTGGGAGACTCTGGTTATGCTATTGCTCCGTGGTTAATGACACCTTACAGAAATCCACAAACGCCGGTTGAAAATTATTTTAATGAGCAACATAAAAGAAATAGGGTAATAATAGAAAGATGTTTTGGACAGGTGAAAAAACGATTTCCCATATTAATGAATGAAATTCGAGTCTCATTAAATAAAATTCCTAGAATCGTAACATCCTGTTTTGTTTTGCATAATGTTGCCAAATATCTCAACGATGAAAATGACTTTGTTGATATTGTTGAAGATGATGATGATTATGTGGAAAATGAGGAAAATGAAAATCAAGTACGAATGCGAGGTATTCAACGAAGAAATGAACTGGCAAGAATTTTATTTGCATTAAGATAAGAAAAAAAGTACATTTTACATCGTTATTCAATTTTAATTAATTATTTAGAGAATTATTTGAAGCAATACATAATTAAGATAAAATATTTGAATCTGAATCGTCAAATCTGAATACAGTTAAGTGGTTATTATTTTTAATTTGTTCTTGTTGTAGTCTTATTAGTTTTAATTGTTCTAATAAAACAAGTCTTTGTAACTCCCCGTTCGTCAGAGTTCTGGTTTCTTCTGTTTCCGCAGATAGTCTCATTTTTTTGGGGGGCGAAGGGCGAGGTGGTAATTGAAATTTGAATGTTTGAGGATGTTCAAGTATACCAGAGCTACGATTCTCTGCTCCAGAAGATGATGCGCCTGTAAACAAATTTCATTTTAAGATATTTTTATTATAATATTTTAGATTTAAATTACCAGGTACTTGCCGAATACTTGGATTCTCCCCACGTTTACCTTCCAACAGCTCAAGAAGATTTCTTTCCCAGTCTTTCAACTTTATTACTTTGTTTCCTGTGGCATTTCTATCAGTCTTCTTTTTAAGTTCTGTTTTCATATTATTAATTTTTTTCAATATTTTGTTTCCCGTTATGTCCTCACCAAAGTGGGTAAGGCATGCTTTAGACATTGCACTAAGAGCTTCTTTTTTCTGGTTTTTAATTAAAGGCGTTTGCGATTTGTTTAACAGAACAGGAAATTTTTGTAATATTGACACAAATTGCATTTGGCGATTCTCCTTGGGATTAGGATTATCCTCGGGATTATCCGACGAATATGAATTATTAGCGACGGATAACTCATCATCAGATTCCATTATGATTCAGAACTGTTAGTTAATAGGTATTTATGGTAGTAATAATATTTATCTAGAAACAATTTTTGATTTTAAAATTGCAAAAAATCGAACAAAGAATATTCATAAGATTCCTTACCTTCTTTAAAGTTTTTATCCTCACTTTACCGATATTAAACTACACTAGCAAAAGAAAGCTCGCAATTACAATAGAATTCATAAAATGTCACATTTTATGTCACAGCCGACTTATAATTTAAAATTCAGTATTTACTGGAAAATCTGTCAGCAAATACTTAAAAGTAAAAGCAAAAGATTATGCATACAAAATTAAGTAAATACTTGTACTTTATAGTATTTACTCGAAAGAGGATACTTTTACTGAATACTTTTACTTAAAGTAAAAACTTACTTTTTATGCATATGAGCCATTGAATTAGTTGGATTGCCATACGAAAAACTTCGCTATAGAGTTATATGCGAAGAACATTTTGATGTTTCCCAATTTGTTATAACTGAAAACGAAAAAAAAGGCTCATCTCAAATGCAATACCAACTGCAGAAAATAAAATAGCTGAGACATCTATCTGTGTTTCACCCGATCGTTCAGAGACGGGACTTGTGAATGTAAACTCATCGCCGTTTAATACACCGACTAAAAGTAAATTGAGTAAATATGTTTGGACGATTTTGGGCTAAAGGGCGCCTTTGCATTTAAAATATTCACAGGTGGGTGAGGGGACCTGGCTGACCCCCCCTTGTTGCGCCACTGGTATAGGCTTTACTCTTCTTATCCCTTCTATGAACTAAATAGCGTCACCGCTTTATAGAAGTGGGTCATGTGTTATGTTAACTTCTCCACTCTAAGAATCTTGTCAATTCAACTCTTCCCCGATCATTCTGGCTGTCAACCAACGATCTGTTGACATTTTCATCGGTTCTTGAAGATGAAGGCGTTCCGCTTCGTCGTTCATCTTCAATCGACTCTGTTCCTTCTGAAAATGCCTTAAACCACCGAAAAACCTGGGCCCTTGACAAAACACTGTCTCCGTAGGCCTGCTGAAGTTTTTCAAAAGTTTCCGTCGCACTGTACCCAAGTCTGAAGCAAAACCTGATAGCACACCGTTGCTCGAAATTGATGTCACTCATTTTTAGAACACTAGAAAAAATTGTTTCGCGAAAAAAATCACTACGGACAACCAAATTACGTTAGCGAGTTCAAAGTCGTACTGAAGGCGTATCACATGTTCACCTGCCGCTCCTCCAAGTGTCGCCAGATCGAACGCTACGTTGCTAGTCTCATTACTTAATTTACACACCTCGTACCGTAAATTGGGGTTACTCTGATCGATGTTTAAATTCAAAGCTAGATAATTCGCAAAACATATTTTCAAAAATTTTGAAAAAAATGTCAATATCGGTTTTTTTCACTCTAGGTGTTGCCCAAAGCTGAAAACTGAGATATTGTCATTTACTGGCAAAATTGTTAATAACTGGGTGATCAACTTTATACTGGATGTGGGGTTACTTTGAAACCCATGCTGTTTTCAGTGGATATCGAAAGTATCCCACACTAGGTCGAACATTAAAAAATAAAATAAAAATTGGTGAACGGGGTTCAAAGTTGTGACACATTTCAAAGTGTGGGGTTACTTTGATCCAACAAAATAAGACTCAATAAATGAAAAATATGCTATAATATCTAATAATGAAAAAAGAAATTATAAAAAAGTCACATTTCATTCACGTTTACATCAAACGGAAACTCCACTCATTCTTCTGTGATTTGAGGGGTGGGTAAAAATGCAACAATGTCAGCCTCCTCAATTTCTGATATGTCTCCAGGTATCTGTTTAAATCTTCTTTTTCCTCCCAAAGATTTAAAACCGTTCACAAGCAGGGCCGGGGTAAGCTCTGTTATTTGACATACATATTGGTAGGCTTTTTTGCCACGAGCGGTATAAAATTTAGCCAACACAAATTGGTCTACATTACATTCTATATCTTCTTCGGATTCTGGGGCTCTTATTTCACATTCTTCATCTTCATTCTCTTCGTTTGTTTCACTGTCTTGTTCGTCTAGGGCGGCTGCACTCATACCAGGGGCAACATCGAGCCTTTTTTTCTTTCGATCAGGTCTCTCTGAATTAGTTCCAAAACGTTGTTCTTTTACAAAAGTTGTTAGAGTACTCTCTATTAAGTCATTGTTGCAGTTGTCCTCCTCTTTTGGAAGACGATTTAGCACTTTTTCTTTATTGAAGGGATAAATCCCACTTGCACAAAAACCGCTTTTCAGATTTCGTTTAACTTCTGAAATCGTTTCTTTAAATTGATGCGTGGGTTTAGGTGCCACCTGCTCCATTTTTTCTAGAGCTTTTGATAAAAGACTTGGAAAAGTATCTTTCGGAACAGCTGACATTTTTTGGTTTTGCAGTTTCCAAGTGGTTAATACAGATCTCCAAGCGGTTTTCATTGGGCGAAAGAAAGCCACGTCAAGGGGCTGGCAGAGGTGTGTAGAATTTGGCACTAGGCATACAAAATCTATTTCATTTTCACGGCAAAGTCGCAGAACATCTCACCGTCTCACCAGAACAGTCACCGATCAAAACTTTTCTTCCTTCTAGTTTTTTAGCATGGGGTAAAAAGCAAGTAACGAACCAATCCCGAAATGTGACTGCATCAATCCATCCACTCGTTGTCCTATTAAATCTGGTGCCTTGAGAACAGCATGACTTCTCACAGCAAGGTGGACCACCAGGTGCTCTTTCTTTCCAAGTATCATATAAATGAAGGCTCTTGTATATGACGTAGGGTGGCAAAAGTGTTCCGTCAGCAGAACCGCAAACCATTATTGTAGTGGCGCTTTTTGAATGGTTCATAGCTTTTTCTGGATATTTTACTCCTCTTCTGTAAATTCCTAGTTTTTTTACCCGGATCGTCGCTGAGATTAGATTCATCATAATTAAATAAATTAGACGGTGGGACGTCTTTAATAGTTTTTTCTAAATTGTTGAAATACTCATTTAATGTTTCACGAGATACAGCAGCTCTTGCTCTCTTAATATTTGTGGCAACACGTTGTGAGTATGAACTCTTATGCCGATTTAATATGGAGTAGGCTCAGTCATTTCCTGGAAGATTGTTATGAAATTTGGTCACTGTTCTCCCTTGTTTTTCTAATAAAGCCTTGGCAAACATTCTTAAATCTAAAATAGAAAGGGGAAACCCCCATTCTCCACATTTCGCGGCGGACTGTAAAATTGCTTCCTCTTCTTTTTGAGAAAATACAGTTGGCGCACCAGGATTCTTCAAAAATTTGCCGTGGTATTTATTATGCAATGTGCCATAGGGAATGTTGAATCTTTGCGAAGCTGCCCGAAGTGTTAATTGGCCTTCTGCAATAGCAGTTAGCGCTTCCTCCAAAGATTCCTTGGAGTATGTTTTATAATTGCGGGAACCAGGTCTCTTTTTATACTGCCTCGGCATGATTCTAAGAGAAACAGAAAAAATATTGTATTGTTTTATATTTATTCAAATATTATGCTCTTTTATTTAGGTCACGGGGTGACTTTGATCAGTGTTCAAATTTACCCCGGATAGCTATCAAAGTTACCCCAGCAAGTAAAACCGCGCCATAATTCGTGCTATTTTAGGTTAGAACATTTACAATTATCGAATATGTTTCTCAAGAAAGCGTTAATCACGTTATGAAACTAAAGCAAAACTCAAAGAAAATACTCAGCTTAATATTTATGAAGTTTTTACACTTACGAAATTCAACAAAAACACTTACCTCGGTTTGCACTAATTTTTCACACACAAGCGTCGTTTCGTTTTACTGCGTAATTTAACATATTCAGTGTATAGATATTAGAGTTACCAACCTGAAGAAATCATACCTAGATGGCGTTCAGAAACTTCTTAAACTGGAATTTTGTTCCAGAAAGAAGTTTTATCAAAGTAACCCCAAGAATCAAAGTAACCCCAATTTACGGTATATAATTTCAATATAATAATAATAAATTTTGATCTGCACTGGACCAGGGGAATTGAATTTTGATTGGCATTTATACTTTCAATTGGTTTAGGAGGTGATATTATTTCATATAGTTTAATAGCGATGGATTTTCGTTTATAGTATAAAAATAAGATAATAATTACAATTATGTTTACCATTATTACTACAATAATAATTCAAGGACTATAATGTAGAGGTGTATATCCAATAGGACTGATAGTTTTAATAGTGGACATTTTTTGTTAATTTTGCTTGATTTTGTACTAGATTATACATATTTATAGGAGATAAATCGATTTTAGTAATTTCTGGTACAGGAAAAGAGTTTCCCAATGGATGCCATTTCTATTTGTTTTTCTTCTATAGAAGATGATTTAAATGTAGTTAGAAATTCATTTTGATTTATTAATGCTGAATAACCACTAGTTATTTATATGAAGTAATACTGATCCAATAATGGTTTTTCTTTTTATAGAGTCAATACATTTGGTATCAATGATAGTTTTATTAGGTGAACTAATAATCTAAGTAGATCGATTTATTCTTATTATTTTTGTAGCATGTAATTTGAACATAAAAGGGTTGACATGTTTGATTATATTTAAAAGTTAATAATTGTATTTCACACAACTTAGAATTTGGTATTGAAAAATAATTTGTTTAGAAACAGAAATAATGTGAAGGAATGATTTGTATACATTGATTATCAGTAATAGGGATACTAAATTCAGTATCAAAAAGGATAGTAGGGGAAGGTGTGGAGGATTGGGACGTTTTTTATATTATTTTTTATACAAATATCAGTATCATAGAAAAAACAAGTTTTATATATTAAAAACTTAGTAAGTACATTAACAAACAAATGTATACCTCTAGAGCTTCAAAAATACGAGTAGGTTAAGAAAAAAATTGTAAAACAAAAATCCTCGCAAGGTGTACCAAACCTCCTTACTAGCAGGATGTATGGGACACAGTTCTAGGAGGAATAGACCACAACCAAAAATTGTTTTTTAACGCAATTTATTGTTATATTCTTCCAGAATAATAGGAAACGTGTATGTTCCAGCCATTCTGGCCGTGCCCTTCTTAATTCTTGGAGCAGGAAGCGTTAGAATTATATCACTAAATTGGACTTCATATTTGTCTTCAATTTCGGGATACACAAAAACATCAGAAGTTCGTCTTCGCCGTAGAAAATTCACTGTGTATTTACCGTTGTTGATATCCGTTATTTTTCCAACATAGTAAACGCAGTTTTTATTTGTCACGAATTTGCAAAGAATAAAACTGTCAACAGCAGCTTCAGAGGGAGAAGTATTTTGATACTCATTGGTGCACTCACCATCTGAGAATTCTTCGTCCATGTCAGAGGAACTGTCTTTAACGATCTTATCGGGGACATCACTGTCACTTGACGAACTGCTTGCAACCCTCAGTCTTTTAGTTACTTTTTGGATTTGAGTTTTATTTTTATTCGGTGTTTTTTGCATTACTATTTCATTTTTTTCTGGAGTATCTGTTAAGATTCTTGTTTTGCCCTTGGCTCGTCCACCTTTCTTGGAAATTCTTGGTGGAGCTTTTGGAAATGGGAAATGGGAAATGGGGAAGTCTTCAGGTCTCAACAGACCCTCAGATGATGTTGAAGGTTTAGGAGAGCTCTCATTCAGTCTAGCTGAAATATTGCAAGATGGTGCCTCATTAGTATCCAGATCGGGCTCCTTATGTTTGTTATTATCATCAGTTTTAGTTGATGAACTAGACAGGTTATTATTATTCAAAATAGGTTCATCAATTTCCACATCTGATTGCTGTAGGGGACGGTCTGTCACTGAACTCATCAAGAAATCGTCTTCGCTAAAGATTTCAGAATTAAATGGCTGAATTCCAGTTTTTCTGAACCCTGACAAAATGTTTTCCTTTTTCATCGCACCATTAAATGCTTCAGCCGATAGTTGGGCAATTTCGTAAATTGTAATAACTTTCCCGGGATTATTTAGCATCCAATTGTTAAGAGCTACATTGTATCGAGCTTTAAATGGACCATACACAGCTACATCCAGGGGCTGAAGGCGCGATCAGTTGCTCTAATTTGCGAACCGGCTCGCAAATGATTTTTCTTTCATAACTCTCAAACGCATTATTTCTCGAAAATGATGTATGAACCAAATTGATAGAGGCTTGAATTTGCTACAAAAAAGTAAGAATAACTATTTTTCGTAACTGCAACTATTTTACTGCAAATACACATTTTGTGAAAAACAGCCTAAAATGGTTGAACTTTGACCTTAATGCGGGACGGGTTAACAGGATTTAATCGACTTGAGATTTTTAGGGTAATCTCCTTTCATGTAATGTAAAAAATATAGAGGGTACGTATATTGAAATTATAACTTTTTTTTCCCCATACAAATAAGGACCACCCTAATATGTACTATAAACATACTTAATAATAATATAGTGATTACGAAATACATAAGGAACTGATTAATAAAAAATACATGATAAAACATACTTAATAATATTTTGGTCTCACATAGGTTGATTTATCGGTTATTTTATATGAATGAAGAGGAGCATTGTAAAATTCTTCAGAATCAAGAGAAATTACTAAATAACTATCAGTTTTGCTTAATATTTCATAAGATTTAAAGTGTTTATTTATTCTTCCAATTTGATGTTCAACACCGATGAAGTAACTGTTTTTTTATTATCTACAGCTATGTTAATTATTTCATATAATTTCAAACCTTTTGATAATAAAAAATAATTAACTTTATATACTGTATTCTTGTATTTAACTGAATTGATAAAGGTAGTAGTATTTTGACTAACTAAGTGTGAGTCTTGCAATTTATCAAAATAGGGAAGCTCTTTGGATGAAGAAAAAAGTTGATTGTTATGAATATCTTTATAATCTGTTATAGCTTGCAATTCAGTTTTGTTTAATAACTTGTTGCAGAATTTTAACGAACACTTTACACTAACACAGTAAGAAATATTTTTCCTAGAATTAGTATTGTTGGTATAGGATTTTAATTCCCTATGTTTAGATTCAAATCTGAATGACCACATAAATCTTAATGGACCATTTTTTCGAATAATTGTGGGATAATGAGTCGTGAAATGAAATTTTGGTTTTAAGGTTTTGCCAAATAATTTAACATACAAAGTGTGATGTTGAAAAATCTTTTGTTGTAAGTTATGTATAATCTCTTCATTAAAGTCAGTTCTTAAAATCATGTCAACTATATCTATTAAAAGACAAATTAATTTCCAATATTCGTTCGTTGTTGGTATTAAATCTCCTATAATTAGGGGTAAGAAATGACAAAATGTCCTCATTTCTGATGCTGACATGTGTAATTTTAAAGACTTCAAATGATTAAGTTTTATAGGTGATGACACATTGACAACCTCGGTATCTCCATAGTTAAATGCTTGCTTTCGGCTGTTAAGTGTTTCTGGTGAAAACAAATGATCATTTTCAATAAAGTGAAGAAGTACTTGTGAAATGTCGTAGTTACAAACAGCTTCAAAAACATCATGCATAATGTCTGCAGTGTAATTTGAAGTAACATGAAAACTATCTATTGCATTAAAAATTGAATTTTCTCGAAGACCACTAAGTTTTATTCTCTTGCCTGAATCTTTTTCAACAGCTATATCACTACAATAATTGTCTTGATTTCTAAACTTTAATGGTTGCTCTTTACAGTTTGATGTGATTTCTGTTTGAGCATTTGCATATCCTACATGGATATTGTGATTTGAAACTTTTTGTAAAACCTAATAATGAATTTAAAGCCAAGTTGTCTCCTACAATAACAGCTAAAATAAAAAACACCTTGATTTCGTCTTTTCCACTTTTGATCATAATTCCATCCTTTTCCAAAGATTTAATTTCTTCAATAAGTAAGTTTAGACATGCATTTTGACCATTCTGAAAATCTCTAGCCTGAAATATTAGAGCAAGAAATATATTATCTAAAGATGATAAACAATGCTGGGGTAGTGTTGGGAAGCTATAATAGAAGGCTGCCAAAGATTGTTCATTAGCATGTGAACCTAGGGGATTATTTATTTCAAAATCATCATAGTACAGTATGTAAGGTATGACTATTTTATTGTCTGTTAATTTCGACTTCCAAATTTCTCCATGAATAATATTGCTTATAATTTCTTGTTTACTTTGCAATGTTTCCATATTCTCTAAAGTGACTTTCAAATTATTAGCTATTCCGAAAAATCTCTTAAACTGAAACTTTAATGGCATAATGACACCCTTTGTAGATTTTTTACCCATGTGAACCTCACCACACGAAGTAACAGGTTGAATTTCATTGTTTATGTCATATATAATTGGTTCACTGTAACAATTTTTATCTTTTACTGTTTTAATATATCTGTAAAAAATTTTAAATTTTAAAAAAGGATTTTTACAAAATTGTAAGATATTAATATACTGTTGTGATTTTACTGTATATTGTTCAAAGTTTATGACACAAAAATTTTTTATTTCACATAAAATTGTATTTAAAAGTTTAGATAACATTTCTGATATAATTTCATCCACGTCTGACGTACAAAAATTTGATTTACTGGAGTGCGTTCAGAAACTAAAGCGTTTGGTGGAGTGGTTTGAGTTTGAGCGATGTAATGTAATTCTGGAGTGTCCCTCGAGTGTTAAGCGTTTATGAACGGCATTGAGTCGTTAACATAACCTCACTATTTAAGAGTGAAAATCGAGAGTGAAAATGGAAAACCAAGCGACGTTAACCTGCATTTCTATATTTGGCGCAGAACAATTATTAGGCATTCCTATATCATTTTCTGAAAGTGAGGATGATGAAAGTAGTGAGGAAGAAGAAATAGTACTTTTATTAGCTTGTAAGAAGAGAAAACTGAATGCCCCCGCACGAATTCAACATTACATTGAAAGAACTGTATCAAGGTACACAGCCCAGGAGTTTCAGCAACATTTTAGAGTATCCATTGTTGCTTATTCACATTTATTGCGACTAATTGGCCCTGCGTTACTTCGAGAAGCTCCCACAGGAAGACCCACTATTGATGCTGAAAAACAATTACTATCGGTTATATGGTTACTCGCCACACCAGATTCGTATAGGTTAGTAGATGCATACTGTGTATCTAGCATCAATCTATTAATAAATTTATCATTTTAGATCAGTGGGTGAAATGTTTGGTTTAGCAAAGTCATCTCTTTCTGCATCCTTTGTCAGAGTTATTAAAGCACTCAATTCAATAGATCCCCAAGTCATAAAATGGCCAGGTGGAGAACGTCTTGATAATATTAAAAGAAGATTTCATGCTATTGCGGGATTAGATAATGTTATTGGGGCAGTCGACGGTACGTTTATTGAAATTAAAGCACCTACTGAAGATCCACAATCTTACATAACACGGAAATGTAATTATGCATTTACTTTGCAAGCCATATCAGAACCATCATTAAAATTTACTGATGTATATATTGGCTATCCAGGATCTGTCAGCGACACCAGAATTTTCAAAAATTCAGATATTTATGGATTAATTAGAACTCATGTGGCAAATTACTTTCCTACAGACGAGTATATAATTGGAGATAAAGCTTACCCTGTTTTATCATGGTGTATTCCACCATACATCAACAGAGGAAATCTCACACCGGCTAGGGTGCATTTTAACACAGTTCAAGCACAAACTCGCCAAGTAATAGAGAGGTCCTTTGCTCTGCTGTTCGGAAGGCTTAGAAGACTGAGATTTCTTGATATGAACCGCACTAAGTTAATACCAGCTACAGTCCTAGCTGCCACTGTGCTGCACAATATATGCCTAGACTTCCAGGATCTGCTCATTGATGACTATATTCGTGTAGGCATGAATGATGTGAGAAATAATGATGACGAGGATAATATTGCTCCTATCAATGCTGTTGCTGAAGAGGGCAGGCTTCGACGTGATGCATTATGCCGACAGTTGTATGCCAACCGAAATTAGCTTGACAAGTTATCCAGCAATTAAATTTTTCTCGTTCTTATATAACTATTATCATGTATGATTATTGTCATTGTATTCTTATTTGAAATAAACCCATATATATAGCTTTGGTGTGTGGAAAAGTAGGTACATACTTACTTATATTTTATTTTAAATAATGTCGACAGTTAAATGATAAAACAATAATAATAATTCAGCAATAGTTCTTAAACCTAACAAAGAAAACAATAATAATTCAGAAATAGTTCTTAAACCTAACAAACAGAAAAACAGATTTATTGCATTTTTTAAAAATTAACAAAATAAGTCAGTCGAAGATTCCTTAATAGCCTAACGCAGACAGAAAAATGTGTTTATTTCAGTTTATTTATCAATTCGTCCATTTTTGTGGCAAACACAGCCACGGCATTTTGTCTCGCCTGTAGAGTTTCTTGGTGACGTTTTGCTCGATTTTCTTCTCTTGCCGCACCTGCAGCGTTTATTGTGTTGATCACTTCTTCAAAGGCAGTTTTTTTCCTTGATACTGTTGCTGTTACTACACTCCTCACTTTTCTTTTTTTGGTGGAAGTTCCACTTGATGCAGTGTCTACAGCAGTTTCTTCTTCATCTGCACTACTAACTACAACAAGCCAAAACTCAGTCAATATAATAATTAATTCAATGCATCAATGTACCTGTATCACCCTGTATTGAAGACGCCACCGCAATGGGTGTGACGTTGTGTTTTTCCCCAAGAATGCATCCATTACTTCGAAGTATTTGAAATCAATGCGCTCACTGCCTGACTGTCGTTCGCTCATATTGTCTTTTTTGGCGGCGTATCTGCCTTTTAAATATCGCCATTTATCATGACACTGTGTGGACGTATAGCTAAAGTTATGTTTCTCCATCGCAGCCGCCACTTTCTTCCAAATAACTTCTTGTTTACATGTGGTTGTTTTAAATTCATCATCAAATTTCTTGCGCATATTGATTAAGCAACAAATTGCAGAATCACCCCATTTCCGTGTTGTTGCCCCTTTTTGCGAAGGTTCTTGGCACTCTGGATGTAACTGCTCGACATTACTGAATCCTGGAATGTTGAACATCTCCATCAACTCGTTGCTTCTTTCAACCGTAATTAACTGTCCATCTACACACGAAAAAGAATCTTATTACATTTTATCTATAATTATTTTTACTCCAATATTTACCTGATATGTTTTGCAAATACATTTTACCGTCGTCGGTCATTAGGAACCCTTCACCCACTTGCACGAGCCTATAGTTTACATTATCTATCACCCCTTCCATTTTTACTTCGCGCCAGACAAAATTATTAGAACAAAATGATAACAAACATTGAATAACAAACACAACAATAACCTTTCACTATAATAATTAATAACATGTGATCGCCAAAATGACAGACAGACAAGGTTAGTATTTTCACAATGCGCATGTCGGGCGTTCTTTCACCACGATTGCCACGATTTAGAGGCCGGCGATTTGCGAGCACACAGAGCCTTTTAGAGCGACGTTTATGAACGACGTTTTTGAGCGAATTCTTGTCAAGGGTTGAGTTTATGAACGGTTTGAGTGAAAATTTACACACCAAAACCGCTCGAGCGTGGTTTATGAACGCACTCCTGTATAATTGACTCACAAAGATTAATGCATGTTTTTCAATATGTTTCAATATTCCATCCAAGTCATAGTTTGTTTGAGCTGTTTCATACCGTTTTTCTGGTTCTATAGATGATGTTACAGTATGATTTGAAACTTTATTGGTAATTTTATCATTTAAGCAGGTTTCTTGATTATTTCTGAAGTGTCTTTTAAAGGCTTTTAATGACTGAAACGTACGTGTGCATTGAAGGCAATTAAAATTATCTGTTTCTCTTAATTGATGAAAAAATTTAAAATGTCCAAAAAGTTGTTCTTTATTAAAAGTAGTATTTTGATTTACACATTTGAAGCAATAATGAGGCATTTTTGTCTATATTATGTTAATGTAGAACCTATGTGAGACCAAAAAAATGACAAATTGCTATATTAAATTATAAGTTTAACTCTTGTAACAAACAAAGAATGCTGGACGTTGCTTTTGCAGTTGTCAAATCATAAAAATATTTTTGAATGAACATCCAGAAATTTAAACTGTCTTTAGGGTACTCTAAATCTAATACTTGAAAAACTTTAAAGCAGCAATCCAACGCTGCTAAAAAATTATTAAATTTATATTTAATATTATCGTAAAATATAAGAAACTCGGAAATACTTAGCAAACTTGGTCCGATTCCAATCAGAAACGGTTGTAAATTATCGCCCCGCTGTAACACCTTGTTTCGAAGCTCTTCAAGTTGTCTGTCTAAATCATTTACCGTCACACATGCAAAAAAATGAGTTTTGCGAGTCTTTAACCTCTTAATGCCTGAATTTTTTTTTAAGTTAGAAAAAAATTTTTTTTTTCTGGAAACGGTTGCAAACATTTAACAAAAGCTTTCTAGTAAATGAAATGATAGCTAATTGTCCTTTTCCTCATTTTTAGTCCTTGGTATCATATATGATACTATAGGCACCAACGAAATCATACTACAAGATTTTCAAATTTATTTATTAAATATGAAACTGTCCGAAACAATTTCTTTCTTTATTTAAACACAAATGTAAATTACATTTTGAACATTTCATGGAAGACAGGTGTTTGCAAGTAGGGTTTTTGCACCGTAGTCTTTCTCCTACAACTAATGGCCAGTGACCTATTTGATCTCGTCTCACGTCAAATGCAGGAATAGGAGCTGTAGGCCCCCTTTTCTTTTTTTGTTCATATTGATGTCCTATGACGTCATTGTCTAGACTTGGTCTTCCCCGTTTTTTTTGTAAATTTTTTCCACGAAGGCATAAGCATTCAGCTACACTAGTTCTGAAGTCCAACTGATCTTCAATGTCTTTCTGTGATAAATTGATGTCTTTGCAGTCTTGTTTATATGAAATCCATGCATTGACCACCATCATATCAATAAAATGATAAAAAAATCGCATATAATATTTTTTTGACCTTACACCAATTCTATAATAAGCAATTTGGGCGTCTAAAAGATCAACGCCACCCATGAAGTTATTATAAATATCAACAACAAATGGCTTTTCAATTCTTATTTTCTTTTTTATCGTATCGTTCTGTGCTGCTCAATGGTTCTGCACTTGAAAATGATGTGGCCAAAGTAACTCCCCTATTGTCAAACCATTTCACCGCTCTAATGTTGACATTTTCTACTATCGTTTCCTTTTCATCGTACGTTCCCCTACCCTTCTTCTGCATCTCTTTGTCTGAAGAAAATTCTAAACCGGGAAATCTGTTCACTCTTATCGTGCCGATTGCACCAATACCTCTTTTATGCAATTCGACGAAAAGATTTGGTGAAGCAAACCAATTGTCAAAGTACAGCAAATAGTTTTGATCATTTGGTAATATGTGGGCCATTTGAAGGACTATATTTGAACTTTTGCCTATATCGCGGTGGTATGGTTTTGGTGTAATTACGCCGTCGTATATGCTGAAATTGTAAATAAATCCTCTTACATCACATAATGCAAAAATTTTGTATCCCCATTTTTTGGGCTTTTTCGGATTGTATTGTTTTAGAGAAGATCTTCCTTTGAATGGTACGATTTGCTCATCCACACAATACATTTGTCCACGTAGCGGCGTGTTTTTACATTTCTCAACAAGATGGTCATAGAGAGGACGGATCTTGAATAGGCGATCCCTGTTGTCAGCAGGCAAATTAGCATTGTTATTGAAATGTAAAAACCGTCTAATTTGCTCGTAACGGTCTCGACTCATTACATCTGCTATCTGTTGAATTCTAAATCTTCTTTTCCAATAGTTTCTTGTACGATGTAAATTGAAAACAGACATATAAATGGTGACACCAATAAATTGTTCCAATTCAGTAACAGTAAGCTTCAGTGGCTTGTTTATATTTTTTTGAAGAGCGTATATGTTTGACTCTTCTACAATATGGCTCATCAACTCATTATCAAAGAATTGGCAAAAGTATTCAATGGGACTAAAAACGTCCTCACGTAGCTCCTCTCTTACCAGAAATGGAGGAGTTTCTCTAGGAGACTGTGGAGGTACTGAATTCCAACCATTTTTTGAAGTCGAAGACATTTGGAATTGAATCAAAGGAATGTCGTCATCGGAATCAAAATTGTCATCGTCAGCTTCAGTGACTTCAATTGGATCCTCTGGTTCTTTTTCGTCGTCCGAATCTGCCAAATATTCATCCTCACTTTCCTCTGGAGGTGTGGTAAAGAATTCGACCCTTCCGCGCTTCTTCTGGCTTTCAATTGTGCGGCGACTCATCTGAAGAAAAAACCCAAACTCAAAACCACCGGTGCCTATAATATCATATTTGATACGCACAATTGTTTATCAAAATTTAAATTTATAGCAACAGATTCCAACAAAATATTTATCACCCATGATAATATCAACCTTTTACTACATAAAACATATTTTTTACTTACATTTTATCAAATGATGAACAAGCTGCTAAAAGATTTGTTTTCACTTGCCACTATCTTTCCTCACACGTGCATGGGAGTCATTGGTCACTTTATATATTTTAAATTTTTTTATGAGAAGTGAAGAAATTTACATTACCGGCACTCAACTGTAGTAATGAACTTCCTCTTTCATAATATAGGTGGCAGCGTACGTTTTTCCCTTCCAAAATTTAAAAATGGCTGCATACTTTGGTTCGTCTCAAATATGATACTGTAGGCACTAAGAGGTTAATGGTTGATTTTAATATTAGTTTTTTTTTGTCTTTTTGTATGCTGTGCTTAATAGTTGGCGGAAGAATTGCATGCAATGTCAAAGCAATAATAACATCACATGGTGCATGTGTAATAAAAAAATGTTTATTTAAAGAATCTCAAAGAAAAAATGTAATTTACCTTTGTTACTTGAGTTGATCAATCTTAATAATTCCAAATTTTGTTTGTCCTTAAAAAATCAATATTTAATAAATCAGATTTATTTTTAAATAAATTTTCAAAATCTGAGTCAATCTATAAAAAAAGGCTAAGCATATAGATAGCTATCAGCTTTTAATTTGCAAACTTACTAAATTGAATCCATCGGAATGCTTCAATAAAGGCCAATCCATTAATAAGTTAGAAGTGTTGTTGTTTTTATTTGTAATTTCTTTTCTTCTCATAGGAAAAGTGGAGCACCATTTGCTTTTGACCTCCGTCCAAGGGGCGTTATGCAATTTTAACCATCTTTTGTTACTTTCAGTTACTAGATAAATAATTCTAAACTAGTTTATACTTATAATAAATAAAAAAAATTATTATGACTTATTGCATTACCTTCATGATTTTCATTGTAGTCACTTTCATCTTCACTTTCTTCCTTATTTACACTACTGGTTTTGCTGTTGGAGTTGAGTATTCCAAGTTTTCTTAATCTTTTCGCATTATTTTGGTATTTATCATACAATCTACCAGAGGGGGCGTTATCAATAACTTTGTAATATATTCTCTATAAAAAACAAAATATTTTTGAATTTTATATATATTATAACGTACTGTGCACTTACCTTATCGTCATTAAATTCCTTTTCAACACCAGCAGCTAATGATTCAAACATATGCCTAGTAATTTTAATTGAATGTTCCATATGCCATCGCACTATACAGTCTATTATAATCTTTCTTGACGCATCATCTAGTTTTTTCGTTTTCTCGAAATTTTGTAGTACATAGTCTCCATATTGGGATTCCTGGATACTTTGTCTGAGATTCTGTAAAATTAAGATGTATATGTATAACTCTGATACGTAGTAATTCATTTCAAATCTTTTACAAAATTCTGAGCAGAAACTTCAGAACTAGAAGAGAACGAAGTAGGAGTACTTGTCACAGCACTATGATTAGTTATAGTCTCACAGGTTGAATATGAAGTCAGTCCCTAAAAATCAATTTCATGAAGTTGTTTGTCTATTTTTATTTTTCTAAACATACCATATGCACTTTCCAGTCTATTAGTTTTTGTTTAAACTCAACACGTGCGCCTAATTTATAACCAGATAACAGTTCATTAACATCTGATTCATTCATTCACTTTAATCGGTCTTCAGTAATTTCTTGTTCTAAAAAGAAAATATAATTATTCTGGGAATCAAATTATGTAACTACGCAGCGTTCACCAGGAATCAATGTTTTTTATGGGATGGCATTAAAAATCGTAGAATACCTCTTTTTTTGTTTTAAAAGTACTATTTCAAATGAAGTAAGAATTCTATAATATTTCTTTAACATATTTAATAACAATAACTAATTGTAATCAATAACACAAAATTTTAATGATTAATATCTCATAAATCAGATTTGCAATTTTAGATTTGAGTTTAATTTTTTTAATTTTAATTAAAAACGAAAGAACGAATACGCTGACGTTACTGTTGTAATCGGGAAAGTCCCGGATTCAAAATACAGATACGGAAAGTCGCTGTTTCAGGTATAATTAATCTCTTATTATTAAACTCGAAAATATTGTTGTATGCGAAATAAATTTTGTATTTGCAATTGCTTCATCATAAAACAAAATTAATCAGCTTTGTTTACACTTTACCAGTGGGAAGTACCTACTCTTAAAATAAATTAGTTGTGTTAATAAACAATAACTAATAGGTAATAAATAGGAGACAGATTTAAAGATGTTTTGATATATTCTTGTTTCAAGAAAACGTGAATTATATGTAATTTGTTTTATGATGAAATAATAATTGCAAATAAAAAAACCTATTGATTGCAAAAAATATATACATAATGTTTTTACACTTACCCTGCAATAATGGATAAAGAAATGCAAACGACCAGCTTTTTAGCAAATTGAATAGTCCGTCACACGACTGGTAACTGTTGGAAGCATCAATGGCACTTTCAGCATTCGGAAATAATAAACTTTGAAAATTTTCCATTATTCACTTTGACCTTCAACAGCAACGAACCACAAGAACAAACGTACAAGACTAAACAAGAGCCGGATGCTGTTAGCAGG
The DNA here is from genome assembly GCA_929113105.1 of Agrypnus murinus. Lineage (NCBI taxonomy): Eukaryota > Metazoa > Arthropoda > Insecta > Coleoptera > Elateridae > Agrypnus > Agrypnus murinus. The sequence continues at coordinate 44,948,855 of OV816027.1, read as the reverse complement.
GTTGCCAGATATTTCAAAAGCCAACGCGCCGAATCGCTTACAGTAAAGCGCCATTTTAGAATAAAAAGCGCCAAAACCATCTCATGTATTAAAATATTTAATTACATATAACAGAAATAAACAAGTATGTTACAAAAATTAAAAAAAATTATCAAAAATTCTAGCAAAAATAACAATGTAAAACATGTAAAAAATTTCAAATAATGAAAATATTACCTACATATAACAGAAATAAACAGGTATGTTACAAAAATTAAAAAAAAAAAATCAAAAATTCTAGCAAACATAACAATGTAAAATATGTAAAAAATTTCAAATAATGTAATATTACCTACTTATTCATTTTCAAATATTTCAAAAACATTTTCTACTTCCTCATCTTCGGTACTTTCTTCATGTTTTTATGTCATGTACATTGTGGAATTAAAGAGTTCAAACATGTTTTCATTAGGAATAAAGTTTTTGCAGCACATCTTGTTCACTGTAAGGTTAATCCGAATTCTTAGTATTGCTTCCAACAGTTGCATCCCCATTTTATTTCGGATTTTTGTTTTCGCTATATTCATAGTAGAAAATGTTCTTTCTACCACCGCATTGCTTGTTGGTATACAAAAAGACGTCAAAACTGCTTCTGCTATTTTCTCAAAAAATTGTCGACCACTCCCATCTTTGTATCTCCAAACACTTTCCCAAAATTTGACAGAAGATTCAGGAATTTCTTTTTTATCAAATTCTTCTTGCCAATTTACAAATCTTACTTTTCTCCATTGAGCTTCATAATCATCAATAGATACAGATGGATCTAAAAAGTGTCTAACTGGCAAATCACTAAATTTTCTTTGGTTTTGACTAAGACATGATGTGGGGGATAATAACTTATACTGTTTAAAAATATCAAAGTTTGATGGTAAACGATTACACATTTCCGTCAGCAAACTTCTTACAAAATTAAAACATCGTCTTATGACATTATCTTTTTCTGACTTGGATAATTTACTATTAAATTATCTTTCTTGATGAAAGTCCATACCGAAATCCATGCTACTAAACTCTAACATGGCCAAATCTTTACCAAGAGCGTCTACTATTTGATCAAGTAATGATTTTGTCCCAACCTCTTGAAGGAATACTGGCTTTAAAATTCTTCTTGCCACGGATAGTACTGTCATGAACATTTGTTCATACGCGGCTCCTGGATCTAAAGAGTCGCTTTGAAATAAAGTATTGAGCTGAACAACTTCGTATAGCACACTCTTCATGCTTAAAAAATAAAGCTTTGATTGCTCATCCTTCAGCATGCTACTGATTGTACGCGCTGTGAAGCATCTTTCTTTATCTGCTGCAACATTGAAATGTGTTTGCAATTCTAACCACTGCCGTAAAATAGTTGTAATTGCATTGTATCTGCTCAACCACCTTGTAGGAGACAGCCGAACAAATTGTCTAAAACTATTTTTGTCAAATCCAGTATTAATAAGGTCAAATGTTCTCTTATATTCCAGGCGACGCAAAGAGCTACAAGAAAACCAGTTGTAAATTTCTCTGGTTAAAAATTCCAAAGACGTAGGCAGTTCTTTGGATGCTTTTTCAGCACATAGATGCAGAGAATGGCAGGTACATTTTATTAAAATTAAACCAGGTACTTCTTCTTTCAGTTTCGTGTATAAAGAATTATGCTTTCCCACTAAATTACTTGCCCCGTCAGTTCCTAATGCCAGCATATTTTTTATAGGAACATTAATTTTTTTTAGATAACTTTTCACAACCTCAAACAGATCGTCTGCTGTCGCTCTTTCTATCACCACAATTCCTAAGAAATTCGTTCTTACACTTCCGATTTCCTTGTCAACATATTTAATGCAAATAGCCATATACTTAACTACGGAGACATCGGTTGATTCATCTAGTATAAGTGAGTAGCCACTATTTCCAATGCTTTTAACAAGTTGATTTAAAAATGCAGGAGCAATTACGTTTTTAATTAATGAAGAACATTTCGTACGATGCATCCTTAAATTTTCTAGGGTGCTGCCCTTGCCAAGTTTTCGCAGCATTTCTCCCAGGTGGTCTACCGTTTTAATCGAGCTATGAACCGCAATATGAACAGCCAAATTTAAGTCAATTTCTTTCTGCTCTCTAGTAAATGATGCGCTTGTTGAAGCGTAATTAAGGATTGTTTGTCTTCTTGAGGGTTTTGCAGCTTTTTGTTGATGCAGTTTTGTTGCGGCATGTCGTTTCAAATCACTGATATGTGCCCGCAATGACGATCTACATACCATACAAAACGCTCCATTCGGGTCATTCGATGTTACCGCCCCCGAAGGTGCTTGATTAATATGCTTCAACCAACCCTTGGCCCACTCCTGCGATTCCCAAGCCGTATTATATTTTCTAGACATGTTACTTTTGCACTTTATATCTGGTACGGATGAAACTGAGAGTGAATCATTTTCAAATCTGCAGCGGCGCGCAGCTCTGCACTCTGGGCACTCTGCACTCTGCCTAGTGCCTAAAGGAAGTAAAGCAACATAAAGATTGTATTATTTCGGGTGCTTATCGGAACGCTTCGGGCTTACTCGGCGTGTAGTTTTCTCGCGCTAGCATACACTTCTGTTTGCATAGAGCGGCAAAGAGGTAATACAATTTATTTTAGAAACAATGAGTAAGTAAAACATTTCAAACATCACACGTATTTATAGACTTTGTTTAAAAATTAAAAAGCGCCATTTTCTATACAGGATTGCACTTGAAAGCGCCAAAAAATTGCTTAAGCGCCAGTTTTAAAAATACCGCGCCAAAACAATGACCGAAAGCGCCAATTTGGCGTAAAAGCGCCACATCTGGCAACCCTGGCTGTTAGAGCCGATCGTATAAATTTCATATAAGTAAGCAAATAAAATATAAGTTCGTTATTTTTAAATCTTAAAATTGTCCACAAAGCAAAACAAGAGGTTTTAGTTACCCTTTTTATTGTCATTTAACAACCATGACGATTGAATTAATATATTTTTTTAGTACAGTAATAGTAAAAGTTTACTTATAAAAGGTTTAAACAAAAAAATAAATGTTTAAATACAAAAATAATAGGTTTGTTTTATTAAGCAAATGGTAGTGAAACAAATGAAATGTTCAGTTAATCCCACTACGTTGCACCAACACATTTAAATTTGCAAAATATCAATTTAGAACACTTTAAAATAACAATTTCTTGAAGTTTATATTAAATAAAACGGTGATTAATTTTACAAGATTTAGTACATTTTTATACAACAATCATCATTTGTTAATTTAACCCATGTAATTTCTTTGGGTGTAATAATTAATAATTATTTTCCCGAATTTAATTCGCGCTACTGGTTAGAATTGATAGGCTTGAAGCGACAAAAATTGCGAAAAACCGTTAAATTATCCGGAAGTAAAACTTGTCAGAATAATCTACGTATAAAGATAGTTAATTTGCACTTCTTTTGTAGGTAGCCCAAAGGAAAGAATAGGTTATTTCAAACAAATGTATGGTTCATGAATCAAAATTTACGTTTATGTACAAACAAAATTATTACCTTACAAAATATTGTTCAAATTATAGAATAATTTGGTTGACTAACGAAAATGTGGGTAAACTTTATAAATAAACAAATCCATAGTTTAATTTTATTAGTCTTCACCGATTAAGGAACCTATTGAACGTTTAGATTAACTAAATAATTTAGTTGTTCTTATTTTGTACTGCAACAAATTTCCTACGGTTGTTCTAACAGTAAGTGAGCGGTTTTTATCAACTGATATCATGTTTATATTTACTAAATTTACCGATTTGTTACTCAACAACTTTTTTCAGTTGAATTAACCAACCATATTTTTTTGAGTGTATTATCATTTGAAAATGATTAATACTAAAGGCAGGAAAAGGGATTAATTGTATATATTGATATTTCAGTAGCTAATTTTATTAAAGGAATTTCATAAATAAAGGTAAAATTAGTATTCTTTTGATATGCTTTTATCCGGATTAAGGATTCATAAAGGTGTAAATTTCTATGATTAATAGGATACGGAACATCTAAATTTCGTTTAGTAGGTAAATTTTGTAAATTATTCGAAATTTGATTTAAAACAGATAATAAATCATTATTATCAATTAAAGACAAATGTAATTGATGATTTTGAGCAAAAGTTAAGGAAGTTTCTAAGTCTAGGGGAGAGGGGGGCAGATTCAACCAGTGTTTGGAAAAACTGTAAAAACTAAGCTCTAATTTTAAAACAAATACGCCACAGTATTTTTAGGGCATACTTTAAACTTTTTGCTTGTAAAGTAACGGAACAGAAATACATAAGAAAAAATAATTTTTCCAAAAAATTAATTTCAAAAAACTTTAACAAATGGTTGAATCTACCCCTTCTGCGGGGCACATTCAACCACTGATGTAACTTAATGGTTTCTTAATAATAAAACTCTCAACGAACAGCAGAACCTTGTTTTATTTATAGTCCTTGCAAAAAGAAAATAGTAAAGACAAAATTGTATGCTGGGTTTATTAGCATACGTTATACATTTCCAAGTTTACTGGGAATGAAAGCAAGGACGACGTCCGAGCAGTTTTTGCTGTGTTAGGAGCAGGCAATTTTGAAACTATATCAGCTCTATCTACAGTTGATATATCGTCGACTAAAGGGTAAAAAAATGTATAATATGGTGACTTTCGGCGTAAATACTGCATTTGGTATTCATTTAAATTATGTTTTTCCAAGACTTTTCCTACATAATGTTTAACGCAAGTTTTAGTAGGAAATTTGATCAGTAGAAAATCGCCGTTGTTTATTTGCTCATCATCTTGTAACAAACGCACATCGTTATCATTTTCGGTGAAATCATCACTTAAACTGTCAGATTCCAATGGAACTGATGCTTCTGAATCGGAACTACTAGAGTAAGGTTCAGGATTCCTTCTCCCTTTCTTTATCTCTTCTTTACTGTTGTTTATTTGCCGGTTACCTGGAAAAACTTGCTTTGTAACTTTTTTTCGTTTCCTTTCTTCTTGTTGGTTCTTTCGATTTATTTTTTCATTTTCTAATTCCTCTAAGCGATTCTTTTCAGGTGTATCCGTGTAAATTCTTGATTTCCCCCTTTTTGTTTTCTTATTATTTTGCTTTGATATTTTTGGTCTGGGAAATGGTCTTACTGACTCAGGTGTGATTTTAGAAAATTGTAGCGAATCTAAATGAAAAAGCTCAATTAAAAACTTTTCTTTAAAGTACCTAAAGACAATAGTTTTTACCTGCTTCCATGTTGCCGTCAATTTGCGTAGGCCTTGGTGTCGACGGTCTTCGTGACGTTGATGGCGTATCTATATCTGTAGGTAATAAAAAATAGGTATAAAAATATTGTAATTTTAAAAAGTATCTTACCATTTTGAACCTCAGAAGCGTCCGGATTAGTTTCAGCCGTGATTTGTACTTCAGAAGGGATCAGATCTACATAACTCGCTATAAATTCTTCGTCCTTAAAGGCAAGTCTATTCAGCGGCCACAGCCCAGGCTTTTCAAACGATTTTATAATATTTGTTTGGGAAAATGCTTGTTGAAATGCCGGTTTAGTTAGCTGGGCAATTTGTTTAATTGTAATAGCTTTTCCAGGGTTCATCGTCATCCAGTCATTAAAAGAAGTAGCGCAATACGTTTTGAAAGGTCCAAAAATACTAATATCCAACGGCTGCAACTTGTGCGACGTATGAGGCGGAAATGATAACATTACGATACCATTGTCACGGCAAAAGTTTACAGCTTTGAGTGTTGTGTGCGACTCATGGTTGTCCAATAAAAGAAGAATTTTGTTTTCATTGCTGCATTTACTATGCTTTACAATATGCTCAAGAACACGCAAAAATAACTCTGAAGTTATCCAACCGTTTTTACTTCCCAAGGCAAGACTTGACGGTGGGGCTTCCGTAAGATAGTCTTCGGGATGGCGTATTCTGGGGAATATATAGACAGGGGGTAGAGTATTGCCAATTGCATTTATTATACCAACGAATGTCGTCAACTCTCCACGTTCTGCAGATGCAGCCAAGCTTACTTGTTTTTTGCCTTTAGTTGCTACTATTTTAACTGCTTTTAAAACAGTGTTAACTCCAGATTCGTCGATGTTATAAATATTTTCGGGTTTAAAATTAAATTTTTTTAGGACGGTTACATAATTGTTGAAAAATTCATTGACTGCTTTTTTATTAAACCCTGTGGCCCGCGCCAAACTTGTGTGTTCAGGTTTTCTTAAACTAATTTTGTCATGGTTTCTTCTCATAAACCCTTTTAGCCACTCTACACCGGCCTTTTTATTAATATGCCATCCTTCAGGAAACTTACATGCAGGAAGTATGTTGGCATATTCGTAAGCTAATATTCTGATTTGCTTGTAAGTCATGCCGTAATTCATGTCTGAACATATTTTTATATATTTTACTAACTCAGCTTCTTGATCTGCAGTGAAAACTTGAGTTACAGTATATTTACTGGAATATTTTATTGCTTGGTCATCTTCTGGGTCGTTACTTTCATTGCCAGAGTCCTCATTGAACTTTCTAAGTAAAAGTTCGGGCGAGTACTTTGTTTTTAGTTTTGCAATTCGTGAATGCAAAGTGTCCCGCTTTACGTTAAAATTTCTTGCAGCTACTCTCTCCGACATTCTGCGTCTTACGACTTCACGAACCGCGTTTTTCACAGCCACCTCATCTATATCAGACCTCTCCGTTTTTTTTACGTAAGTTCTTACCATCTGTAAATACAAAAAAAAGGTTTTATAAATAACTTGTAATGTACATGTCCTTCCACCAACGTGAGGTAGATTCAACCACTGGTTGAAACTACCCCGAGTATTAGCGGTTGAATGTACCCCACGCCAAATATCCAACACAATTGTAATTCTTTGCTATGTGTGTAATTTTAGGGTTAGGACTGGTACAAAATAGTAATTACTAACTGTTATAATATGGTATTTCAACAATAAGCAACAAATATTACGATAAACTTTTCATACAACGAACCATTAAAAACTTACCTTTCAGACACAATTGTTGACTGTTCACTAACTACACAAAAACTAGCGCACTTACGGCTTCCAAACTTCTTGAGCGATTGGAAGGGGTAAATCGAGCGATCATGTCATACTTCGCAGCGGTAAATTCAACTTAAAATAAATTCTAGGGGGACTGGTTGAATGTGCCCCTAGGTTGAATCTGCCCCCCACGCCCTTATATAAGTTGTAATAAATAATTGTAAAGATTGTACTAATTGGTCTAGGACAACAAAAGTAGAAAGGGTTCCTACAATTTCATGAATTCATACTGTAGTATTAAGAATGATTTTATTTAAATTTTGACCTAAAAGAAATTGATTTTGTGTAAGAGTTTCAATATTTGTTTTAAAAGTATTAATAGTATCGTTTAAGCTTTGGATTTGTTCTTGTAAAATAATTTTTTCAGTATCTTGAGATTATGTCAATTTTTCAATAAGGTCTTCGTATCGTCTGCCATCGTCAGCGTCAGGGTTACCAGTAAGGAATTTTATGACATTGCCTGTTCCATCAAATAAGGATTATTCGTGGAATAATTGGTTAACTAATTGACTGGCCCATGTAAATATTGTTGTATTAATAACAATTGATTATTATAATTAATAGCAATATCTTCTGAAGCTTTAAAGCATCGGTGAGGAAGTAGGTCATATCCTTTGTTATTTAATAAGGAGATAGTTTTGAATAAATTGCTTTTAAGGATTATTTAGGAGAGGAGAATAATCTAAGGTTTTTATTAAGGTCCAAGAGCTTTATTTGATTGTTTTTCCTTTTACTAAAGGATATAGTCCAGGATTGTCGGTTAATTGGTGAATTGTTACGTCACAGCGGACGAAGCTCCAAAAGAGGATGAAGATCTTCATTATCCTGAAAATATCATCAGGTCATTAGCGTGAAGTTTTATTAATGCTTTTGTTGGTTCATTTCGTAAGTCATATGTGTCATGTTCATGTATTTTTTCTACTCCTACAATATAAGGTTCGGTAAAACGTGGATCTTTCTTATTTCGAGCATGGGTCTTAACATATACTTGATCACCTATTTTAAAAGTTTGTAATTTACGAGATTTGTTAATTCTAGTGTTTCGTTTTTCTTTAATCTGGTGTTGAGTATTTTGGAGAATATTATAAATATATTTCATTTTTTCTTTATGATCAATAACATTTTCATAAAAGGTTTTATCAAAATCTAATTCAAAAGAATTTTTGCTTTCTGTGTGTCCAAATAAAATTTCAAAACGTGTATATTTTAAATTCGAATTAATTGTATTACTATAGGCCCTCCGTGGTCGTATGGTAGAGATCCTACCTCTCGTTCAGAGCGACAGGGGTTCAAACCTCGGTTGCGACTGAATTTTAAAAATTTAGTACGATCGTGTTTGAGCTCCTTAGCTTAAGGTATGAAAGTTGTATGAGTGATAAAGTATGGGGGAGCGTAATGTACTTGCTACAATAGCTCCATTACCTCCGTTGCACTCCCATAAGAGTTTGTGTGGAACCCCGACACTGCGAAATGCGGTATAAGGGGAATGGATTATGTATGTATGTATGTATGTATTACTATAAGCTAAAATACAATAATAAATTCGTTTTTCTTCAGATGTATTTTCAAGTAATCGGTAATGTTCCAAAAGAGTAGAATGTAATCGTTCTATCATAGGATTGGATTGATGATTATATGGAGTAGTTACATGTAATTGAATTTTATGTAATTCGACAAAACTTTTAAGGATTTTTTATTAAATTCACCATCAACAACTAATATTTTTGGTGTTACTTTGGTTTACACGATGTTAATTAATAAATTTGAGCAAACTTTGAGAAAGCATCAATGTGTGTAAGGTATTTTTCATTGTTAATATGAAATATGTCCATATGAACGATATGAAAGGGTCGATTTAAAGTGGGAGTTAAATTTAAGGGTTGTTTTATTGGATGTCTATTATATTTATTTTTTTTTTACAAATTTAACAATTCTCTATATACGTTTTAATATCATTATTGATTCATTTCCAGTAAAATTTTCTTTTCATACGTTCTAAAGTTTCAGGAATTCCTTTATGATTATTTTTGCCTTCATGATAATTTTGGATTTGATTAAGTGGTTCGTTTTTATCTATCAGATGTGTAACTTGAGTTGTACATCTATAAAACTTAATAGTATTTTCATTTGATATAGAAATTATAAATTTTGAGAAATCTTTATACAAAGATTCATTTGGAAAATAACAATAGTAATTAATTTTTTGGTTAACAGTGTTCCATTAATAATTCTTTAAATTTGTTATTTTGATTTTGTTGATTTACAAAGATTTGTATTAGTCGATTTCCATTGATATTTGTCGAATTTATTCGTCTTGGTAAAGTTGTTTGGATAAATTCGATTTGATTAGGAAAACATTGTAATGGTTTTTCAGAAATAGGCATTGCAGGTGTTGATTCTTCTTGTGTGTGTATAGTGTCAAGTGATGGTTCAATATCATCTAGATTGGGTAATTGAACGTCTGAAGTAATTGTGGGAATATCAAAGGAATCAGTTAGATCAGGGGAAACTGGTCTATTTGGAATTATGCTATAAAGATCAGAGTTGGGCTCTGGTGTATTTAATCTTTCATTATCTTGTGAAATTTCATCTATGTCATTTATGATTTCATAACTAATTGATAAAGGATGTATTTCAATACGTGAAAGGGCATCTGCCACTTTATTTGTTTTTCCTGGTAAATATTTGATGTCGAAGTTAAATTCTTCTAATTGTAATGTCAAATCTAGTTAATTTCGAATTTGGTTCTTTCAAATTCTTTAACCAAACAAGAGGTCTATGATCAGTATATAGGAAAAATCTGATTCCAAATAAATAAGGTCGGAATTGTTTAGTTGCCCATACTATGGATCATAATTCAATTTCTATTGTAGAATATCTTTGCTCTGTTTCATTAAGTGTTCTAGAAGCGTAACAAATGGGTTTTTTTGATTTTGGTATAATACAGCTCCTAATGCGAATTTTGAGGCATCAGTAGTTAATTCGAATGGTTTTGTGGAATCAGGATATTGCAGTATTGGTTCATTAATAAGAATAGTTCTAGTATGATCAAAGGCTTTAATAAATTCCGGGGTGTGTAATACAGTATTACTATTTTTACAGTATTACAATAACCAAGAAGTTCCAAATAACTTTTAATTTCAGTTTTAGTTTTAGGAATAGGAAAATTTTTGATTTAATGGATTTTTGAAGGATCTGGACGAATTCCTTCGGAAGTAATAATAGGTCCAAGATATTTTACAGATTTATGTAAAAATTCAGATTTATCTAATTGTATTTTTAAATTCGAAGTACATCTATTAAAAATATTTTTTAATTGAGAAGTATGTTCTTGTAAAGAGGTTGCATAGTCAATTACATCATCTAAATAAACAAGGCACTATTTAGGAGTTAAACCAGTAAGTGCAGAATTTATCATACGTTGAATTACAGCAGGGGCATTTTTAAGTCGAAATGGCATACGCTTAAATTGAAAATGACCTTCAGTAGAAAAGGCTGTTTGTTTCTCTGTCTTTTTCTTCAATTTCAATTTGATGAAAACCTGAGGCTAAATCTAAAGTTGAAAAGTAATTCGCACGTCCTAGATTATCTAGAACTGTTTCAATATTTGGCAAAGAAAATTTATCTTCAATCGTATGTTCATTTAATTTCCTGTAATCAATAACAATACGTTGATATATTGTTGAAGGCGTTGACGAAAATTGGTCTCCACTCTTTCCAGCAGGTCTATTGATTTGGGTGATTTGCTGACGGATCGTCTCTTTCAACTCAATCAATGTACGGGGCTTGTCCTTGTAAACATATTCTTTCAGGTAACCCCATAGAAAAAAGTCGAGTGACCATACCGAGAAGCACTTATCGCCTTAGCACTACTCGCCTCTATCTGAAAAAAATGATTTATATTTATATACATTAGAAGTGGTCGGCGAGATGTCACCATCCCCACTACCAAAAATTAACACTTTACAAGGGAATGCCCATATTAGACATTCGTATTGGGATTCCGCCTTATTGATCACGGTAAATCCACGTTTGTCAGATGTCATACAATGCATGCGGACTAAATTATATACAAATCTAATAGTTTCATTAATAGCGAGAGACTACAAACATGGAATCAATATTACATGCGCGACGACATCTATAATTACATTGGTCTGCGTTTTAAATTTTTTTTGTCTGAAGACAAAGTTTTTGTAACTGTTTGGGTAGATGCTATGTACTGATTTCAAGAATGTAGCTCATTTTTTATATCATCAAGTTTTTTACTATAGGTATATTTTGAAAAAATTAGAAGCTGAATTTTATGACACTAAATATTTCGTACAAATTTAATGTAACAAACACAAATTAAAAATGTATTTATTTAAAGTGAGGTTATAACGATATAACAATGCTGTACAAAAAATTATTGTGGCAGGAAAGGTTTTCTCAAAGATTTTCGTGCGTGCTTGACGTCTTGAACATCTCTTTTTAGGCACCAGCAGTAGTCTATCAGCATATTTACGTCCCACCGGCCCTGATATCTCTCTTCCATTACACGAATGTCCTGGTGAAAGCGTTCGCCTTGTTCTTCGCTGAAATCCTCACAATTTTCTGGAAAATAATCCAAATGCGAACTTAAGAAATGCATTTTTACAGACATGCGTGCACCAAGAGACTGAAAGTTTTGAAACAGGTCTTCGACCACTCGTTGATACTCTTAATTTCGGTAGTTTGTCAAAAAGTTTTGGACGATGGATTTAAATGCTAATCATGGATTGTTTTCATTATTTTCCATATTCTGGTCAAATTCCTGGCCCTTCATCAGTTCTCGGAATTGGGGACCGTCAAAAATTCCAGCTTTCAGTTTGGCATCACTGATGTTTGGAAATTTTCGACTAAGAAAACTGAAAGCACGACCTTCTTTGTTAAGAGCCTTGACATAATTTTTCATAAGCCCTAGTTTGATATGTAATGGGGGTAGCAGTACTTTCTTTGGCTCCACGAAAGCGTGTGCTAGAACGTTATGTGAGCCAGGTTGTAAACCAGGCCTTACTTTCCACGCACGTTTTATATAGTGTTCTTTATCGGCTCGGCTGTCCCATAGACACACAAAAGCAAGGATATTTGGTATAGCCGCTTTGTAAGCCAAGCAATAAAGATATAACCTGAAAATAACGAAATATTTTAAAATTTCGTAAAGGTGCTTGTAGACTTGTACACTTTTCGTATTGCGCAATCTGAAAAATGGCGCAAGTTTGATAAAATAGCAAGTTGCGATGTGTGAACACCGCTGCAAGTTCAAAAATTGCGCAATTTTCAAAGTTGCACGCCACTTTTCTAGTTGCGTACACTTTTAAAATTGCTATGTGTGAGCAGGTACACTTACTAAAGTTGCGCAATATAAAAATTGACCGACGTGTTGGTTATATAAAGTTGCGCAATATCTATTTTGGTGCAACTTTTATTAATTAAATTTAATACTACGTACGTGACTGTTGTGAAACTGGCGTTCTTCTCATAATAGGTGTTTTGCGTTTTAATTAACTGGTTTGTGATTATCATTTTAAAATAATGTCGACTTGTATTATTAAAAATAATAAGAATTATAAGCAAATGGTTAATCTTTAGAATTTCTTTTAAAATGCGCCTTTACAAAAATGACAGCTATTTCTCTCAAGTTTAAATTGTAATGGAAATTTAATTATAAACAAATAAAAACTCTTCAGCGTGTACCTTCAAAAAAAAAAACATTAGAATTGATTAAAATAAATTAGTAAATGATAAAATGAATTAACTAAAATAAATGGAAAAGATAGTAGACATAACTATGTATTTTTACTTTTTTGAAAAATTTGATTATCTACATTATAATCTTGTGGTATTTAAATCAAAATGAAGAACGGCCTTTTTATCCTATTCACAGTAAACTAAGAACTAAACAGTAAAATTGTAGCCCTCTATTAAAAGTTGCAGCTTGAGTTTATGAAGAGTGGCGCAACAAAAGAGGAGCATTGTGTGTGAATACCTTGCAACTTTAAAAATTGCCGTTGACACTTTTAAGTTGCGCCATTCATTTCTGGCGTAACCTTGGACTTATTTTTGGTTATGTGTGAACACAACGTGCAATTTTGTAGTTGCGCCACGGAAAATGACGCAACAAAAGTGTACAAGTCTAAAAGCACCTTAAGGGTGCAGCCATAAAAAGAACCTAAAGCAATTTTTAGAATGAAACATCCTTTAAGGTTACGTACGGTTTACATACCTTTAGATCTCCACATATTTTCCAGTTGTGGTCTCGATATTTCAGAGCGGTTAGTAAACGTTCCATATTATCATAACTTTCAGTCATTTGTACTGAATGACCCGACGAAATTTCGCCATCTCTGCTACCAAAAATCTTTGCTATTTTCAAGATAATGTCCTAAGACGTTAGTCTTGAGGATCCGCCTTCTTGATCACGGAAATCCCAACGCATATTAAAAGTGTTATAAGCAATACATTTACACGTGAAATGCTATACATGCGAACTATTAATGAAAATATTAGACTTGTGAGGTTTTTTGTTTGTGTAGGAGGGGATGATTAAAGGTGTTCTACAGCAGTGGTTCTCAACCTTTTTACGACGCGACCCCCAAATTTTCTTGCTTATTTTCTGCGACCCCAACAATGTCAGTACATAATAAAAAACAGTCATCAATTACTTTGTTTAAAATTTATATTGAAAAAAGATACATATCTAAAAAAAACAAATACTCAACTTTTACTTTTTTTGCTTATTAATGACTTCCTTGATCTTGATGTTTTGATACTAGTTTATCAATCCGATATTTAATGGTTTGAGCAAGGGAAATCCTAAGTGCAGGTTCCACTTCAAGTCGATTTCTTGACTTGTTTTTGGTTATGCATAAAGCTGAAAATCCTGCCTCGCATAAATAGGTCGTGGAAAATGGCAACAACAATTTTAACGCTTTATCAGCGAGATCGGGATATTCCCCCACTAAGTATATCCAAAAATAATTCAAACCCCTTTTTTCATACAAAAGTTGTAAAGTTTGATCTGACGAAAGTTCCAACAACTTCTCATTGCTTTCGAATGGTAACGTTTTCGAATCTGTTGCAAAAAAGGGATTGACCACCCACATGTTATCTGTTCTAATATCTTTATTATTTGGAAAATAATCGTTAAATGTATTTTTTAGTTTCTCTAAATGTTTTCTCACGACGCAACACATTATATCTTGTTGGCTTTCCATCAATTTATTTTCCTCCGTTAAATTAAAAAGCGATGGAAACATAATTATTTCCTTCTTCTCTACGTGTGCTATCCAAAAATCTATCTTTTTTTTAAAAGCTTCTATTTTGTTTGTTGACGAAAATAAATTGCTTTCAAACCCTTGCATGCTTAGATTTAAATCATTGAGTAGTCCAAATATGTCGGCAAGATACGCCACTTTTGCCACCCACATGTCATCATCAAAATAGTTAGCTAAAGGTGAATTTTGATCTTTCAAAAAAATTTCAATTTCAGTTTTTAGCTCAAATAATCTGGAAAGCACTTTTCCTCGAGAAAGCCAACGTACATTAGAATGTAACAATAAATGAGTATGAGCGGCACCAACCTCACTACAAAAAACAGAAAAAAGTCGAGTGTGAAGAGCACTTGCGCAAATATAGTTGATGATTTTCACACACTGATCTAAAATTTCCATCAAATTGTCGCCCATATTTTTAGCAGCAAGTTGTTGTCGATGGATGAAACAGTGTGTTGTAATTATGTTTTCATTAGCAATTTTTTTTATACGGTTCACAAGTCCATTGTGTCTTGCGGTCGTAGCAGCGGCACCGTCGGTACAAACACCAACACAATTTTTCCAGCATAAATCTTTTTCCACAAAATAATTATTTATGGTAGTAAAAATTTCTTCCGCTGTAGTTCGTGCTTTTAATAGCAAACAACAAAGTAACTCTTCTATAATTGTTTTCAGGTCATAGTCGACAAATCTAACATAAATCAAAAGAGTGGCGGCTTTAACGATGTCTGTAGATTCATCCAACTGGATGGCAAAATAAGAAGATTTCTTAACTTTCTCGATTAATTGCTCTTCAATATCTTTAGAAATTTCATAAATGCGTCTAGCTACTGTGTCATTGGACAAAGGAATTTTATTTATTTTTTGGGAAGCTTCTTTCCCAAATAATTCGGTACACACCTCAAGCAAACACGGTTTGATTAATGTTTCACCGATTGTGTACGGTTTTTTACATTTAGCAATACGACTAGCCACAAGATAAGAGCATTTCAAAGACTGTTTATCAAAAATTCCATACGTTTTAATTATTTTCTTGCTTTTTCGTAATTCGTCTTGCTTTCTTAAAAAAAAATCGCGAGGTTTATCTTTGTAATCTGGATGGTTTGTTTCCAAATGTCTCAATAATTTGTTTGGTTTCAAAGAGGCATTTGCCAACACATTTGCGCAAATAACACATTGAGGTAAATCAATTCCGGTTTCCGTGCGACTTGTAAAACCATGATCAATGTATTTATCCTTGTAATATTGAATTTTGGCCCCTGTAAGTTTAATCTGCTAAAGATAGTAACATATAGTTACTACAAAAATAATACTTACCTTTTTTGCTAATCTTTCATTACTATCACTTAAAGTGGAAGTTGACGGAGTAGAGTCAGTAGACGAATCTTGGTGTGAATTGGCCGGTTGATAATTAGATGGTCCCGCTTGATTGTTATTATTAGCATTTAATGAAATGCATGGTTTTTTCAAGAAATCCAATAAAATATTACGTCTATCACTCATTTCAAGTGCTATTTATTTTGATCTACACTTTACAAGTCTACAGAACAGAATACATCAGCACACCACAAATACATAGGCGAAACAAAGTTCTTATTCTTATTTCTTGAAACTTGAAATCTCTATATTCCCACTTCCTCGCCACTTCTCACTTCACAGCGCTACTTCCAGGAATTGCACGTGTGCAATGCGTTGGCTCGACTCGACTCAAATCTTATAAGGGCAAAAAAAAAGAATTGCATCGATACTTTTTCAGCGTTTGTTCAGTTTCAATTTAGCAATTTTAATTCAGGTTACTATTTCCAACTCAAATTCAAAACTATTTTTGGAAAAAAATCGCTAAATTTTTGCGACCCCCTAAAATAGATCAGCGACCCCCAGGTTGAGAATCGCGGTTCTACAGCAAAAGAAGCTTTATTATTTTGCACTAACTTTGGCATTGTACTACTTCTGGAGCTCACTCTTGTCTTATCTTTTCGTTGCCATCCTTACTACTTGTTATAATTGTGTATATAAGAAAGTGAAGACTTTTTTAAACATACATCTCGCATTCTGCTCGTTGGCACAGTGTTAGATATTATATATTTTGAATTGGGAACCATTCATTTTGTCCTTCTTTCATTTATCCTTAAATCAACTAGCATAGATTCCAAAATGTGAATTTCGACTTTTTCTTTACAGATAAAGTTTG
Source organism: Agrypnus murinus (assembly GCA_929113105.1). Classification (NCBI taxonomy): domain Eukaryota; kingdom Metazoa; phylum Arthropoda; class Insecta; order Coleoptera; family Elateridae; genus Agrypnus; species Agrypnus murinus. The sequence goes on along the minus strand of OV816027.1, from coordinate 44,932,261 downwards.
TTTTACGAGGAGGGGTGTAACAAACTTGCATAACAAACATGTTTATGCTTATAAGAATCTGCATACAACTAAAGTAATCCAATATCAACACGAATTCAAGATAAACGTGTGTGCAGAAATTATCGACAATTTTATTATTGAACCCGCCATTTTACCGCACCGATTAAATGGTTTAAATTATTTGGAATATCTCTAAAATACGTTGCTAGGCTTATTGCACGATCTGCCCCTGGAAATAAAAAATTAAAATAGAACGATTTCAAAACTTCTTTAGATAGACCCTTCCTATTGCTCCAGACAGTACCGGCCAAAAACGTTCTTCTAGTTAGCAGTTCTGTCGCTAATTCTATGCCTGTATAAAAATTATCGGTAAATAGAATCCGTTCTTCATCCAATAAGCTCTCCATTAATTTCATTGTAACAAGAGTGTGAGTGGTCTTTTCGTGCAACTGTATCGCCTTTTCGGTATAAAGTAGAACCTTCCAAGTATAGCCTTCTGGAAGACACAGTTTCTACATCTTTACCCCGTTTGTACTTGTTTTGTAATTGATAGCTGTTGGACTTTTTTAATTTCTATCATTTCATATATTAATTTTTTTCTCTTTCTCTTTTTGTAATATATTTGAGGAACTAAAACTAAAATTCTGAAAATTGTCTATTGCATGGTCGGATAATGCAGTGTTTGGTTTATGAGGCGTTGACATTTTTATTTTAATTGAATTTTTATGTTGGTTTATTCTTTTTTTAATTTTGTTTGTTTGTCCTGTACAATTTGCATTACAATTATTACAATTAATTTGATAAACTATGTTTGTTTCATTTTCTATATTTGTTTTGTCTTTTAGCGTATTAAAAAGTTTTTCGTAATGTATTATGATTCCTGTGTGCAATACTAATTTTAATTTTTTTAAATTGGTTTGCTATTGTTTGAGATAGTTTTGGAATGAAAGGTAGTGGTATTAGTTTTGTTTCTATATTATTTGGGTTATTAAATTCTTATCTAAAAAATTTCGTTTTAATGTTATTGTTTGGTTTGAAGATTTGATTTTTATTTTTTAATTGTTTTGTTATTTTTTTATTTATGAATGAATGAATTAATTAAAGGCTGATTTTTGTTTGTAACATGATTTTAATTTTTTTGTAAATCTATATCTGCATTTCCTCCCATCATCATGGGGCGAACCACTATATTATCTTCAATGCTTAATTCTGATTCTGACGCTGTAGTCTTTTCTTCCGATATTTCGTACGCAGGGTTTCTTTCAGACAATTTGCTCCGGGAGAGCATTTAGGAAAATCAAGGGGGGGGGGGCGGAATAAAGTTACATATATATTTTTCTTCTCAGTCTGTTTTACTTTATTCGTATTTTATTGTTCTAGGCTTTTAGACTATATCATCATACAACCTAATTCTTCAAATCCATTTTTTGCATAAGCGACGTTTTGCCCCCTTTTTTATTAGTGGACTTCTTCAAGGCTAAAAGTTTTTTGTTTCTGGTTAGCTAGTTTGTTTCTAGTTAGTTTATGTTTTCCCGTGTAACTAGAAACAAAAAAACTTGTAGCCTTGAGGAAGCCCACCAATAAAAAGGGGGCGGAACGTCGCTTATGCAATAAGAGATTTGAAGAATTAGGTTGTATGCTATAGTCTGAAAGACGAGAAAAATAAAATACGAATAGAGTAAAGTTACTTTGTAAATTCACAAAAACTATTCTTATTCTTATAACGTTATTGTTACATTAACAAAATAGCAATGGTTTATAAACAATAGTTTTGCTTCGAAAATTTCTAAATTAATCTTATTCGACGAATTTTATTCTTTGCTTATAAGTCCACGGTTTTCTCTAGGAATTCCTCAGTTAGAATCTCTGGTCGCTCAATACTTATCATCATACAATGCATTAAGTTTCCTGGTAGCATTCTATTCCTTGTTTTAGTAAGTATCCTGTTCATTGTACTGAAGGATCTTTCTACTGAGGCTGTCGTCACAGGAATGACAAGAAGGATTTCACAGAGCTTTTGTAGCTCGCGGTACCCTATATCAGCTTCCAATATTTTTGTTAATGGACTTTCATCTGCCTTATATGTTCTGTTATCAAGCATGGACTTGATAAAAAATTTGAAAGATTTTAGGTCTGCGAGGACACTTTCGGCATCGAGCATCGTGAAGTTACCACAAAACTTTCTGACTTCTGTGTCTTGCACATCTATTAAAGACTGAAAGGTCTCAAAGCGACTTGCAAATAGCATGGTGTCCATTGATTTGTCGTTGAACCTATATTCAATTTCTTTGACGACACTTTCGCAATATTCCTTCATTCCTTTGAATATTGTTTTCGCCTCTGCATCTGCAATTAGGCACACTTCAGTTCCGAACTTTTCCGTTATTTCCAACTTAATATTTTTTTGTAAGTCACTGTTGATATCATCACATTGCCTTATTACAATATCCTGTAAGTGCAATTTTGTTGTGCTGATTAGAGGAATGACTTTGACCAACCTCAAATCTTTCTTTTGCAAAGCGTTTGTTGCATAACTTTTGCATCATTCTTCATGAAACTTTGGCATAGTTGACAAAATGCGCCTCCCTTTTCTTCATTGTATTTCAACCAACTATATTTCTGTTCCCATTGTTTATTGTAGTGACGTATTTCTTTGACAGATTTCCCAGGACGCAGGCTGCATGTTCGTGCTTCTTTATTATCAACGTTTGGTGATAGGCCTAGTCCACTAGGACCAGCACTGGCTTCCTGTTCCTGGATTGGTATTTTAGGAATTTTACTAGGTTCTGCAGCTCTAGGACCAAAATAAAAGTCTAGTGTTCTCTTCATTTTACTTCTAAAAGGCTAAGCGAAGAACCACTGAAATTATAAAGAGAAATAATAATTAGTTTGAGATTCTTGCAATATTTCAAAGACAAATATATGAAGGAACTCCCAACAAGTTTTAATACTTTTAACTTTTCATTCCCATTTTCCAATCTTAAATTCTCGTCTTTAGATAAGCACGAGTCAAGTTCTAGACAAAATAAATAATAAATGTTTTACTATATTCTAATTGCTGGAATTTTAAATCAGGTTACTAATTGAAAATTTACTTGATAAATACCTCTTAGGCAAATCACTTGCCAAGAAAATGAAATGACAAAAAACTCACCATAACGTAACCTTACTTTACATTTTTGACCTAAGTATAGTCAGTGAAATAGTAGATATTAATACTCATCATGATACACTAAAAATTCGTTTAGTTTACTTACCAGAAAAGTTTCTTTATCTCAAGTCAAGAGTGTCAAGACAACAACAATAAACAAAACAGTCACTTTCACAGTTCACGGTAAAAACAAAACGTAGAAATGATCACGAAATTATGACGTGCATTGATGGCCTTGTTGCAAACCAGTGGCAGCACTAGCGCTAGCCCCGTGGCGTGACGTGCTATTATAATAGCTCTGAGAACCACGGCCTGCTGTATTATTACATACAGCAGGTCGTGCCCTGAACTAAAGTAGTAACAGAGATTAGGGGAGAGATTGCTCACTGGCGAGTACCTTGAATTAAGATTCATGCGGAATTAACGCCATCTAAACATCAAACATACCGAACTAGGGGCACGCGATGAACGATTATAAAATAAGATAAAACAGCGTTGTGTCGTATAATCAATTCCTGTAATATATGAATCGAATGTTCCGTTTAAAGTTTTATTTTTCACTTATAGGTATTATGTGTTGTTTGTATCTGTGATACCGTGATACGAAATATATAAACATAAACAAGTCCATTAACTTACAACCGTTACGTTCAAAATAAATACATATAAACTTCAACTAATTTTCTACTGCTACATATTCTTGTAAAAAATAAAATCTTATATGAGTAGTAAAACAAAGCCACCACGGCACCATTTTTATATTTATATGATAATGCCCATCTGGCGACTTCCATTCCTTATGGAACATCGCCCCTCACAACTCCATTAGTACATACATAAATAACTATTAAAACGTCAAACAATAATTATTATCTACTTATGTTATTAGAATTATCATATCATACATTTATTAAAAACAATAATCTGTGGTTAATGATAAAATGATAATTAAACATAAACTGAATATAAACAGAATGTAATTTATTTCAAACACGAATTTTTACAATTACGTGCCGTTTAAAGACGGCGCGCGGTGTATTGTGAAAAAGGAAAGACCGCTGAAAAGCAATAGGTAACATAAAGAATAAATAATAATCTTTATTCAGTGGATTAAGTGACAATTAATCGATTAACATATATACCGCATGAAATTTCTTTTTTTTGATAACGATTTTCGCGGACAAAACAGTTAAATACAATGTGGTTGACCAGATGACTTCAATATGTACGTATAAATGTTTATAGGTACAATCCAAGATTTCTACAAAGAAATAATGCATATTTTATAGTTTCATAATTAATAATTCAGTAAATAAATGATGATATTTTTTTTATATCCTCCTTTTATTCCGTTAAGAGGTATGTATATTAGTTTTTTGTTTAGCTTTAAATTATACAACTGTATTAATGACTTGGAATAAAGACTATTATTTCTTTCTTTATCTTGTTGTTTCTTTTAACGGTTCTTCCTTTTCTATAATATACAAATACAAAGTTATCTTCCTTATCCCAAAAACAACTTCCTCTCGTGAGATTTTTATGACTACATAAACAAATGTTACTATACGAAATAAAAAATTACAGGTATTATAAGAACTAATATACTAACATAAACCTAATAAATACATATAGTATACATGTATACCGGTTGGAAGCGCGTGGACTTGGTATGCGGATATAAAAGCGTCCATAAAAATAGCAAAAGATGCGATAAAGAAGAGGAATATTATTTAAAATATAATATAACATACTGTATACTTTATAATATATAATATTCCCATTCCTTATCGCCGTTTCACTATTTTTATGAACGCTTTTATATCTCTATACCAAGCCCATGCGTTTTCAACCGATACAGATAATACATACATTTGCAATAAGTCAGTTATTTTGCAAAATATTAAGTTTTCTTGATTGCGTTCCTTTTTTTGCTGCAACATTATTTTTTCTAGTTGTAGCGTATATCTTAACTCTTATTAAAAATTTCAATGCTTCTTCACGATGCTGCTGACAATTTGAATTGCATTTCAACCATTCAGGGAAAGTATTACGCGTAACGTTAACGCTGTGTTTAAAGAGATCATCAGATAAAGTTTTAGATGTCCAAGGCTCCTTCCATTGTTTACTAAATTCTGTTAATTGCAAACCCACAATCGTGGCAAAATGATCTGTAGGTCGTATTAGTTTTGTAATAGTTGGTGCACCTTCATCCTGATTTGGATACTCTCTCAAACTCAAATATAACTCATCATCTGTTAAACTATCCATTGGAATCTTCATCATCGCATTTTGGCAATCTTCACATTGCGTTTTGTCCACACATTGACGAGCTACATATTCAGCAAATAATGCGATAGCATTTCTTTCATAGAGGGATGTAATTCATGTCATTAACTAAGTTTGTGCCAAATTCCAAACCTTCTTCTTTGTCTTCGTCTTGTAATGTTATTTCACCTGAAGATAATTCATCTGCTTGGTGAAATTGTTTAGAAACCATAGATTGCGATTGTAATAAAGATACTGCATTCTCACATTGAACATTTGCCTTATCACTAGCTTGTACATATTACATATCCCGTTGATAAAATATGTCTTAGAGATAATCGTACCATTCTTGCAGTAGGGTTTGGAGTATGTCTTCCGCGTTGACGCAATTTGGAAAACAGGTGTTCAACAGAATCTTGATTACATAACCCACAAGCTAATTCAAAATTTGGAATTATCTTCTTCATATCTTCATACGTTTTCAACAGAACTTGTACTGTTAATGGTAATCTTTGAAAGAAATCTTACTTTGGTTTGCGACCCCAAAAAGGACCGAAACCAATCAAAGAAGGCATAAGGGAAATTGTTTCTGAACATATGAATAGACTAATAGTATATTACAGTACAAGTGGAGAAACTAAAAGTTTTACTCACCCGTGTGTCGAGATTACACACGAGGCGAAGCCGAGTGTGGAAAGACACACAAGTGAGTGACTCAGTTTCCCACGAATGCTGTATAGCGTTTTGTTCAATCCTGCTATTAGAAATTAAAAAAATAAATAAACTTAAATTTTTAGAATAATTGCAGAAAAATTAGGAGGCGGTTTTCGTTGTTACGGTTCTCATCATTCGTCATAAAACAAACAATCAATTTGTCATTATTTGTCAACAAAGATCAATTCCCTGGTATTAACCGATTTTTAACAATTGTAATGTTAACTTTCATATTTATAAGTAATTTTGTTGATATGTGTTACTGTTATGAATAAAATTGGTTAAATGTTCAGTTTATAACTTTGCTTATCGGGAGTGAGTGAAAAATTTTTCACCCACTGCTTTCGCTCACCCGTTGCTATGTAAGTAGGTTGAATGGACAAAACAAACGCTTTCACCATTGGTATCTACGTAAGAAACAGTAATTTTCAACGATAGGATTGAACAAAAAATATTTCAGTAGATCTTGTGCCAGGTCAGTGATTCCTGCATGTATTTTTAAATTATTTGATATTGAACCAAAATCATGTGAAATAGTAAAGGAAAATTTTGGTGGTACATATTATACAGCAAATTTAGTATGCCATTCATTAAATTTATCTCCAGTTACAACAATTACAAAGTTGAATAAAATTCAAACACATTGCGCATTATTAAAAAAAACCGGTGAAATGACTGAATCTTTAATAACGAAATTAAAAATTTCCTTTAATGAGTATATTCACAACCTTGGATGTTATCTACTTGTAGTGAAAATAAATATGACAATTTTCTTACACATTTAAAATTATTTTAAAGCAACACTTGTGTACAAGTTCGCAAGTAAGAATGGTCGTATTTTCGCGTTACTTTGCGGTGGCACAGCTTTAAAGCTACGTTAGTCTGCAAGTTTAGATTTTTACGGCAGACTTATCCCTAAGACTAGATTGTTGCGTAAAAATATTAGAATTTTAAGAACTGTCCATTTTGAGATATTAGAATTAAAAAGCTGACAATTTTAAGGTTTGGGCTATGTTTGAAGCCCCTTGGAAAAGAAGACGAAAATCTCAGGTTTCAAAATTGGCGAATTAATAGTCGAAATAGATACACGTAGGCATAAAGAAATTCTAAGTCTGAGACTGTTACCATTCATAAGAAAAATTATGCTGTTTCATGCATTTGCACAAGGGATAGCTAAAGCTTTAATTATCAGAGACGTAGAGCAATTCATGTAGAAAAGAATGGTATTTATTTGAACACGATAGCTCTAAAAGTAAAGAAGCTATTAAATTAAATAGTAAATGACGATTTTGGTCAAAAATGCTATGCGCAGCCGAAGAAAAATGACCGCCATAAGAATACCAATACTTGCAAAAAAAACTCCTTTGCTATTTTTGATCAATATATTACGAATATTTTATGCAAAATATAAAAAAATTTTAAAAATGTCAAGCAACAATTTATTTCTGAATTGGGCGCTTTCATATGGATTGACTCAATGTTGTTGACCAGATGAATACAATATATGTACTACATAAATGTTTATGCAATCCAAGATTTCTACAAACAAATTCTAGCTATTGTAGATAGCAACCAATCACCAGTATAAGTTGCATAATGTTATTACTTTATTAGAATCCAGTGATGGGGTTAGAGCATCAAATTTATTACTGGCAAAAACTACAGACTAAACTATACATTGCAAATTCAATATTTGAACTTAAATAAAGATGCGCTGGATAAAACATTGTATGGCACACGCGAGTTAATGATAATATTTTACTTAACTCACTTATACCATAAATAACTATTATCTACTTCTATGGGGTTATATATTCATTATTCAAGTGCCTTCGTGCAAGTAATGTGCAGGGAACTACATACCGTGAGTTATAAACCATAACTCATTGTTTCTCTATCGGATTGTTATAGTAACTACCGAAGCAAGATTATCCAGTTAGCCGATATTCTATGACTAATGTCAAACAATTATTGTTAATATCACAACGCAATTCTTGAATAACCAGAATAGTTATTTATGTACCAAGGGCGTTAAGATAACGCTAAGAAGGTGACGAAATCGGCCGATGGGAATTATCATCTAGTAACGCTTGTAATCCATACAAGATTTTATTTTTCACGAGAATATGTACAAGTAGAAAATTAGTTTTAATTCAGAATTGTTGGCGTTGCCAAGGACGTTTATATTTATCAAACTAGGAATTTTTATGTTTGTAGGATGGTAACAACTTTTACTAAATTTGCAAAAATCAAATAGATATGAAATTTTAAATTCAAATCTTTTGCTGTTGGTTTTTATGTTGTTTCCTCAAACAACATAAATGATGAAAATCTACTTCCCGATCAATTAATCGCCGGGCAATAAAACTTGTGCAACACTGCAATTTTTTCCTCTCTAGATAGGGAAAATAAATTCGTCTCTCCATTTTGCAATTTTCCTCTCTAGATAAGGAAAATGAGTTTTCCTCACTATTTTGCAAAAGAAAAATCGAAGTTTTTGAGAATGGAGTAAAAAACAAAATAAAAACTTTGTTTGAATTAGCCCCCTCCCCCTTAATTGAAGTCTTGTTGCGCCACCCATTTAAAAATTAAGGTAGAGATTTAAATATTCTTAATATGAAGAAAAATGCTGATTACTGACTTAGATACCAACAATTAAAAAAGATTTGAATTTTAACACTTTTATTAATGGTGAAAATATTTAATTATTTGTAATTATTTGTTATTTTTGACTAATATTTAACGTTCTAAATTTCTTGAATAAACAATTTGTCCCATGAGTTTTTTCTAAATATTGTTTTGCATAAGGAATGCACGTTTCTTCTTTTAAAAAAATTCGTTCTTTCTCATTTTCTTATTAATGACATTATTATAAAATCTAAAATATGATAAAATGCAAATCTTGAATAAATCCATGTTAATTTAAAACCTTTATTCCAAATTATTAATTTAGAAAACAATTCTACATCATTCTTCACTAAAAATAAGGTGACCAACTATTTTTTGTTCAAAAAGAGTACACTTTGCAAGTATTTCATAGGTGAAAAAAAAAGAAGAAAAACCGATAAAAACTTTATTTTCTTTTAAAAACATATTTTTCTTCGGAGTGGATTTTTCACTAAGCTGAAACTCTTTCTCTCTCTCTCTCTCTCTCTCTCTCTCTCTCTCTCATAGTATGACTACTTACCGGCTTTGTAGCTTAGGATGTTCGCCTTCGGAAATCTTCGGCTTTTTTTTCGTGTACTCTCTCGCTGATAACGATCTACCTTTTATATATAGTCGCCCTTCACCCTTAGCCATGCTAGTCTCGTCACCCTTCACCCTTAGTCATGCAAGTCTCTTCACCCTCCTTCACCCTTAGTCATGCTAGTCTCTTCACCCTTCACCCTTAGTCATGCTAGTCTCTTCACCCTTCACCCTTAGTCATGCTAGTCTCGTCACCCTTCTTCACCCTTAGTCATACATGTATATTTTAAATGAAACATCACGTGTTCTAACCTAACCTATCTCGTACCGCGACTACTACGCTGTGATTTATAGGTAGCCATCTTGGATTACGGGAATCTCGTACTGATGGTATTCCATCAATCTCTAGGCGTGTCATGATGAATTCATGCTGAAAGGCCAGGGTTAATTAATGATGAAGCAAGATCGACAGGGTGATGATAGACGCAGCGTCAGGGTTAATTAAGAGTGACCTGAAGAAGATGCTATATAAATAGGAGTTCATGATCAATTATTAGTCGATATGAGTCGGCGACGCGAGTGTGACATATGTTGCATGAGCGTTTTACGATCAGGGTTTGCTCGTCATTTGAAGATACACCAGGGGTATAAAGTTCAGTGTTCTATTTGTTTAAAGTATTTTACACGCCTCGATAACTATAGAAGCCATTTGAAAACAGTTCATAATACCATAGCTGTTGACAATAAGACATCACCTAGAAATAATGTAACATTTAAAGATGTGAATTTGAAACGTATGCATACCAATGAATCCTGTGCTATTGAGGTCAATAAAAAAATAAGGTGCGAGGACGATGATAATGATGATGAAATAATAAACGCGCGTAATGCTATACGTAAGAAATTAGCCTACTTTCATTGTGGTAAAGCAGAACCTCATGATAATCGTGTTATACCGCGATCAGAGACCGTTGCTATCAATCTCTCACCAGAGCTTGAACAATTATCTCCCGTTACATCTGCTGATGAGGAAGAAGAAGAATGTGATTCTAGCTTAAAAGATTATCACAAATTCTCTAACTATTATAGAGCATTATTAGCTAGCGGGGAACACAAAAACGTAGACAAAACTAGGTACGCTCTATATAACGACATCGATGAGTGGCGATTTGGTTGTTCGCAAGTACAGTTTCAGGGAAAAGATATTTTAATTAAAAACAAACTTTTCCATGGTACATCCGGTCTGTTTAATTTACTAACGCTTAAACGAATAAGCTCTCCTAGTCCAACAGAGGAAGATATCGACAACTATATGAAAATAATCTCACTTACTAATGCTCATAAGAAAGACTATAGGCGCAACGGTCGACTAATAAGCGTTAAACATTGGAAATACGAAAATGTAATCAGACCAAATTTATACAGAATTACAGACTTTGAGGTTAGTCTTCCCAAAAAGTTAAACAAGATGATGAAACCGGATTGGATACGTCAGAGTACGCCTGATCAACTAGTGGATCGACTACAATTGTTGTATGCCGCAAAGAAAGCTCTTAGCAGCAGTCTCGAAAACGAAATAATTTTAGTCATCACAGAGCTTAAAGCGAGAAAAATCATAAAATAAGTAAATATTTAATTTCTAGTTGTACTATGTAATATAGTCGTATTGTAGTAGTATTTATATGTAATATGGTATTTTTGATATGATGACAAAATAAACGAAATGCATTCTATAAAAGCTTCTTATTTCTCAACCTCTGTCTACCTCAGTAAACGTTCTGGTATAAATCTGTTTCTGGACTTATTTAATAAGATTGCATAATTCTCTATGGATTTCATGAAGCGATTGATTAATTTAAATATTTTAGAAGAGGTGAACCTGTATAGTTTTGGGTGAAATACCCTTCCGCGTGCAAATTATATCAAGCAATACATTTTTAATTTTTAATAATAATATTTTAGAGTGATTTATGTCTCCAATAGCTGGGTTGTTTTATAGAGAGAACATATTGAAAAATATGTCGCGCTCTTTAAATTTATAATAATAAGTTTTAATTTATTATATACGCCATATAATTTTACTATATTCAGAATGTTGCAATATTTACTTTCACGCTGGGTACTCACGTAATTGCATTACTCGAAGTAAATCGTACCGGGTGATTTTTTAAATTTCTGATCTAGTAAGTCGTGATTTTTACGCCGTATCGAAGGTCACCGAAACGTAGGGCGTAGCGTTGATCACACTGCTATTCCAAATGTCATTTATGTGACAAATTGACTACTTACTTTTACATTTATTAAACAAATTGATAAATATTTAAACAGTGATCATTTGCGAAACATGCTTTTACCAAAGTGTGCATTTTATTGCGAGTTTAAGTGCAATTTCGATGTGATTATTGACTTGAGAAGTTTAGGTTATGGTTACAACTCGCTTCAATTTTTATTCCTTGGATTTAAGAAATAGCAAGATTTATTCACAATTATAACAATTTACATTGTTAACACAATATTTATTCAAAATTTACAACAACTGTTGGAAATGTTGACCTTCAGCATCTATACACAAATTAACTCGGCGCTTCATATTCTCGAACACTCTAATCACCGCAAGATCTGGAAATTTTTCTTGAAACTCCCGAAGACATGCTCCGGCTTCATACACCCATTGACCATTAACTTGATGACCATTACGAAAGTAAGCTTCGATCATAAATGTTTTTTGTTCCTGTGTGAACACCATTTTGTTGTGATGAAAAACACTCCAAAATAACGTTGAAAACTAAGCGTTCAATCACAAACGAAAGGTTAGTCTTGAAAAAGACTGATTTTTGATAATAACCGAGATAATAACTGGCGAAACGGAATTCAAAACACGAGGAAACAGTGAAGCACAAAAGACGGCAAAAGCGAGAACAACACTGGAGTAGGTTATGTTTATGTCAACATTTTTGAAATCTGACAGTTGTGACAAATCGAACGATTCAAACTACGCCCTACGTTTTCCGCATCTTTTGTTTTAAAATTATGTCATGGCTTTCTAGATCAGAAATTTAAAAAATCACCCGGTATAATAAATAAATCTGTTAATAATGCTGTGTATAAGGGCAAAGCGACCTATAATTTTAGCTAAAACGTTATGTCAATTTTGAAAATGCTTGTACCAAGATCGGTTCTATATTTTATATTATTCAGATATAATGAGAAACATACTAATCTTCTCGAAGACAATTTTTTCCATATATAACTGGCTCGTTGGTCTAGAGGTATGATTATCGCTTTGAGTGCGAAAGGTTCCGGGTTCCAATCCTGGATGAGCCCTATTGCTTTTATATTCCGAATGGAATTTCATCAGATTAATTTGTAGCACTAGGTCATCGAATGCAATGCATAAGTTGATTACCCGTAGACTTGTAGTAACTTACAGAATAAAACATAAAAATAAAATAAAAGACAATAAAACATTTGTTGAGTTTTATTAACACAGGATAAATATGAGAACAATTATCTAAATTATATACATATTAAACACTTTTAAACAAGTTTTGTATCTCTTCATCAATCTCTTCGGACGCTAGTAGAGGACCTCAAGTACACTCGCTGTATTATGTGATTTATGTTGAGCTTCAGATTTAATAGGATGAGCCGAGCTGTTGAGTATACTTATTGATATTGAGCTGGAGGTTAATGATTGATTTAAGCGTCCATCCGCTATCTTTTTGCTAGATAAAGAAATATATGTGTGTTAGTTTATTTCTAACTTTCAACAATCTCTATACTTACTTGAAACTCTTCGAGATCCTTAAGGATAGGATCTTGAATATTGATCTTGAACCATTGGGCTAAATTACTATATCGGTATATGGCTACATTTTTAGTGTTTATATATTTTATTTCTTCTATAATAGTATCCCCTTTTTTGACTTCAAACATGCCTGTTAAAGCCGTGTTCACCTTTAACGCCGCATCCTTCTTCAACGCATTCAGCATACGCCTCTGAAAAATGACTAAACAGTCTTCCATGAAAGCCTTCGGATCAATATGCCTGATGTTAGTTATTGCAGCAGTTCGCATACGTCCCTTAAATGCTGATTTCATGTCTGACCATTTGACTCGGCTACAGGTTGTCTCTTTTCGCTGGTTATATCCCTCGCCTACAGTTTTTAAGGCTTTGACTGTCTCTCCATAAGATTTCGCTTGAGCCAAGCAGGCTAATAGATGGTTCTTCGCTCCCAATGATGACGCTGAATCTAGTGCCTTATTAAGTTTTCTTATCGTTATGGTACATTGTTTTAAGGCTCTGAGGATAGCATTACTATCATCATCTATCTGTAGGTCGTAGACAAGTCTCCTTAACTCTTCAACAAGTTCGCTGGCGAAAGACATGTTTTTATTATAAAGGTTAAATATGGATGTGAAGAGAGATAAGTGTTACTCGTTCAGTTGCTGCACTGAGACTGAAATCTAGAGTTAGAATTTCGTTCTATATCCCGTTTACACGTACCGCCGAGAAAACAGCTGGAAGCTGAGAAAAATTACCGAGTTACTGGATGTAATAAGGTGGAATTTAAATAATACGATACATAAATCAGTTCAGTTCATATATTAAAATGCCATGCGGAAACCCTATTTTAACACCTTTTTATGAATTTAAAAGATGGGTAAAAGATAAAGGTTTGAATGGGGATATAGTCTATAGTCGCAAGAGGCTGACCAGTATATGGGTTTTGATCATTTAACATTTATATTATGCTTTTATCATTACTATTTTGCTATTCAAGTCGTCCCTAATTATGATTAAATGAGAAAACGTGTTATAGATCTGTTCAAATTCGATTGCCTAGAAAATGGGTAGATGTTATATCTCAAAAGTATGATGTAAAATTGAATAGAAATTGCGAACAGGCTTGCTGTTTATTATGCTGTAGATTTAAATGAAATGAATAATAGATTCTGCTTTTGTATACTTTTAAATGTCGAATCTTTTAAATGTAAGGTTATTAAATTTCAAGATGGATGGTGTATCAGCTGTTACAAACTAATTGTGGATAAGGCTTAATTACTGGATGTGTTAAAATCTCTAAGCGGTTTTACTATATACAAGAAGATATGGAAGAATTATTATGATGATTTTTTCTGTTAAAATAAAATTAATGATTCTATTATATATTTAAAAACATCTACTATGTATCAATGATCTGCATTCATAATTAAAATAATAAAATTAGTTGATAAGTATCAAAATTAGATTATCCTAGCATATAATTATTAGACTCTAACTGCAAACATACTTTGAAATATATAAATTAATCAGATTGTTTTAATAGAGAGAGGAAACTATTGGGAATTAGATAACTTATCAAATAGGCCGTGGTCAGTAGCTATATGTTTTATTAATTGTTATCATTATTCTGTTAACAGATATTTCAGTCAGCCCTCTGGAGTTTTTTTTGGTCTACCCTTTGCTGCTTGTAATATACTTTTATGAAATCTGTTGTAAATTGATTAGAATGAAAAGTTAAATATGTCCCCTACTTAGTTATATGCTATGCTTTAATAATTTTTTATCTGGACAGGTAATAATGCATTCAATGTGACTGATGTATTTTATAGCATATCCCCGATTCATCATAATAATATATATGTATCTAGGTTTGTAGATACTAAATTAACATTTTTATGTTTGAAGCGAGTTTATAGCTAGTATGTTGTTGTTAAAATGCATTATACATATATTCCGTGTTGTGTTGTTTATTAAAAAGGTTGTTATAATATTATTGAATGCTAGATACACAACTGAGTTAATGACCCGAGTAGTATCTTGTTCTGACAGGCAAATTCTACAGGTAAATGCCAATCTATCTGAGGATTGTTTCGATAATTTTTATCGTTTATAGCTTTATTAAATAGTTTATCCTTCTAAAACTCTCATATTTAAGCTATCTAACGTATATCTAATATCATGATCTTACGTCATAGGGTCACATGTCTTATAGACGTGATGAGACTTGAATGTTTTAATTAATCATATTATCTGAAACATTTTAGGGTATATTTACATGGTTTTTATTTTTTAATTTATTTTAAAAGAAAGAGAATTTATTACTTTGAAGGCATGCTTTTACATTGCAAAGGTTGAAAAAGGGATTTTTAAACGTTTTCCTAGTGATTCATGTTTGCTCAATACAATTCATTTCATTTTTTTCGAATTTTATATACTAGTAAAAGTACTTTAGTGTCTTTATTATATGTTAACATCATATATAATAATCTAACTGGTAATCGATAGAATATATTTTCTAATTACATTCAGCCTGATAAATTTGCAAAGGAGTCCTAATCAGTTTACTACCTTATTAGATCAAAATTCTTAAAATGTTACCTGCTTGTCTATTATTTGTTTTCGATAAGCGTAGGTATAAGGTATCCTTAAAGTAAACTCTATTACGAACTGTTTTTCATAAAAAGAATTGGCTTGAAAAAAAATATAATGCTTTCTACTTAATTTATAATGAAGCTGATTAATTATATATAGTATTTATTGAAAACGTAATATTACAGAGGCTTCAACTAATATACTTCTCTAATTTGATATTTCGGATCTATGTTTCTAATAAAGTTTATAATATTTATGCAACGGTATTTAAAAGAAAGTTATAAAACTAATGATAAAAGTTACCTTGATTTGTTGTTAATACTTAGAAAGAATATATACACTTTTGTTAATAATATAAACAATTTCAATACAATTTAAACACGTTTGAAGTTTAAAATAATATGTATTTGTAATAGCTCTACAAGCTTGTCTTAACATGAAATCGCGTAGATGTCAAGATATTACACAGCTGTGCGCTGTCGCGCGCCGGACCGAGTCGCGGATGACCTCGAGTCGCGAGTCGGCGCACTATCATTTGTCACGTTTTCGGCGTTTTTGGACCTCCATAAGAAATAACATGGGATTTTGCGCTCGAATCGGTGTTGCCTATCTACTTATGATGTCTAATTAAAATAATTTCTGTAAATAACGATAAACAGGTGTTTTTTTAATAATGAAAGTGCATATATTTATTAAAAATTTCTAATAAACGCATATTTCATGATTTTTAAGTGCATATATCACGTTTTTATAGTGCATAAGTGCATGCATATTTCAGCATTTTTAAGTGCATACAAATCCTATACCTAATAATCAACCTGTTAGTTTACCATTAATTTCTTGTTTTTTCTTGAACTATGTTGATATTCTTTATGTTATTTTTTTTCTTTGGTTCTTGAGTTCAGTAAAAGTAATTCCTTTCTTACTTGTCAAACTGACAACATTAAACACTATTTTTATGTAATAAAACTCATATGGCTTAATTAAAAGCATTACAATAATTAGCCGAAATGAGATTATAATAAAAATTTGATAAAGAGGGAAACCTACCCTCGAAACGTTATTTTTATGAAAACCTGCTCGTTTTACTGAACTCAAGAACCAAAGAAAAGATTTACCATTAATGAAATTCTGAGGTAAATTATCCCTCGAATATCTGGTCTAGTCTGTTGTGCTTCTGATACACTTCTGATCTACATGTTAATAACACTAATAATAATCAAACTAAGTCTAAAGAATGTTTTTTCAACATCATAAAATTCTAAGTCTTTTGCAGTAGTACATGGACATGAGTTATCGGAGAACCTCTCTTCGTGGATAATATCCTGGTGGGTACTCCTTTTAAAACATTTTTGTTACCTTTATTGCACTTTAGAGAATACGTAAACGTGTCATTCTTCAGATCCCACCACATACCCAGAATCTTTTTGGTCGTGGTTCTATATCCATGTTCATGCATTGATCACTACATTCCAAGTTACTTTCTAAGGCTTGCATTACTGTTGCGGAATTGGACTTCCATTTTCTTACGTGGAATCCTCCATCAGCATGGATCATCCTAATCTGACTTGCTAACTCTTTAGCTATTTCTTCAATGTATACGCTGAAGAGCAAATCACCTACATTAATAATCATTTATTATTGCGTTAAATGCATCTGGATATTCAGTTTTGAATCGTTCTGCATTTAAATTGCGCTGAGGTCGGCGAACAGGTAGCACCAAACGTCATCGCGTGTATGACGTAGGTGTTTGGCTGTCTGTGAGCATCGAAATCTTGCCATATAAAACGCTGAACCTGTAGGTCCTCTTCAATAATTCTTACACTGTGAAACATCTCAGCTATGTCCCCACTAACGGCATTTTCTTCTTGTCTTACTTTCAATAGTACTCCAACCAGGGACGATAATTGATCAGGACCTTTCAGTAACAGAGAATTCAACGATGTATCGTTAATCTTTGCAGCGGCGTCCCAAACTAGTCCCACGTTTCCTGGTTTCTTTGCACTGAGATCGGGAAACATGGGGAGAAACCAGACTCTTGTCATGATGCTGTTTCAGTTCGGATTCTGTCAGCTTTCTTGCATAACCCTTCTTCTGGTATTCTTTCATCAACTGTATTTGTATCGCTTCTTTCAGTTCTAATTTGCGATTTAATCGCCGTTCCAATAGCTCTAATCTTTGAAACGTCGCCGCCGACTGTAGACTTTCTGGAAGCTCTTTGTAATCCACCTTCCATGATAAACCGGTATTATATTGTTTACCAACACGCTTCGTAGTACGATTCATTAATTTATTTACCCTACGTTCCTTTTCCGAGGCAATCGCAAAGGCTAATGAACGCCGTCGTGTAAATTTATGTATGAACCCCCAATTTATCGTGATTTTTTTAATAGGATAATACCACAAACGTGAAATAGATTGTTGAAAAAGTACGGCCTCTCGGTTAATCTGATGTGTAAAGCACCACTATACCGGGTGTAACTAATATAACTAAAAACCTCGTAAGGGGGTGGGTGTAACGATTTAGAACTTATGTATCTTCCTTATCAACATGTGGTCGCGTCTTGCTAGTTTTTTCACATGAGGCATGGGGTAAGGATACAGGTGACACGGCTTTGCTCCCAAGCCAATGCCTAATTTTCAATTGTTTATGCCTATGAGTATGACAGGCCTACTCACAGTATATGACTCAATAGAAAGATTTTTCAAGTACTGATATTTTTCAGATAGCTACTCATAATCCAGTGTCTGTTCAGGTAAATCCAACGTCTTTACGGTTTGCACTGAAATAATTGGGAATTCTTTAGCTTCCTTCATTGTCTCGCTTATTCTTAAGTTGACTGCCATAGATTCCGGTTCGTATCGAAATTTGGTACCAGTTCACTTGATCTGTAAGCTTAATTTAGGACCTTCTAGGCTTAATTGTTTAGCAATACGTTCTTCTAGGAACGTCTCACTTGAACCGTTTTCTACAAACGCCATTGTTAAGTTTTCTTATCTTCACACCGTAAGATCACAGGTATATAATGCAACAACACGCCATTTTTCTTTCTTAGATTACTATTCTGAACAATCTTCGTCACTAGCGTTTCATTAGATAATTTAACATTGTTTGCATTGTCGTGCAATAACGGATGATGTTTTCTTGGTTTTCTCTATATGTATTCCGGCTTTCCTCAGCTACTTCCGCGTTTCTTTGTTCTTCTACCTGTTCTGCGTGGTGTGTTTGTCCTTCATCTGTGGGTTGCTCAAGGGTATATACATTTTTGGCCGCCCCTTCTGCTGAATTAAGTTTAACTCTAATATCTTTTTTCAACTTTTCAATCTGCATATTTGTAAGTAGTGTGTTGCTTTTTATACTTTTTAATTGTTCAGGTAATCTTTGTTCTGTGAGATGTCGACCAGGGCTTAGTTTTTTCCATCCCACTAGCATTTCTTTACAATAACCCATTTTATTGGGTTCACATTGCGTCGCAAGGAAGTATGCTTTCATAATATCAGAATTATCTTCGTTACTCCATTTATCACGGCCTGTAATTCTAACTCGAGGAGGATCATTCAGCACTTGCTGCGACAATCTCCCCAAATTTTCTTGCAGTTGCTATGGAATTCTTTGTTCTAGTATGTATTTGTTTCGTTATTATCAATGTTTTGAGAGTTTATTCTAATTATAGGAACGCGTCCTTGTGCTAACGTCAAGTTACCGTCCGAGAACCTTGTGGTTACTCTTTCGAGATTATTTCTTGGTAAACAAGCGGTTTCATAACTTTTGTTAGTTTTCCCTTTATTTTGTAATTGCTCATTCTCCTTGTTTGTTTTATTATTCCCAATTTTGACCTTGATATTTTAATTGTTTTTATCACTGGCCTAGTGGCCTGATATTTTTCTTGACTTCCTATGAGGAACGGAATATATAATCAGTCGCGCAGCTGGTTGTGATTTGGAAATCTCATGCATGTTTCATCATCATCGTTAAAAGATGACAATGGCATATCATTTTTTGACAGAATTTTTAAGATTTATAGAATTCCCTTTTATTTTGCTATCTGCTGCTTTAAGTTCTTGAAGACTTCTGTCCACGATGTTATTAAATTTATAGATGTAAGGTGCCTCCATTGTAACAACCTAACACGGACGAATAGACATTAGGAAATGTTTTAATTAAATCTTGTTTTAATGGATCAGTATTTTCGTATTTCACATCATTTATACGATTTATTGGCAAATTAAAAGAATTGAAAAAATCACGCCCCAATAGGGGTGGTCCGCCTTTATCAACTATAAACAGCTTAATCTGCTTGCTTAAGTTATTGTAAACCATGTTTACGTTTATATAGGCTAATGGTGTAATTAATGAACCATCATAGCTAAGCAACGTTTTATCAGTATCTTGTATTTTAAAATAACGTATTGACGTTATTTTAAAAAACAAGATACTAAGAACATTGGTTCTTACCACAACTTACAAGATATAACTGATGCTCCAGTATCTAATTCAAACATAAAATTTTGATTATCAATCATTATTTGCAAAATAATAGGTTTATTACCTTGTTTACCTTCAGATATTATCGTAAACATTGTTTCCAAAACTTCACTTAAATCTGAAAAATCTACATCTGGCTCGTCTAGAAAATTATTTCGATTACTTTTGCACATTTTAGCTAAATGACCCTTAGTTTTAGAGTGCATTTCTCCAGCTCCGCAACCATTAAATTTTGAAATTTTATTACTAGCATACCAATGTGCTGGCTTTGTGCTGCACTGTGCTGCAAAAAGTTTTCATTGTGCTGCCTTCCAATACAATTTATTGAAAGTTTTATTTTGCTGGGCTGGGGAAACGCTTAGCCCTGCAAATTCCCAATTCTGAAGTTTTAGTGCTGGCACCTGAATGTGCTAGGTTTGTGCTGCACTGTGCTGGAAAAAAGTTTTATTGTGCTGCTTTCCAAAACAATTTATTTCAAATCTTATTTTGGTGGGCTGTGGAAACGCTTAGCCCAGCAAATTCCGAATTCTGGAGTTTTAGTACTTGCACATGAATGTGCGTGTTTTGTGCTGCACTGTGCTGGAAAAGGTTTTCATTGTGCTGCCTTCCGAAACGATTTCTTTTAAATTAAAGATGTAACGAGGCAAATTAAAGTAATTAAGGTAAATTTAGTTATTTAATAATTGCATTTGAAAGACGATCTGGTCGACAAGTTCTAGTGAATTTATTTTGTTATGCCAATACAGTGTAGGGTATCATTAAAAAGGAAGTTTTTTAGGTTATCTATTGGAATTGTTTAAATAATAGTTATTAATTATAAACAAATATGTGGTTATGTAGTATTTAGTTCCAAACTGGCTTTTGTTTCTAACTAGAAAAATCACCATAGCAGTGTTTTGTTTTCAAAAAGATATAAAAACAGCAGCCGTTTTAGTGACAAACTCTCTGTTAATTTCAACATTTCCAGCACTGCACTTGTGTTCAGAGCAAAATTTTAAAATTTGAAGGTTATGTTGAGATTTGAAAAATGTAAACATTCTCAAACGTCAAAATGTTAGGTTATACTTTGGTGAAATGTCAAAATGATTAATAATAATTGTTAAAGTTCTTTGAATTTCACTGTGTTTTAAAAATAATAATTACTTTTAATTAAATCAATATTCAGTGCTGTGAATTTTATTAGTACAATAATTTTCTTTTCCGTGAAGAATTTTTTTGGTTTATAAGAATGTCAACCTTCGTAATAAATTGGATAATGTAAGGGAATTTATAAATTAAGTAATTGAAGGAATTTACCTTATCTCAAGAAAACAGCTAGTTTTAATTATTTTATTATTGCCATTTAGTTTGAACATTCCCTGGAAGAGAGATGAATTTCATGTATTCCAACCATTTTTAATTATAAACCATATGGAAGAAAGAGAGTTTCTGTTTTATTACTACATTAGTTGGTAATTTAAAAAGGCGTCAAAATTTTAATATTATTTAAATATTTTAACGTATTTATTTAGTTATAATCTAGTGTTTAAGATAATGAGGATGACAGAGATATTACTCCTGAAAGTAAAAAACATTAATCAACCACCGTAGGATTACATCAGACTAACCATGAATAGCAGTGGACATTTTCCTTTGTTGGTATTTTTTTTATATTATTAAAATTTGCCTAATTGATTCTTCGAATCAAGTTAATAATTTCATAAATCTTACATTTATCTAATTATAGTTAAAGATAATAATTTATATTAAGGTTTACGAATCTATAGGGTAATAATAATTTTATACATGAAATTTTTCTGATATTGTTTTCTAGTGATAACTTCAATTTTTATTGCATTTTATTCGTGCCAATTTATAAATGCTACGTTTTGATAAATCGTCGGTATCAATTTTCAAATTTTTATTAAATGTAAATTGTTTGAATTAAAGAAAGGTTTAATTAAATTTTTGCATATTTCTTAATAGATTTATTAATCCATTTACAGAAGATTACATTATGTAACAGAAATAGTACTATATCTGAGTAATTAGATTTATTTACATATCTACGTTCACATTGATTTTTTTTATTTCTTTATTTTGCTCTACATTTTTTTTTCTATTATGTGTATATGTGTTACTATTAATAAATGCATTTAAAATTTGTGCTTCTTATTGTTGAGGAATAACACCACCATACCTAAAAAAATAAAAGATAATTTATGCTAAATTGTTTAAGTAATACTTGTTTAAAATAATACTTACCAAGAGAAATAGGTTCTCCCGCTTTCCTATTTTGTTCAAGTTATCTTGTGCATTAAAAAAGCTGGATGACGCCCTTTTTCTTTGCTTCATACTCAGTGGACCCACGTATCCCGCTCACCGATGAAAAGCTGCCGCACGCCAATGCGTAACCTTTTCCGCAAGTAAAAAAAGGTTACAAGTTCAATGATGTGAAAGTACATTTTGAATATTGGCACCGCTGCATAGTTTTGATGCATTAGTGATGTTAATGTCCAATTGACATTAGTCATTAAAACGTTTGTTAGTTTTTGAGATATTTTGCATTTCATCATTTCAAAACTAAATTATTTTTCCTTTTGTTATTGATTTCGTTTAAGTTTGTTTTTGTCTGTAGTCCTATCCAACTTATATTATTATAAGTTGGATTATGAGATATTATTCAAAGTAAGAAAACAAGACACGTTTTTCCAAATAAAATCACTGCAGGGATACTTGATCAGTTGCTGGTTGGGATACTTGAGCAAGTGATGAACTAAGACATTTAGTTATTGTAGATACCGTTGAACGACTCTCATTTTGTGGATAGTGACAGTCGTGGTTAATTATGATCAAGTTATCGGAACTACTTTCGATCCAAGTGTAATCGTAAAACACACAAAAGTATATTCAGTATAAGTTTTTGAAACCATTATATGTTTTTGAGAGCATGTAATGATGCTTTCATTCTGTTTCATGAATAATCTAGAAGGGTTGAGTACAAAATTAATTAAATATCAGTTAATGATGTTTTTTTAAATTTAAGATCAAGTATGCCTTACCTCATGATCAAGTATCCCTTACATAGGGATACTTGTGCAATTCGCATACAGTACAAAAAATATATTTAGAGAAATTTCTCGTAGTTACACTTTGTTGTTATCCATCCTAATGTTACCTTACATTATTATTCATTATATCTATCATTAAAGATATAACTTTCTTGCCTGCTATTTAATTAATTGTGTGTAAAATAAAAATGTGATGAAGTATCCCCCTCCCCTCATAGTATTTAATTGTCATATGTGATGTTTCTAGTCTGTAAAATACGTGACAAGACTGAAATAATAAAATATGTTCTTTATAATTTTTTTTTTTCAAATCCTCGATTGAGGGAGGGCTTTAAACTTTAAGAGTTCGTAAAATTAACCTGGAAAATAGAAAATTTTGCGCTGGAAAACCTGGAAAAGTCAGGGAATTTAGAAATCTCAAAGGTGTAACAACCTTGTAAAGCGTTTGACAGTGTCTCCTTTGAAGTGCTTTTTAAAAAATTGTCAAACTTTGGTTTTAGTGAGAGTTCAATAAATCTAATAAGGTCATACTTAGTGAAGAGGGAGAACTACGTAATAATTAATGGAGCAACTTGTTCTGTATTTACTCCCACATCTGGTGTACCACAAGGCTCGTGTCTGGGGCCTTTATTGTTTAATTTATATGTTAATGATCTCCCACAATCGGTTTCATTTGTTCAATGCCTTCTATATGCTGATGACTGTAAAATATTCACTGTTGTAAATAATCCAAGTGACTATACGTCATTTCAAAACGATTTAAATAAAATATCGATCTGGTTTAATCAAAATGATTTATTGTTAAACACCAATAAATGCTGTGTAATAAGATATACTAGGTCCAAGAGTCACTTAGAATATCAATTCTCATTTAATAGTGTAATTTTAAAGTCGAAAGAGCAGATTAAGGATCTCGGGGTATTATTTACAAATAAATTTACCTTTAATGACCATATTAACACTGTTATTACCAAAGCTTATAAAAGTTTATTTTTTCTTATCAGAAATTGTAATAATTTTAATAACGTAATTCTTTTATACAACCTTCATTATGTCTATGTCCGTTCAATTTCGGAATACGCTGTTATAATATGATATCCTAATCAGTTTAGTTTAATAAATGATATTGAAAAAGTTCAAAAAACCTTTACAAGGTGGCTCTACAGAAAAATCACGGAAATATATCCAAAGTATCCTAACACAATTTCGTATAACGATCAATTGCAGTGTATTGAAAATGTATGTAGAATTGTAATTATACTGTATTCAAAATAACGAACAACTCAAAATAAACAGAACTAACATAATCTCATAGGCCATGAATGAGTCAGTTTTATACTCAACAATTTTTTCCCCTAATGTCAAAATTGCTTATTGACAGATTTATCTGGGTTAATTATTGCAAACTAAACAATGGAACATAAAAGTTCTTTAACAAAAAATAAGAAAAATATGATTCTCAACATTTAAACGACATTATTAAGAAACAATCCAAAAATACAATTAAAAGCTATAGCAAAACAAACAGTAGATGTGGTAGGTAAGAGGTTTTTTAGCATTATTTCATAAAACAATACATATACATAGCTTTTTGCAGGTATTTCATGGGGAACAGTGTATAAAGTCGCCAAAGAATACATATATAAAAAAACAGGCAAACTTTCGCCGCCGAAGAAGAATAGAGTGAGAAAAGTTTATTGATTTGGTTGACTCAAGTTATAATTCATAAAATTCATTCAATTCATCAATTCATAAAATTGTTCATCAGTACTTTTTTAAAAACGAAATGCCTACAATAATAGACAAAATATTACGTGATGTTAATGCCGACAAAGATTTATCCAATTTTAGACAAACATTTTAAATACTATTGAAGATTATTGGATTTGGTTTGCGAAAAGGTCTCGAAACAAATACAATACGTATGCTATTGAGATGGCGAAGGGTAAAGAGATAACCGTTTTGCGACTACTGCCTTATCATTGTGAACTTAATCCAATCGAGTTAATATGGACACAAATCGAACACGAAGTTGTTCAAGAAAATGTATGTTAAATGTAAAAATTTTATTTGAGCAAGCAGTTCAAAATATACGAATAACAACGGGAAATTAAAAAATTAAAGTGGACTGTTTTTCCTTATCCGCCCTATAGTCCAGACCTTCTCAGATTTCCACGTGTTCGCAACCTTAAGAATTTTTTAGAGGGAAAAAGTTTTACTCTAATGTTAAGTCGCTGAAGCTGTTCGAGAATCAAATAATTTTCTTCTTGAGGAATACGGAAGCTTCCTGAAGGATGGATACGTATTCAAAAGGAGGTAGACTATTATGTGCCAAATAAAAAATTACTATATTTAAAAATATGTCATTTTAGTTTCGTTTGTTAATTTCCATATAATTGTTGAATTAATTCGTATAAATGTTTCTAATTATAAGTGACTTCTCAGAATCTGATTAATTCTAGAAAGATAATAAATTTTTGTTGTGGACTTTTTTTTTTAATAATTCAAGATATAACCTGCTTTATCGGTGTGAATTAACATGCCGATAAAGCAGGTTGCAAATCATGAAATAAAATATTTATATTTTTTAGTGTAATAACGTCTTTATATAACCATAGAAACATCAGAAATTTTCATTTGTTTAGTTGTTCGTTATCTTGAATACACTATAGTACATTAGCTACTAGAAGAGATATTGTCATATTATTTATATATAAACTAATAAACAACTGTATTGATTCTCCATCACTAACACAACTTATAAAATTTCAGGTACCTTTATTACATTTAAGGCACAAAAATACAGGATTATTTTTTGTCACAATAGGTAATACACCTTTTACTGTAGCTCTATCTACATGTAATAGATTACTAATTCTAAAAGATATAGACATGTTTAATGACACTTTCAAAGCAATCTCTAAAAAGATATAACACTATGCCTGTTTTTAATCTAATGCTCTGTCTGTGATATAAAGTATGTAATTTTTGCTTTCATTTTTAAGACTAACGCCTAATCTTATACACTCATGTTACTTATGTTGCCTGGTATTAATTTATAACATTTATTAAAAATTAAATTTTGTTCTAGTCATGTTGCTTGCTTTAGAGATAATTGCTTTACATGTGTTTATGGAAATTTTTTTACCTTGTTAATAGACACTTAGATGTTATATACTTAAATTTTTATTATCTTATTATTTTAATTGAAAGCATATTTATTGTAACTGCATTATACTGCAACCAATTATATGTAAAAGGTAACCAACCACCAGTTACCGTGTATATATTGGTAAATAAACCTATTATTATTATTATTATTATTATTATTATTATTATTATTATTATTATTATTATTATTATTATTATTATTATCATTATCATTATCATTGTCATTATCATTATCATTAAATTATCATTATCATTATCATTATCATTATTATTATTATTATTTATATTTGACCGTATTTGCATCAAGGTCGAGACAAGTTCATCCCACAGCTTCTGTATTTATTCAGGACCTTCTCTGGGACGCAGTTTTCCTGTTATCAATATTTTATTATTATGCATAAAGTCCAATAATAAATCGAACTGTTTATCAGAAGTCTTGGCAGTTCTTACTCTTTTAGCACTCAATTTTAAACAGTTGATAATTCCCGCACTCGAAATCAAATGTGCACGTGAATCGTCAACCACGTTAAATATCGCCATGGCGACGGCGCGCGCGTGCGCCTTTATCTCTGATGTGCTCAAACAGTGGCATTTCAATTGCTACACTTTCTCTTCAATCGCCGCCTAACAATCGACGTTACAGAATATCAAATCGATATTGTTTTTATTGCCTGCACAGTGTACTTAGGAGTGACGTATCAATTTCTGTCGACTACCGATTGTTTATTTATTTGCCAATTTTTGTTTATGTCGTGTCAAAATAGCTCGAGGAAATCCTGTTGCATCTGCAGTTCGTGAGATTATTGTTAAACTCCATTTAAAATCA
The DNA here is from genome assembly GCA_929113105.1 of Agrypnus murinus. Taxonomy (NCBI): domain Eukaryota; kingdom Metazoa; phylum Arthropoda; class Insecta; order Coleoptera; family Elateridae; genus Agrypnus; species Agrypnus murinus. Next base: position 44,905,033 of record OV816027.1, on the reverse strand, counting down.
AAGTCAGCATATGAAATTGCTGAAAATTTATCTTTACCAAGGGAAACAGTAAGAATAGTCCAGTCAAACTAAACATTTAACTTGGAAAATGGAAGCACATGGGATTTTTTCTTCCAGCATGTAGGGGGGTTCTAGAAAAGCTGAATTGAAGATTTCGACCTCAAATTCATATGAGCTTTTTCCGCCATCTTGAAAAGAAGAGATGAAGTGTTGTTTTCAAATTATCTCTGTAACAGTAGGTCCGACAAAAAATTTGTATAAAGCATTTTTGTCGGCAATACGATCGTCTACAACTTTTATTTGAAATTTTTTTGCGTAATATAAAAAATGAAAAAGTTGTGAGGGAAAACAAAATATAAAAATTGTGGTGGCCGATTTACCTTTCGTCGGTTTCCTGAACAAAACATTACATTTATGGTCTTTGAAAAGATTTTTTCTTCCAGCATGCAGGGGGGGTCTAGAAAAGCTTAACTTGAAGTTTTCGACCTCAAATTCATATGAGCTTTTTCCGCCATTTTGAAAAGAAGGGTGAAGTGTTATTTTGAAATTATCTCTGTAACAGTAGGTCCGACAAAAAATTTGTATAAAGCATTTTTGTCGGCAATACGATTGTCTACAACTTTTATTTGAAACTTTTTCGCGTAATATAAAAAATGAAAAAGTTCAAACTTTCATCAACTTTCAAGTTCACTTCTTTTCAAAATGACGGAAAAAGTTCATATGAATTTGAGGTCGAAAACTTCAAGTTAAGCTTTTCTAGACCCCCCTACATGCTGGAAGAAAAAAATCCCATGTACTTCCATTTTCCAAGTTAAGCCCGTTTTTCGTACAGTTTGACTGGACTAGAAATATAATAGCATCGTTTAAACGTACAGGAAACACCAAAACAAAGAAAATACCGGGACGCCCTGCAAGCATATCTGCAGCAGATAGAAGACTCTTCACACGTATTGTGAAAAATAATCGGAGATGTGGATCTAAAGAACTTGCTGTTAAGTGGTCAAAATCAATAGGAAAATCTGTGTCCAAGTATATCGCTTTACGAGAATTAAAAAAATTAGGTTTTGGTTTTTATAAAGTAAGAATATATGTGTTAACTTTAATTCTTTTTTACAATATTTTGGTGTTTTTATAGGGCAAACAGAAGCCATTTCTTAAAAAAGGTCAAATGATCAAAGGCGTCTCTGAGCTAAACACCATATCAATTGGACACTTAATCAGTGGAAAAGATTATTTGGGGCGATGAAAGTAAATTTGAACTGTGGGTGGGTGACTCGCGTAGCCGAGTGATTCGTACTAAAACTGGAGCTTTTCATCCGGATTGCTTAAAACGAACAACGAAATTTACAACATCTGTAATGGTATGGGGGTGTATGCCTGCCCAAGGATTGGGAAGCTTTGTTTTATAAATGGCACAGTGAATGGTTCAGCTTATCAGCATATTTTGGAAGACTACCTCATTACTTCAATCCCTTTATTACAAACAGAAGACGTCTGAAGAGTCTTCTATCTGCTGCAGATATGCTTGCAGGGCGTCCCGTTTTTTTTCTTTGTTTTAGTGTTTCCTGTACGTTTAAACGATGCTATTATATTTCTTACTGTTTCTCTTGGTAAAGATAAATTTTCAGCAATTTCATATGCTGACTTTGATTTTAAATGGAGTTTAACAATAATTTCACGAACTGCAGATGCAACAGGATTTCCTCGAGCTATTTTGACACGATATAAACAAAAATTGACAAATAAATAAACAATCGGTAGTCGACAGAAATTGATACGTCACTCCTAAGTACACTGTGCAGGCAATAAAAACAATATCGGATCAAAAAACGTTACTTTCATGATGGTAGGCCAACTATTTTGCAATGGTAGAAATGCTACAATTTTCTTCAATATTTTTTTAGCTACAAATTTTAGTGTAGATACATAATATTTTGCATGCATTATATTGCAAGCAATAGCAGTTTACAATGCTAGTATGATATTAGCTTTTGATTAACAATTTGTCTTTTTTATCTGATTTATTGGAAATTTGTGTACGTAGGCCAACTGTTTTGCAACAGGGCTCGTATAATAGTATAACACCAAGTTAATTTATAGATTAGTGTATAAGGATTTAAGATCCTGGTTAATTAAATAATTTAAATTAAAAGGATTTACATTACATTTATTTATTTTAATCGTTGTCACTGTAATCCTTATTAGAAGTATGCAACAATTCACCCCGCGCAAGTTATTCTCGCGGTAAATTTGAAATCGGTTTGCCGAGACTGCGTCGGGAGACTCCATAAGAGGCTCTATTGGCAACTGCCTTACTTGTTTTCTAAATTTTTGAACAAATTTTTGAATGAAATGTTTATAAACGTTTTGTGCAATGTTAGAAATGCCTACGCTACGCAATGAATTTTTATTATACTGTGTGTTCAACTAAAAGAATCCCAAAAATATTAAAGCAACTCTGTAATATAGAAACGTCGATTGTTACAGCGGTAAGTCAGTACACACGACAATCTGGTGCTCCGAAATTGTGTTTTATATTCACAAGTAAACTAATTTAAATAAATGGGTGAATGTCCCAAATGTGCGTCTTTTTAAGTCCTAGCCCATTTTACTATTATTAGCATTTTAATTAAAATTCAAGTAGGTCATAATTAGATAGCAAATTGTAAACAGAATTTAGGTTTTAATCAAATTTTTCAAAAAATATATATAAAATAGATTATTTTGATGTAAACAGTACGAAACTATCATTCTTCTGTGATGTCCCTAGTACTCGTTCATTAAATTGTAGCTTCAGAAAGTTATAATTCAATTAAAATTTTAAAGTCACATGCCTCACAATACTATTTAACTAGTAGAATATCGAACAGAACAATTATTTTGGTAACATAAAATTCCATTACTACAAAATATTATATTTTAAATTGTCCCGATTATTTGTCATTCCTCTGGCTTCTTTAATATTTCGATTTCCATCAACATGTATTTCATAAATATCGATCGCAAATTAGTAAACAAACAGCAATCGAAGCGTCGGTGTAAATTTAAAAGCTTAAGAAAAGTTTTAACTATAAAAGTATTGCGTGTTTGACCGCCTATTTTATGTGTCACATGTTGATACTTCATTCCTCTGGTTTCATGTAAGTACAACAATTACTATTTTTTTAAATTTATATTCGGAAATACAAAGTGAAATCAAAGTGTTATGCCAGATGATAAAATTTGAGGTTATGAAAATATCATGTTCGGCTTTTTAGCGACCAAGTGGTTTAAATCCTCATTCCTCTGGCATTTTTAGGCCAGAGGAATGAGTAGACAACAGAGGAATGATATGTTGCTACTCTTACAGTGTAACATTATTGAAGTAATAATAATAATTAATATTGTGTTGTGGCGGATAATGAACAATATTCTCTTATTATGAGTTTTTCGCCACTATAAACGTGAAGCCACTGGCTAACAGAATTATTTATTGCCGGTTTTTAACGCAGTGGTTTTTTCATGCGTCAACCAAAAAAACGTTGTCGACCAGATATTGTCCTTATTTAGATTGCGATGAAAAACGCGTATAAGTTTCTTGTTTAATATTTAAAGTGGCGAAAAACCCAAAATAGGAATGATTATTAATAATTGTAATATTTTACAGGACTAATAGCTATGGCTAAGCAAAATTCCAAACAATCTCGTGAAGAAAGGTTAAAGAAAAAGCGTGAAACAACGTAGGCGTTATGAAAGATTAAAGCAAGATGTAGGAGGTAGGGAAAAACTTAGGCAAAAAGAAAGATAGCAGTACTTAAAAAGAAAAAAAAATCGTTAAACCAATACATGAGTTATCTGAAAGAGAAAAACTAATAAACGGAAACAGTGGAGAAAAAATTCCGAAACGTATAGAAACAATAAGAAAGCCACTCAACAATTTCTTAATAATTTACGTGAAAACACACCACCAGTGAGTGACGAAGAAACAAGACCTATCAATTCACGCAGAGCTTCAGGAAGAAGACTAAGTGCTAACTTCAGAAAGTCTAGAAACAGGGAGATTAAAAAGAAAAATGAGCAAATAAAGAAATTACAACGAAGTTTGGAAAAATATAAAAAGAAGTGGCGCCGTTTAAAAGCAAATAAAGAAAATACTGCCGACCCTCTTACTCCAAGAAAAAGAGTTAAGCACCTGCTGTCCTATAATGAAATACAAAAACCTGAGATTGCCAAAAGACTGTTATTTGCAGAAGCATTTCCTGATCAGTTGAAAGAAAATTATAAGAACCTATCGAACTATAAAGAGAAGCAAGTTTTTAAACGAGTACTAACGGGAAACATGGTGAAAAATATCGTATAATGAAAAACGTACAGACAATTTTTGGACGTAGCAAATTAAAAGAATCAAAAGATAAAGATATATTAAAATATAACAGAACACCATCAAAATGTTCAACCATCATCGTTAAGAAAAAAAATGCTATATGGTTTCTGGAATCAGATATTAGTAGCAAAATGTGTCCTGGAAAGAAGGATTATTGCTCAAAGAACAAAGTTATTAAACAAAAACGTTACCTCACTAACTCTCTAAAACTGTTACATCAGAGGTTTTTAAGAGCTCATCCAGATCTTCCTGTTAGTTACGAATTTTTTTGTAGAAATAAACCCTTCTGGATAAAACCAAGGAAAGTTTCCGCACGTGATACCTGTGCTTGTACACTATGTATCAACATGTCACTACTAATTCAGTCACTATTCCGATTGAAAATTGCTAAAGAAAATACTGCTGACGCTATTATTGAATATTTCTGCTGTGAAAACAAAAATGAAAAATGTTTGTTACGGCAGTGTCAAAATTGTATTAATAAGAAGATGGAATATAAAGATTACGAAGTATCAAATCCTGGAGTTTATTTTAAATGGACGAAGAAAAAAGAATCAATTTTTGACAAAAACAATAACAAGGAAAAATTTGTCATGAAGACGGTAAAAGAAAACATTTACGCAACAACAGAAGATATTGTAAATGAGTTTGAAAACAATATTATTAAATATCTTCAACACCGAGGTAGGTCATTGCATCAATACAAGCAGATCGCTGCTCTTAAGTCTAAGCTTCAAAAGAACGAGGTAATTTTGCACATGGACTTCAGCGAAAACTATAATCTAAAATACTCCCAGGAAATCCAAGCTTTTCACTTTGGGTGATCACGCGGACAGGTTTCTTTACATACGGTCGTAGTTTATTCAAATCAGAACAATAAAATAAAAGCTGAATCTTTTTGCACTTTAGCAGATTCCCTTCAACACAATGTTGCAGCTATTTGGGCTCACCTGCGCCCTATACTTGTTTACATAGACGAAAGGTATGGTGCAGACGTGCTTCATTTTATTAGCGACAGCCCAGCGACGCAATATCGCAACAAAACTATATTTTACTTCTTGGCACTGAAGCTTAAAGACATGTATCCAAAGCTCAACTCTTTTACATGGAATTATCTTGAAGCTGGTCATGGCAAGGACGCCCCCGATGGGGTTGGCGGCGTTTCGAAGAGAACAGCTGACAGGCTTGTAGCAGAAGGAAAGGACATTGCAACTCTGGACGACCTCGTAAATTATCTACAGGAAAATGTTAAAAATGTACAATATTTTCGTATTAACGCTGAAGAGATTGACCAAGTTTCTCTCGACCTTTCTAGCATCGAAGTTAAATATTTTTCGGGTACAATGAAGGTGCATCAAATCAAAAGTGCATCTGAAATTACTAATTTACATTTCTACATCTTAAGCTTATTTGGAAATGATAATCCGTCTGAATATTTTCTTGGTTCGTTAAATTATAAAAGAAAAAATGTGTCTGATGAAGAAAGCGATATTTTAAGCTCCACTGGCAGTATTGACATTCCTAAAAATTTTGACTTAAAACGGCAGGTTGCCTATAACAATGTTTACTCAGATGAAGAAATTGCAGGTCCAAGTTTCGAGAGTACACAATTAAGCGCACGCAATATAAAATCTGGGGTGTACTTACTTGTTGCTCTGCAAACGAAAACAAGAACGTTTAGATATGCTGCGGTCACTCAGGATGTCATTGATGAAGATGGGGAGGTTAAATTGATGTTTCTTCGCGTTTGCGATTCTAATAATCGCCAGAATTTTAGAGCTGACCCAAAAGACATTTCGTTTGTTTCTTTTGAGGAAATTCTCTCAATTTTGCCGGTCCCGTCAATTAATATACGCAATAATAAATAAGGAGTACTATAGCTTTGGAAGTGAAATTGATATTTTTGAACAAACATAATAACCGTTTATTACTATTATGTCTGATATTCTTATTATTTAATAAAAGTTTTTGATACCTAACCAATTTTAGTATAATTTCTTTGTATTTTGAATCATTCGTCTGTTTCGAATTATTAGAAATTTAGTAAAAGTAGTTAAAAATTAAGAAGTTTTAGTATTACAAATAAGAATTTTACTTTTAAGACATTTTTTTATAGTGATTGCCTCTTATCTTGTTTTGGAAAAGTCTAAGTATTTAGCTAAATGTCATTCCTCTGCATCCTAAATCATTCCTCTGGTCTCGAATTTTTGAAAATTAGGTAAAAACTGTTAATTATTCTATATTCTATTCCATATTCTAATTTCAAATATTGTATTTTGCTGCTTTTTAACTAACTTCTATTACTTTCTACTTTTTAAACCCAAAGGGCAAACATTCGGGACATTTACCCAAATATTCTCGTGGTTTATTTAGATTAAACAATACTAGCTGTCATTGATGGTGATAATATTCTTTCTTTCCAAATGCAGAGATGGTAATAAATTATAATATAAAAATTTGTTATTAGTGAATTCTGCACGCGTTAAATGTTTAAATTTCGAGCACGTGCACCACGTATGCATTAATAGATGTCTGCTGTTCAATTAAAATAGTTTATAAATCAATAGTACCTGCTACTAAAATAGGAAATGATAAAAGACCATAGGAACTAGATCCCGCGCCTCCGGAGATGACGAATTGGTTGATAATGTAACGAATAGAAAACCCTAGACGCCATCACCGAACATTCTAGATTCTGGCGGCAAGATGTATAACCCATCAACACCTGCATGTATGATTCATCAACACCTGCCTGTATGATTCATCGGCGTGAGTCACCGACGGCTGCACAAAACAATACACCAACTAGTCTGATCGAGTACGTTCTAGAACATTTATATGGGGTTATAAATTGACGTTCGTGCGCAGATGGGAGTTCAGTTAGTATTCAACCGGCGGCGTATTCAAATGTGCTTTGCGTGATTAGTTAATAGTCGAATATTAGTGAATAAATAAATGTTATAAATGAATGTTGTATTAAAAATAAATAGCCTACTTTAAGTTTGTAAATATCTACGATTTAAGTTCATTAAATAGTTTATAATTATAGTGTTTAATTAGTATAATATATTTAAATAATATCTCTCTTGTGAATAGATGATTAAACAGCATTTTTGTTATTATTTTAAAAAGAATGTTACAATAAAATAAGGATAGCAGTTAATAGCAATTTTAACAAGAATTCTTAGAAACTCATTATCACCAAATTAAATAAAGTGGTCGATGAAATTAAGCTAGTTAAAAACGTCTTAATAAAAAACCGAATATAAAACAAAGGAACTGGAGAATTTGGAACATTTAATAATTTACGGTGCACCAGAAAAGGAAGATGAATCGACTTATCAGATAGTAAGCACATTATTGTTTTATAAACTGGGTATTACATGTGGTTAGTGTAAATGAAAGAACGTTCTGAAAATGCTGATGAGAACGTTCGCGAAAGTGCGCGAATGATGAAATCGTATCAACAGAACGTTCTCCTTGGGAGCATAATCGGGAACGTTTTCATAAAAAATTCGCGAGAATTTTCAGAAAATTGGAGCACAAATGAGCATAATCCGCATAAACGAGAAAATTCAAATTCGGGAATTTGTGTTTAAAACTGAAGCTAAATGATCATAAACCTCGCATACATGCAAAATTTATAAAACATAATTTATACACAATAATCAAGCACGTTCACGAACGTTCTTATAATAATGCTCGAGAATTTTCAGAATAATAGAGCACAAATGAGCATAAACGAGAACATTATTAGAATTCGAGAATAAAAGCGAAACTAAACGATTTTAGGTCGCATACAGCTGATGTCGGCGTTGTCTATTCAAAGGGTTAAACCCCCCATTCACTATACGAACCCAGATCCGACTCCAAACCGCGACCCGACATGCGACTTATCCACATTTGTCCACACATTACCCGGACAATGCACGAACCGTGCAAACGGGTTCAGTCATACACTGAACGTGGTGAGCACTAGACGTTATTATTATTAAATAGACATGCCTCCCGTGTTCTCCAAGAAGGCAAAAATTGTTTTGGCTGTTGGTACATTGATGTTATTTGATGAAGAAAAAAAGAAAAAACGCATTTGGGTAAAACAGTGGCTGCAAAAGAGGGAAGAATTTACCCATTTACGCTTATTGAAGTGCATCCAATCATGCGAACCACTTGACGTTATAAATTATCTTAGAATGGACTATGACATATTTCAAGAATTATTAACTCTAGTAGCACCTCTCATAGAAAAGAAGAACACTTTGTTTAGAGAAGCAATAAGTGCTGAAGAACGTTTAGTGGCAACACTGAGGTTTCTGGCAACAGGAAGAAGTTATGAGGACTTGAAGTTTTCTTGTATAATTTCTCCTCAGTTACTGGGAAAAATTATTCCAGAAACGTGTCGTGCAATATATCACTCCCTCCGGAAAAAATACTTATGTGTAAGTATACTTATGTTTATATATTTAGTATAGTATAGAAAGGCATATACAAAAGAGACTTGGCAAAAAGCTTTTATTGTTTCATACTTAACAACCAGTTATGAATTATTTCATTTCTTAAAACATAAAAATTCTCGCATCATTTCCCCCATGTGTAGACGCCGGAGTTAAAGGTGTCAACTCGTTTTCAAATGTTTGGGGTGTCGACACTTCTGATTGGGATGTATAGGATGCGGTGGGCTCATTAAACGTTGACCGAGTGGCAGTTGGATAATTGTTGGCTGTTTGGCGATATACTGCTGCTTGTGGAACGGATGGGACGAATGGGTATGGTGCTGGTTCTGACTCCAGATCAGAAGGTTGCGTGTTCAGATCACGTCGGGGTCACCATTTGTAACGGTTTAACACTTGGGCGGTGTTAATGTTACACTTATTATTAATTCTTTTAGACGGAATAAAACACAGGTTTATATCTAAGAATTATTTATTTGACTCTACTTGTTTATTGATACGCGTTGCCTAGTACCATTTCGTATCTATGCAAAATATATGAGTTGTGAGTCGTTCACAACAGTACCCCAAAGAAATCTGCGACGAATCAGTCAGACTTCCCAATTTAGCATGAAACAGTATATCTGAAATCAACTTTTGGGCTATTATTTTCTGCCTTGCTGCCTGAACTTCTTGTAATTGTTGCCCAACATTTTTACCAAATGTTATTTCTTGGGGTTCGATAACAGACGGCTGCGTTACATCTTCTTTTTCTAAAATTCTGAGCGACGCATCTAAAAACTGCTGTCTCTTCTTTGTCCAGGGGGTAGTCTCATGAGGTCGCTTCTTGCGGGAGCTTGATGTGCTCGAAGTTTGGGGTGTTTCGGGTGACAAAACTGGTGACAAATTCGAATGTGCAGTGGCGTCTTGAGATTCTTGTGTGTATGAATCAGTTTCCTGCAAATGCCAATTGCCTACAATTAGGAATACTTATTGTGATACATAGTTTGATTTCAGTTTCCATCAAATGAGGAGGACTGGCTCCACATAGCACACGAGTTTAAGGACATGTGGCAATTTGAAAATTGCTTGGGGGCCGTAGACGGCAAACACATTGCCATTAAACAGCCCCCAGGAAGTGGTTCATACTATTATAATTATAAGGGATTTTTTAGTGTGGTGTTGTTTGCAATTGTAAATGCTAATTATGAGTTTATTTATGTAAGTTGTGGAACTAATGGAAGAATATCTGATGGAGGTGTCATTAAGAATACAGATTTTTATAAATTATTAACCACAGATTCTCTAAAACTACCACGACCAGTTAATATGCCAGAACTTGATAACCCATTACCGTTTGTGTTTATAGGCGACGAAGCCTTTAGCCTTCGGACCAATTTTATGACACCCTATCGACAAACGACTAGAATTGGATATCAAGAAAAATGCTTTAATTACCGACTTTCCCGGGCACGACGTGTGGTAGAAAATGCCTTTGGAATCATGGCAAACCGTTTCAGGGTCTTGCTAACACCAATAGCGACTAAAGTTCTTCTTCTTCTTACGTCGAAAAACTGCTACATATATTCAACCGAAGAACATAGACATAGAAGACATTAGCACGGGAAATATATTGTTAGGTGATAGACATCCAACTGGTGACCTAGTGTCTGTGGAAGTGTCCAGACAAGACTTTCCCACTACGGACGCAAAGGCGGTGCGAAACGGTTACAAAGAGTACTATAATAATGTGGGTGCAGTTGACTTCCAACACCGATTTGTAGATTAAGTGTAGCCAGGAATTGATGTTTAAGATAGGATTACATATCGAGTGATTAGTAAGAATTGTGATATTTTAAGTGAATTGGTAGACTTGAGTAATGGGTACACTATGTGACATTCAATATTGTCAGGTAAAGTTCCTCGTCATTGCATTGATTTACTTGAGAATTTCTTATTTATTTGTCAAAATACAGTTTTCCAAAGTTCACTTTATCTTTTGTGCAACATTACTTGAGGGATTGTGTTACCAACTTTGCAACTAACATCACAATAATGTATGATCACTCGGTATTAATAATGAACACAACACGTAATTTAAAAATTTAATTGTAGTTGTTAAAGTTAATTGTAGTTGAATAAACATGAATACTTACTGATACATGTGATTGGGAATCCAAGCTATTCTCTTCTAATAACTAATCAGAAAAAAACTATTGATTACAACACGGGAAATATGAATATATTTCCCTTGCTTGGCTATACATCCCTCGGGTTTCACCCTCGGGATGTAACTAGCCAACCGCGGGAAATATACTATTCATATTTCCCTAGTTGTAATAATAGCTATATTACACCTTCTACTTCTGGAGTCGCGCGACAAGTCTCGACAGTCCCACACATTGACAATTAGCTCAGATTTGTCGGGGTCGGGTCGTACGCTCGGGTGTCAAAACAGCGAACCCCCAACCCTAACCCGACCGACCTCAGACTTGTCGTTTATTTCCATTCATTAGCGGATCGGTCGGCGGACAAGTCTGGACGGACCGATCCGGCGGACCGATCCGCCAGTGAATGGGCCCCTTTAGACTAGCTTTGCCTTACTGCGGCCTGCCGCTCTTTCAGTAATTGCAGCGAATTTTAGAATCAGATCGTGCCATGTTTTCTTCAATAAACGCATAATCACGTCTTACAGTTACCACCAGCAAGTGTGAACACATGTCAACGTGATGTACAAAGATGATCAGAAAAGAATGTATATTTATTACACGCTATTTATTTGTGATTTGTTTTCGTTTTGGAATTAAAAAGTGCACAGCAAAAATGCACCGTATATTTATCCTTGAAGACATACAGGAGAGTACATCGCGAATGAACTATTAAATGTAATTAATCAAATAGGTACCAAAAAAGTGCTTGCGATAGTAACAGACAATGCACCGGCTATGGCTAAAGCAAGAACAATAATTGTTGACCAACACGCTGGTATTTTGGAATATGGATGCATTGTACATTATCTTAATTTATTAATTGGCGACATCATGAAGCTACCATCACTTAGAAATGATGAAGCCAACTGCAAACAAATCGTTAAAGAGGTATCAGGATCTCATATTCTGTTGGCCAATTTTAATAAAATCCAGAAAGAAAAAAAAAATAAAACTGTTTCGTTAAAATTACCTGTGGTTACCAGCTGGGGTTCAATTTTAAAATGTATGCAAATCTTATTAGACACTAAATATGCTCTTAAATTGTTATCTGTTACTGAAGAACTGGAAGCCAAGCTAAGAGCTGCAGCCAAGAAAAACTATCTGGATGATGACGGATTTTGGGCTCGAATTGAGCAATTGTCAGAAATTCTTAACCTATTGTGAAATTTATTACTCAGTTGGAAGACGACAGTCTGCAAATGTTTAGAGTGATGGAAGCATTTTATGAACTATATAACGTATTTAAAAATACCCTTGATAAGTTATTAGTTTCAAAGAAGGAAAAACATGATATTGTTGCGTTTGTAAGTGATAGAAAGAAAAAGATTGCCTGTGGTATTCACTACGCTGCCAATATTTTGGATCCTTCCTGCTTGGGAAAGCATTCAAATACTGATGAATTTTCAGATGGTCAAATTGTTTAAAAATAATTGGTGTAGTTTTCAAGTATCCAAATGAAAATCAGTCAAGTTAACTAAGCTAAGTGTATTTGCGAGCATTTTTAATATGTATTGGCACAAACAGAATTATTTCAACTGGAAAAATCTTTATAACTTCTCAACTTGTATTCATTTAGTACAAATATTATCGAAGTTAGTGCAATGACTACCCACATACATATACGCGCTTGCATGTCATTAAAAATAATTTATATAGTCTGCATATCCTTGGAAATAATGTATGCAGTCTGCATCGCATTTGAAATAATATATACAATATGCATTTATATTTGCATCTCGTTATGCATTTCATTATATGAAATTTATTAAATTATACAATAAGGCTTCCGCAATATTCATGAGGATACGGTATATAACCAGTTTGATTTGAGCTTACAATTCAGTCAGTGAAAATGACTCCAATACAACATCTCCAAGCATGCTAGTGAGTACCTTTTAATTTATCTAATGCTTAGTTCTGCTTAGTTATGAGTGGGTTGTGCAAGGCCCTCTCTCGCTTAGTTGTAATAATCTAGGAATATCTAGAATCTACCATTCTGGGATGCCGATTACCTGATTTTCTAGTGCTTAGTTGTGGATCTAGTGCTAGTGTAGGGTGGTTCCGATCACCTTCATGATTATGTTTGTATTCTGTTGTTCTATTGTTAGTATACAGTGTGTTTTTTGTAAACGATAATATAGGAAATCCAATGGAATTTTATCATTTTCCTCGTAAGTTTGTACCCTTGCAAATGTAATTAGAAATCTTGGTATCAATCAAAAGAAGAATTCATTTTACGTCAAAAAAATATTAAACTTTATGAAGAAAACCAAAATCGATTTAGAAAAAGACTTAAAAAGCTTATTGATTTACTGCTTTTGGTAATAAGTTATTAAAAAAAATCTGGAACCTGAACGCCGATTGGTGTAGCTGTTAACGCTTCAGATTCCTAATGCAAAATCGCGAGTTCAAACCCCGTCATCGTATACTTTTTTTTTAATTGTATTGCTTACTAATTATTATTTTTAGAACTTTATTACAAGGATTATTAGTTTTATGCCCTTTTTTCATTTGCCTTTCTGATAGGTAGTTAAAATTGTACAAAAACTAACGGTAAACCCCCGTAGCAAAAATATCTAACAATAAAAAAAAAAGTAATAATCGTTGTAATAAAGTTCTAAAAATAATAATTAGTAAGCAATACAATTAAAAAAAAAGTATACGATGACGGGGTTTGAACTCGCGATTTTTGATTAGGAATCTGAAGCGTTAACCGCTACACCAATCGGCATTCAGCTTCCAGCTTTTTTTAATAACTCATTACCAAAACCAGTAAGTCGATAAGCTTTTTAAGTCTTTTTCTAAATCGATTTTGGTTTTCTTCATAAAGTTTAATATTTTTTGACGTAAAATGAATTCTTCTTTCGATTGATACCAAGATTTCTAATTACATTTGCAAGGGTACAAACTTACGAGGAAAATGATAAAATTCCATTGGATTTCCTATATTATCATTTACAAAAAACACACTGTATAGTTGTTTTTATTGTAACATTTCAATTTTCAATGATTAAATTCGTTCCGTTTATGTTAGTTAGGCATTTGTCGTCGGGTACTGACGTCATATCACGATTTCAAATTTTGTTTTTGATAATTCGGACATTTTGGCGTTATACTCTTCGAGGAGAAGGACTGTCTCCACCTTCCAAGTTTTCTTCTTCAGATTTTCCAGTCATCCTGGTATGTTGCGAGATTTTATAAAATATCTCAAATGTCTAATTTGTTCTTCTTTTAGGAGCTACAGTTATAATGAATATTGTCCATTGAAATATGGCTAGGTGTTGTTGTTTTGTTAACCTCTGTCCTCGTGTCGTGAGTAAGTTATTTAGTGGTTCATTATCCTTTCAAGGGTGCTAATATATTTTTCTCCTTGAGTTTTACCCGGGAGTCTGGGGTTTTGTTGTGGATGTACACATTTCGTTAATTAAATGTGATGATTAATGTTTTTACTTGGAGCATCTAAAGAGTACTTGGTTTCTTTATAAAATTTCATCTGGAGATCCAGAATTTCATACTACTATGCAGTAGCCCATGCTGATTTTGATTAGAACACTTCAAGAAAGATGGCCAAGCAGATAAATAAATTAAAAAGGTCAGATAGCTTAGATTTTTGTAAGTTCAAAGCTTGGTATCACCAGCTGTTTTGTCAAATTTAAATACTATGAATATTAAAATTTACTTATTTTATTTATCGTAATATTTTTTACCTAATTAATATGTTAAATTTCTACCAATGTCAGCCTGAGTGGCGAATAACTCGCACATTGTCATGTGATTTTTTGTTAAAGAGTTTTGGAGAAGGCGAGTAACCTTTTTAAAGGTGCATATGTTTTTTTAAAAAGCTAGTAACAGTTCTGATAATTATATATGATTTAATATCTACATAATTATTAATATTACATATGGATAGGCAGATAAAAGTAATAAGTTTTTTATCGATCTTTGATTTTTTAGTTAATTCAAGTTAAAGTTTGTACAGGGTGTTTCGTCGGTAACATAACTATTGTCACCTTGTTATATGATTTTTATAAATGCGTCGGAGTATCGTCACGTTTTTCTTAAATTTAATTTCGTGCATAGTAGGGTGGTCCTTAAAAATCAACTTTTAAAATTTTGATGGGGCACCCTCTCATTTTAAAAAATAACCTCCAGAAATCTTATCGCATTACTTATTGAACCAACGACCTAGCAAAGTCATCCATCATCTTGAAATATGATGTCGATCAGAATTGTGCAATAGTTTGTTTGGTTTAGCGTGGTTTTATGTTGTGTTCTATTGTAAAAATGTGAAGCTAACGTTACTAAAAGACATTAGATGTTATATGATATTTTCTGAGCAAAGAAATACACTAATCATTAATCAATAACCCGTTTTCATTGTTTCATTATTAAACTAATTATTTAACTTTGCATTTCGAAATATATCCATACTTATAAACTTACCTTTATTTTCTAACATTACTACTTAAATAAGAAGTTATAACGTGCTAAAACTTAGAATAGTAGTATATACAGTCAGATGAAATCGCCAAGATTAGTGGTGCTGCTACTGTAAAAGGTATTTGTAAGACGCGTTTATAAATCAATATTAAACTTGGTCATTACTTTACAGTCAGATTGTACGTAAACTGCCAGACAAACTAAATGAGACTCGTGCATAGGTAGTTAGAAAATCAGCTGCACTCACAGGTGATTGTTGAGTTGTCTAACAATAACAAGGTCGAACTCCGAAATATTTTCAATTCAATTTCTTCAAATTCTACAAAATATATTAACTATAATTTCGCTAAGCAATAAAAATAAGCTATAATAATTACTATAAATTTAGATGATTTTTTTCAAATTAAACCTCAAAAAAGCGGAAATTTGTTTTTTTTAGTTTGCGTCTTTATTGGTGGTTTTAAAAAACATGTTTTTAAATAAGGTCCTAATAATATTTATTAATATTAAAACCCAAAAATCACAAGATGCAATCACAAAAAGAGGCAAGTAAGATTGATTATAAACGAGAAGCCAGTTTGGTTTAATGGTAAAAGCACCGTAATTCTGTGCAACTGATCACCAGTTCAAATCGGTATTGTTTTGCGGCAGTTTTTATCTTTTTTAAAAATTAATTTGGGCACTAAAAAATTGAATTTTAAAAATCCAATTCTAATAATAAAACAAAAACATTTATATTTATTGAATAGCAATTTAAAAACTTACTATTACAACCATTATCTTTATTTTCAAAACAAGTTTAGTTTATAATGTTATTTTATTTTTAGGGTATTTTTAATACATAATTTTTATAATAATGTATTTTTTATATATAGTATAATATATAGTTTTATATATTATATATTCTTAATATAACTGTGGACCTCTAAAAAGGTATTGCATTATTTTTTCTAAACAATATTCTTACTTTAAAGAGTTTTTAATAACACAATAGCAACAAAACAGAATCATACAAAAATATGTGTTAGGGGTCGCACCCAGCTTTAAAGTTTTGAAAACTCAAGAAATTTTCCAAAATTTGAATAAACTTCACATCAAACTGGTAAACACATAAATAGTAATCGATAACAACTACTGAATGTAGGAGACTACATTTCCCTTCTCATCTTCCTCCAGTCTCCACTACATGTCTAGACGCGCGTCACACTCCCAGCTCGAGCCTGAATCAAGCGGATCAGTTTGTAGTCAGCTATGGTACCGAGTGTAGTATACTTGTCTGAGTGTTTAGTTAGTCTTAAGTCTAATCAAAAGTTATTTAAGTATTATTATAGTGAAATAGTATTATTAAGGTGACACTAATATTTTAGTTTAGGCATCAAGTAGTAAATCGCTCATTTTAACAAGGAAATCTACAGATATTTGGCTTGTTGGTCAAATGTCTACATCATTGTGTCAAACAAAGTTGCCATCTAAAAGAGAAGTTCTCAGCATTTTTTTCTATTACAAAAATGAATTATACCTAAATATACGAAATTCCGCTCACTGCACTGCTAGTGATGTGCTCCTGGTTTGGGAAAAGGCTAAGATTCCGATTTTTTAAGTTCAATAAATGTATTTTTATTTCTTATTCTTTATATTCATATAAGTAGGGAAGGAATGGGGTTTCTGCGACCTCCCCCCACTACTTTCTGCTTTCTGCCAAGGTCATGCTTCAAGGTTAAGTTTTCTGGCGAGGTCATGCTTCAAGGCCAAATTTTCTGTCGAGGTCATGCTTCAAGGTTAGATTTACTTCTTACAAGGTAATAAATAAAAATTAAAGAATAAACATTTATTAGAAATAAAGTTGCATAAACATTTATTAGAAATATATTATAAATACATTATTATAGATCATCCAAATCAATATCACTATAGTTACTACCGGAATCGGAATACACGCTTGTAGCAGATTCATCGTCCTTCTTAGCACAGGTATTACATATTAGATTAAGATAACGAACAACATCAAACGTTTCATTACGTACATAATTGGCATAATCTACTTTACACATATGACATAATACTTTCTTAATACGCTTTCTAATCAATATATGTCGAGGTTTACATACAGCAATAGGTGTATCTTTATTACCAATAACATTAGTTAATATTTCACCATCAACCCCCTTTTTCTTGCGACAGTCATTTAACCATTCACATGCAGATTCAGCTAGTGGACCATGAATACCCTCTTGATCAATATTGATATATGGGCGACTCCCATTCCTAAGTCTGCCTTAGAAACTCTTGGATAATACCTTTGGCATCACAACTTTTAGTACTTAATTAAAAGATGGTATGTATCAGAGTCACTTTCAAAAGTCGATGAAAGACTGACTACACTAGGTTCGAGACGTCTTTTATACTTACTACGTACTTTTTTTACTGGTAGCATCATTGTGGTCAAGGCCTTTTGCAATCATTAATTAAATAAAAATTAAAGAATTTATTAGAAATAAAGTTGCATAAACATTTATTAGAAATAAAGCTGCATAAACATTTATTAGAAATAAAGCTGCATAAACATTTAGTTACTTGTTTTGCAACGTGCACAATTGATTTTTTGCACAAGTGGTGGTCCATCTAGTACATCACCCTGCTTAGGAAAGTGAACAGTGCAGTATTGATATTCTTGCAGTTCCTTTTGTAGATATTTCGGCAGTTGATGGAAATGTCGTGCTATAGCATGTACACAATATCGATTCAGGAAATCAATAGGTAATTGTCTAATGTCATCGAGAGATAAAAGTAGATTATTCATCGTTGATAGATCAACACCGTACAACTGCACGTTAAAAACTAACTCTAAAGGATTCACTTTATTCGTTTTATGCGAGCAGCTCACAGAGGGTTAAATAGCCAATCTGTTATACACAAGAATTAAGATTAAGTGCTCCCAGTTCATCTCGTTTATTTGAAAACATTTTGAACATCTTTTGTATTAAAAAGTATAAAATTTTTCACAATAATTCCTGCTTCTTTATAAATCATCTTCTTATTATTTAATAATTGCAACATACAACCCCTTTGCAAGAGCACCAAATTATTTTTTAAATTCTTTTTTATGGTTTTAGATATGGTAGAACTTTAAGTGCACGTTAAAACTATCTAAACACTCACTTTATTCGTTTTAATGTATGCGAGCAGCGCATAGAGGGTTAAATAGCGAATCTGTTATACACAAGAATTAAGATTAAGTGTTAGCTCCCAGTTCATCTTGTTTATTTGAAAACATTTTTAACATCTTTTGTATTAAAAAAAGTATAAAATGTTTCACAATAATTCCTGCTTCTTTATAAATCATCTTATTAGGTAATAACTGCAACATATAACCCCTTTGCAAGAGCACCAAATTATTTTTTTAAATTCTTTTTATGATTTTAGCAATATTGGTTATGGTAGAATACTAAATACAAATAAACCACTATTTGATTGACAATCCCTTTGCAAGAGCACATTGACATTATTTTTAATGGTTTTAGCAATATTGATTATGGTAGAACACTTAATACAAATAAACCACTATTTGATTGAATTGAAGATGAATAATAACTGCAACATACAACCCCTTTGCAAGAGCACCAAATTATTTTTTTAAATTCTTTTTATGGTTTTAGATATGGTAGAACTTTTTTATAGTAGAATACTAAATACAAATAAACCACTATTTGATTGACAATCCCTTTGCAAGAGCACATTGAAATTATTTTTTAAGTTGAAAATATTATTTTTCTTATTAGATTTTGATTAATAAATTAAATAATAAAACAAGTTTTAAATTTCATTAAATTTTTTACTTACATTTATTTATAATACCTAATACTAATTTTTATTTAATTCTATACAGCCATTCTCCTCTCTAACAATAATGTTTGGTCCAGTTCCAAACCTTCTTATTTTAACTGCTCCTGTAGAAGGGACAGCCACGATCGCATACGGGACCTGGTCCCTCCTGGACACTACCACGAGCTGTGTAAGGAGCCGTCTCTCCATCCATAGTTCACCCATTGTAAGCTTTAAAATTTCTGTAGCAGAAGAAAAATACATTACTTACTATGTACGAAATAATACAATTGATCTTACCATATCGACAATCCATTTTCTTCCACAATTTCTTCCACAATCGAAATCTTAAAATTTTCTCGTCAACTATTTGAAACTCGTCAAAATATCAGCTTGAACTATGTGTTCTCAGTCAAATGTATCCTGTTTTTATACTGTACGCAGTGTGGGAATTAAATCAGTGTCATTGCTCTTCACCGTCACACCCTGATTTGGCCGATGTGGCCATAATTAACTATTTTTTTCAAATATTTGTAAATTTATTTTGAATGACTAAATGCGCACCAAAAAATTATAAACAATAAAAATGTATTCTTTTATAATACCATAATATCACGGTATTATAAACAATAAAAATTTATTATTTTATAAATATTAGTTAAGCAGAAATATGCTCGAGGGAAAGTTAAATGCAATTAACCAAGCGGAACAAGGAACGGGTAAATTAAAAATCGCAATTAGCTTTGCAACTCGAGGGATAGTGTTAACACATGTGGGTATATGAGAATTCAATTTGCAGGCAATTTAAAGAACTTCGTGAGAAAGTTATATGTAATTACCATGCGGGTCGGCATGCTTTAAAAATAAAGTGAACTTATTTGTTTTACAAAGGTTTTTTAACCAATCATTTGAAAAAAGACAACCGTGAGAGCTTACTGTACAATTAACTAAGGGGGATACTAAAGTAAATTTTTGTTTCACATATAAGGGTTTTAGCTTTGTAGTGCAGTTGCTTGTACAGGTGTTTGAACGGTTGTAAATTCCCGCATTTGTCAGCTTTGCTTAGTTTATTTATATGACCACTCCAACACTTTATTCGACCATTTGCTAATCGTACGTACGTTACATTATTCCTACATTACACATCCTAAAATGTCGAGTGAAATGTCTAAAACAGTGGGCTCGTTAAGACCAAATATTTCGTTGAAACGTTCCGCTGTAGATGATACAGCTGGTCCTTCTAAAATTAATACTTTCGAAAGGTCCCGTGTGAATATTTTACAAAATATCTTAATTAAACCTCGCGAGAATTTCATTGAAACGATAGATTTCTGTTCTCCAGAACCTTCATCCGCGCCGAATCTTTTAAATCTTCTCACGAGACCTTCTGAAAGTTTGTGTTTGTGACCAAGTACTTAGTGCGTCGAATGTGGATAGCGATGTTGAGACCCTCGGCAACGATGGTCTCAACAACGGTAGCGGTAGCGACAATGATTCGTTTAGGAGCTCCCTATGCGATAATTTCGACGCATCTCGTGCTTGGGGTGAGAATATGTGGACTGCTTCCATTTCTCCCTTGGTCGATGAGGACACCCTTAACCTTGATTGCCTTATCGATCGGAGTGATTTAGAGCTTAATGATGTGAATCAGGTACATGTTTTGAGTCCAATAATTTATGATGATTTAAATGAGGGAAATTTGCATGTTTTGAAACGGGTAGTGGATGAAATTATGCTACAGCTTCCAAATAGTTCAGATGATTGTGGAGTGGAAGCTGTAGCAAATCAGGTTGAAAGTGTGGGGGTGAATGATCTATCCAGGGCACGTTCTGAGTTTCAACTTCCAGGGACGTCGTTCATGCACCAACCAATTCAATATGCTCCTGAACCAGAGCAGAATGATGAAAGTGATGTGAGTCATCAATCAGATCTGCCCCCTCTTGAGGAGTTCGCTGATGGTTTCGAACGTCCTCATGGAGGTTGCAGATCGGGTTGAGCAGGCTTGGAAATGTGTGAATGAAAGAGAGAAAGAAATAGTTGAGTTAAAAGCTGCGAGAGTACGGATGGTTGCGGAGTTAGCTAGGCTCGATGAGTTAATGGATAAACATTTGAAATTATTGTGTGAAAAAGAAATCCGTAGGCGACTCATCCAGTCTGGTTCACGAACATGAGTGTGATCCTTTCTTAAATTCCTTTACCCTCAAGTTCCTCTTATAAATGTAATATGGTCTTCGCATTAGTCTTAGTTTCAAATTGCTAGTTGTCTGTGTACATCTAGTTGATAAAATGGTTCAATGTGATCGTTGTTCACGAAGCTTCAGCAGGGTGGATAATTTAAACCGCCATCGTAGAGAGGCTTGTCATGATCAAATTTCGCCACCGACCAAACGGCAGAGGAGGAATGGTAATAGTTCTTTTCTATTTATGTAATAATTTTTTTTTAAATTTCTGGGTTTCTTTATAGATCCCATGGTGTTCTGTGACATATGCGATCTGCACATCCAACGATCGTGCTACCTTGGACATTTACGTAGCAGCAGACATCGTGATAGAGCGTGTCAGGTCAGCGATAATGATCAAGATGTATCCATCATCAGATCAGCCTTCAAATCTCGAATCGTGAGTTATCGGGTTTCACCCCAACAACACTCGGTGGATGTATAACATTTGATTATTGAAAGTATTACCTTTGATAAGTAGAGAGGTTGATAAACACACGGCGATTAAAGTAAATATGGAGTATTTCGGTTACTATATTTTGGAAAGTAAGGGGCTGGATGATTTTAAATCACTTCAATCTCGAAATACTGTTATCACCGAGGGGTCCAATGTAGAGGAGTTCTATGGTAATGCTGTCACCATCATCGACCAAAAAGCGGCGGAATTCGAAGAAAAAGATAGTGGTGAGTGTATTGATAGGATGGTTGATTTCATTAAAATGCTAGAAATTCGTGCTCTAATACGTTTTCCATTCTGTTTAGGTTGGACTTTAGTGAGATGTTTGTTCTTGGAGGTTAACATCTCTAACTACAATCCTATAAGAGCCTCTTCTTTTCTACATTTACCTCTAGACGTCCAGCGAAAGAAAGCTGTCATCAACGTACAGAATAGTGATGATCGTAAGTATGGAGATAATGTTTCTTTATTGTATACCGATACGGATTCGTTAGTGATTGAAATTCGTACTGATAATTTTTATAATGATATTAAAGCACATATTGAACTATTTGATACATCAAATTTAGCTAATGATAACCCACATGGAATTCCCGTCAACGAATCCGTTTTAGGTGCAATGAAAGATGAATATAAAGGTATCCCCATCAAAAGCTATTTCGGAGCCAGTGCTAAAGCCTATTGTGTCAACGTCGCGGATGAGTTACATAAAAAAGCGAAAGGTGTAAGAAAAAACGTTATAAAAACAGTTTTGAAAGAAAGCGACTATGAAGCGGTTGCTACTAATCAAGTAAAAACAATATTTTGCAAAATGTACGTTTTTAAATCGGATATGCATAATGTGTATACAGAAATGCGAAATAAAGTAGCTTTATCTGCTCACGACGATAAGCGGTTTCTTATACCGGGAACAACCAAAACATTAGCTTGGGGTCATCACGAGATTTCAGCAAAAGATGATGATTTAGATTTATTAATGGAAATCATTGAAAATGATATTCAAAAATCAGATTTAGATAAACTAATTAATTTGATGGAAGCAATAGTCGATGATTTGTAATTATAGTATATAAATTTATAAATATGTATGTAGAGCGTTAAATTATCTTTTTAGTTCTATATGTAAGTTTTTGAATTTGTGAATCCATGGTATGTTTATAAATGTATATAGTTTGTTTCTGTGTAATGAATGTGTTTACCTTTTGCTATGTGTATTGTTCTTTCTTTATGGAGAAATTAACATTTATATGTATAATATACAATAAAAGTATTATTTTTGGTATTTGTATTGTTCTTTCCTTATGGAATAACTAACTTGAAATAATGTCATAAAATGTTAAAAAAAGGAATCTTTATTTGGTTATGCATTACATTTCGAGTAATAAGTAATAATATGCCTAGAAGCTATTTAGTTTTAACGTTACAAAATGCTCTAAATAATATCACGTTTGGGAATCCAAGAATTATGTATTTTATCGAATCCTAACCATTTGACTAGTACTCGATTTGCCTTTTTTTGTAAAATTTTCTCCACTAAATAAGTGTCTTTAAACTTCGCTTTTTGCAGTTCTTCATTGTAGAATCCTCCACGAATTTCCTCACCTTTGACATCTTCCAAAATATAAGTTGTAGGATTTGTTAGTCGAACGTTTTTAATCTTAAAAATTTCCGTACTCCAGCTTGGAGTGTAGCCTTTTGCGAAAGCTTCCCGGTGCTTACTGATTCGCACGTGATCACCAATTTTGAATTTAGGACGTTGCGGGTCAACAGTCTTTGGAAACTTGAAGGCTGTCTGTAAAATTTTTTTGGAGTTTTTCTGTCTGACGTCAATAGGTTTGAATCCGGTGGTTCGATGTACTGTTGAGTTATACTTTGCAATTACCTGAGGCAACAACTGCAACCACTTATAGGCTCCATGCATGGAAAATTCCTTCCACATCTTGTTTTTGAGAGTTCGGTTTACGCGTTCCACCGGACTTGCTTTCATACTGGAAAACGTACTGTAATGATTTATGTTCAGACTTTGCATTAACTTGCGAAAGTGTGTGTTGTAAAATTCCTTTCCCATATCTGTTTGTAAATTTCGTGGAGGATCCCCCGCAGACCGTAATAGCTTCTTCATTCCTTGCGTTACCTCTTCTCCGGTTTTGCGTTTAATAGGACATGCCCATACCTTTTTGCTAAACATATTTAACAATACCAAAATATATCGAAATCCTTTATTGGTCTTGGCATACGGTATCATTTCCACGAGATCCGCCATATATAAATCATATAATCCCTTTACTATTATTCGTCTTCTTCGAAATCGTTTGCGAGCTGGTTTATGCAGCTCCTCAATTATTTGACGTTTTATGCTCATTGGGAAAATGCTGGAACACTAATAACGGCTTCAAAAATAAATATGTCCTTTGATCAAGGCTTATTCGCCTTAAACTTATCCCCTTTCTTCAATGACACTCCGATGAGTGATTCGGCATCGTATAACTTATCGTTTAAAAAGATTTGCGCATCTGTGGGATAGTATTTGATTTGTTTAATGCTACCTTTGTTAGAGGAACGACATACTCGAAGTTGGTGGAGTTCAAAAGTGCATAACCGTTTTCATGATTGTATATTCCCATCATATACTACATTGTCTCGTAGTGCAAATTAGACACGTCTTCTAAAAGGAATACTTTTGCACGAGCGTCGAGTTTAACTCGGACAGGAGTTTTGTGAAGATGTTTACCGAACTTATCCAGAGTCATGGTTTTTGAGGTAATGATGATATGGATGACTAATAAGAGCTTCGAAGTAAAATGGGGTGATTGCAGACGGATCTAGCGACTTACTTTTCACCTTAATCTTATCGCCTTTTCTCAAATGTCTCCCAATTAAGTTGGCAGCAGCACCAACTAGAATACCGTTTACATACATAATGCATGGTGGTGAGCTGCAAACTTCTTGTACAATCCCTTCTGTAAACGGTATTCTGTATTCCCGTTTACTGTTGCTACCTTTCAAATTGTAATATTTCATTAGGTCTAAAATAGTAGGTTCGCTCGGCCCAGGCTCGGAGTCCGCCCACATATACATCATTGTTGTATACCTTACATTTTGTATATCTTCTAAAAGATACACTTTGGAACGAGTTTCGAGTTCCACTCGAACAGGGGTTTTGTGAAGATGTTTACCGAATTTATCCAATGACATGATTCTACTAGTGACAACGATACAATAACAAGGTGTTAAACATGTTGGATGCTTTATGCTATTATTTTAGCTGCTCGCAACTCATCAATAATGTAAATGATTTCATTAGTGTGACCGGTATGGCCGGTCGATTTCGAGCTTAGAAGAAGTCTCAACCTTCCTACCAATTTATTTGGATCTTTTCATGGTACGAATTCTACCTTTTTCTTATTGTAACTTATCACGCGCATTGGTCCAGCTCCCCGTTTTTTCGCTAATGCCCCCGTTTTGGATCGCGTCACCGGTGTTGAAGTAGAAAAACTTCTTACCTTTTCACCAGGTGTAGTTAAAAGGGGTTTGATAATTGTGGAATATTTGGTTCCGGTTCCTAACAAAGGTGCATCATGTAGATAATTTCTACGGACTGCGTTGGTTCGTAAAAGATCTTTGTAGCTTTTTAAATCCGCTTGCAAATATCCGAGGTTTCTTTTTAAATACTAATTCATATAAACCGCGTGTACCTTCATACGTAAATGTTTGACCATTAGGTTTCGTAATGAGCATATTTTCATCATCAAAACCGAATTCGGAGTCGCCAATAAAATATTCCTCTTTCTCCGGAAGGAATCGTACTCCGTATAGATGATCGAACTCGTTTTTCGTATCCGTCAACATTTTCTCCATGTATCGTTTTGCGCGCCCACTAAAGGTAGCATCTATATAAGCCTGGAATTCTCTACTAGTTCCGGCGGTAGCGAGTTCGGCTTGGAGTTGTTCTAACGTAGGTGTCCCGGAAGCTTCCCCGTCTACTGGTTCGATGCCGGATCGTTCTGTGCTTACAGCATGCAATCTGGGGGCACTATGTGGTGTTCGCATTACCTGAGGTATACGTAGAGATCGTTATACTGGAGTTGAGGGTGGAAAAAATGGAACCTCTTCCTTTATGGGTTCCTCTTTTGGAGTTAGGAGTTCGGTTTTAACACCCGTTATAAATTCTCGCAAAGGTTGTGTGATGGGCTTATAGCGACGTTAAACTTCTACATCGGAGCGTGCGATTTCGGATTTAAGACTTTGATATTTCTGTTTGACATTGTGCCGTGCCTTAACCAGGTCTTCAACCATACGCTTATCCATAGTTACTAATGCTGTTAGTTAATGCCTCCGATATTTATGGTGAAGTAGGCATCGAACCCTTTACGATAGCGTCCCTCGTTAAGTTGAAACTCTTTGTCAACAACTACAAAACCATATTTTTCATTCCAATACTGCATGCAGAGCTGCTTGAACTTCTCGAACGTCACATCCCCGCTGACATGATCATTAAAGATATGTTTTAAATTAGTGTTATCTTGCTTAAAAATAATGATGAAGTTTGCGTTATCCCGTATGAGTTGTTTTGGAATTGCGGAATAAGTCTGACATAAATAAAAACAATCGATATTTTTATGTCTTCCAAAACAGAAATAGTCTCTTATAGTGCTCTGACTATCGCAGACCACATCGTCGAAGATAATTACAGAGTTTGTTCTTGCATCCGTGGGTGGTAGTATAGTTTCGCAGGAGTCGTATTCGAAATATCCCACGGGTAACGATTTAAACAGATCACGCAAATATATATATTTGGGTTGATATAACGATTTACTGTACACATATACGTTTGCGAAGCGTAAACCGTTGGGATGTTCCAATAAACTAACCATTAGGTTGGTTTTACCGCAGCCGGAACTACCTACGATTAGTCCTCGCTTGCATCCTGCTCCCAATAATACACTATGCTTAAAGACTGTCGGTGTTGCTGAACAAGTATCACGATTTATAACTGGTAATCGATCTCTCTGTCTCACTAACTTTAGCTGTTCCATGACGAACAACGTTGTGATAGATCCTATATGAGTTTAGCATATATATTACAAACCTAGAAGCGAACTTCCAGTCACTCTTCTCCGTCTTAGGGGTAAGTGCTATGAAACATACTCCTCGACAATCTACAACTCCTTCGTCAACTCGTAAAGGTAAAGGTGTTATCAACACTCTCATCAATAAGTTACCGGTGGAATTGCATTTACCTGGATATAACTACTGCCAAGCACGCGATTGCGAGAACGACTTGCTCGTGGAGATCACGGTATCAATCCATTAGACGACGCATGTAAACAACACGACATAGCCTACTCCCAGTCCAATAAAGTGAGTGAACGTCATAAAGCGGACCAAATCCAAAGACACAGAGCGTGGGAGAGCCGCAGCCCTTACCGTGGCTGGTATTATGAAGGGAAAAATGAAGTTGGGTATGGGGATTAAAAAAAAGAAACGGTCTTCAGCGATGAAACGAGGTTTCTTTACGTTTAACAAAGCTGCCAGAAAGCATATTGGTGGTAAAGTAAAAAAGTTCTCTTTAAAACGCTCTGCTCGACTTGCACTGTCAGCTTTGAAACGGAAACGTATTGTCAATCCTCGATCACGAATTATACCCATCCCCAAAAAAGGTAGTATACTGCCCCTCATTCCCCTATTTGCTGCTTTGGGAACTATGGGCGCGCTGGGTGGTGGGGCAGCGGCACCAAAAGCCGTTAACGTAGCCAAGGCGGCTAAGGAGACCCTAGAAGAAACACGCCGACACAATAAGGCTATGGAAGCCGCTTCTATAGGTAAAGGTTTATATTTGAAACCATACAAAACTGGATTGGGACTATATTTACGTTCAAAAAACTACCGTTGAAACTACCACGCCGTGCGTTGACCAATGTCGATCTTTCCAAGTATATTCATAAATTAAATATTCCCTGTTTTAGAGGTATCTTTATGCGAAATGAACTGCCGCAACGAATCCATAAAAACGAAACCGGTATTGTAAATTTAGATAGTGGGGAAGGAGAGGGAACGCATTGGACATCGTATATAAAACGTGGTAGACAAATTTTGTACTTTGACAGTATTGGTCAGATGAAACCTCCACTAGAACTTGTTCATTACTTTAAGAGTGACGATGGTGGAAAAGTTATTCAATACAATTATGATTCTTTTCAAAAGCTCAACTCATTCAATTGTGGACACTTGGTGCTACACTTTTTATATGATAACGCTCGATAAAAGTTTACAGTCTGCATTGGACTTCCGACATGTCGTTGACCTTCATCTTATCCGATAAGAGTTCCGTATTAAGCTCTGATTTTAATCCGCCAATATATTTAGATACGACCAAAGAATGGGTTATGGGATTGACCAATTTCGAAACGTTTAATAGCATTCCGAAGGTTACTGAGGAAAATAATGTGTTTAAAATTGGACAGAAAGCTATACATATACCCACCGGATCTTATGAAATAGCCGATATAGCAGCTTACATTAATTCTCAATTAAATTCTATAACTGTGTCCATAGAGCCAAATCACAGTACTTTAAAAACAATGATACGAGCTGACGAAGTCATAGACTTTTCGGTTAAACACTCTATTGGACCCTTATTAGGATTTAAGCTGTTGAAATTGAAAAAAAATGAACGTCACGAATCCGATGTTCCTATTAACATTATTAAAGTCAACTCGTTACTTATAACGTGTAATATTACCACTGGTAATTACGTAAATGGAATTCCGAATCATGTCATACATCAATTTTTCCCGAGTGTTCCTGCTGGATTCAAAATAATTGAAGCGCCTGACCATGTACCCTACTTACCAATCAACGTCAATACAATTACCAACATTACCCTTAAAATAGTTGATCAAGATGGTGACCTGGTTAATTTTCGTGGAGAAACCGTGACGATAGCACTGCATTTGAAGAGCATTAGCGATGGTGTTCAAGTATAATACTGCTTGTACTGTTTGCTCGGATTATAAAAAAACTTGTCACCAAAAACAGGTTAGGTCGCAATCGCTAGCCGATCAAGTGACACAGCGCAACCGCTTATTTTTACGTCTCGGTTTTACTGTTCTATAATGAGTATACTAAATGTGAACGAAAAAGTTTTCGTCGATAATTCGATCGTAAGTGCCGAATTCCACACCCATCAACCCTATACAACTCGTTTTGAAAACAATGCCGAAATTCGAATACCGATTCAAGAAGACATGTCCACATTGCCCTCTCGCAGTTATCTGTACGTTGAAGGCACGTTACTGAAAGAAGATGGTGCCCCATCTACTACGGCTAAACTTATTACCAACGGAATTTCATATCTGTTTAGTGATATTCGCTATGAAATGAATGGTGTTGTGGTGGATTCTGTAACGAAAGTGGGACTCACGTCTACCATGAAAGGCTACCTTTCCTACAACGCAAGCGATAGTGTCAAGTTACAAAATGCTGGATGGTTTCCTGAAGGTAATAGCACTGTGATGGATAGCAAAGGTCATTTTAGCGCCTGTATACCTCTGTCAATGTTATTGGGAATTTTTGAAGACTATGGAAAAATTATTATGAACATTCGTCAAGAATTGGTTTTAATTCGAAGCAATTCCGATATTGATGCTATAATATCCACGGATGCTAATGAAAAACTTAAAGTTAGCTTCAAAAAAATATATTGGAAAGTTCCCCATATTCAACCAGGGCTAGTAGAAGAATTATCTTTGACAAAATACATCGGAAAAAATATTGATACTAAGGTGGCGTTTAGAAGTTGGGAAACGCATATCTATCCAGCTATACCACAAACCGATAAACATAGTTGGTCTATTAAAACATCCACCAGTCTAGAAACACCTCGTTACATTATCCTAGGTTTTCATACTAATCGCGATGGACAGTTACAAAAAGATATGAGTGCATTCGATCCTTGTGATATACAAAATGTGACCGTATTTTTAAATACTGAAAGATATCCATACGATCAGTTGAATATTAATTATGAAGAGAACCGTTTTGCTACCTTGTATGAAATGTATGCCAATTTCCAACGATCTTACTATGACAAACCAAACGAGCCCATTCTAACTCCATCGAAATTTAAAGCCATTGCACCGCTAATCGTCATCGACTGTTCGCGACAGAAAGATTCCTTGCTAGGGAAAGCTGTCGTTCTTCGAGTTACTTTCGAAACTCATAAAAGCATTGCCGCTAGTACTACTGCATATTGTCTAATTTTGCACGATCGTATGTTTACGTATAATGCACTGACGAAGCAAGTACGACAACTGTAAACGACTACTTACGACGATTGTCGAATTATTACATATATGAAAATGAAGGTTTTGAACCTCGTTTAGTTAGCCGCTATGCGTCTTGTAGTAGACATTCAAGGCTTTAAGATTGCTAACAACAAGTTTTTGCCTAAAGAGTTAGCTATTTACGATGGTTGTAAAATAGCTCATTATGTATTTAAACCACCTTTTCCATTTCCAACGTTACCTGCAGAACTCCGAAAACAAGCACATTGGTTAATAAAGAATCACCACTGCATTGCTTGGTCTAAAGGCGAGACTCCAGCGTTCATGTTTCCAGACATTCTTCGGTACGCGACGACATCAGCTGAAGTGATTTATGTAAAAGGGCGTGAAAAAAAGGAATTCTTACAAAAATATCTTTCAACGTCGATTGTTGAATTTCCAGAACATCCAGCACTACCGGAAGTTAATGAAGTATCATGTTTCTATCATAATAAAAATCTATGTGTTTGTGCTCTATCTAATGTTTATTGGTTATATAATGAATTTATAATGAAGTAATGTTTAATAAAATGCATATATTTTTTTAAATATTTTATTTGTTGTTTACGTATTATAGTTTATAATAATACAAAACTTACGTACTAAAGCGTTCAAGGTAAATAAAATGTCTGTGCTCTTCACTTAAAATATTATTTAACACTCGACTACAATTCTCTATACGTCTTTGAAATCTATACCGATCTAAAGAGGCATTCATCCACATCGATCTTCGCGCTTGCCTGTGGGCATATTCCCACACTACCATATACCGTACGGAATTATTCGTTTCATTGAGTCACCTTTTTCTTTAGCTTGTCCATGATATTATAACACATAACCCTTAACATCGTTCACAATTCTATCGGACTGAACTGCTAATAGCTCTAAACCGCTTATGACATTTCCACTCGTTGGTAAGGAAGTTAAAACTTGTTTCAAATTTTCATACACATCCCCTTCTGCTTCGGCAAGACCTTTTACCAAAGTTCGATAAAAGTCTATGAATTTTTCTTCTTCTAACAGCTTCAATCGTGACTTGACCATTGTAAGTAGTTCCATTAACTTAACTACACTTTCGACTCCTAACCATACTTCGGTGTTGTCACGACGATCCTGAATTCTCATAGTTCTCTTATCTTGTACATTTTTAAACGTAATCGTCTTGTAGAGAAGGGGTATCGGTGCATAGTAGTCATAACTATGTAAGAAATGTTTGATAATTGCGTGATTATTTTCGAAATTCTCCCATTCTTCCAGGTTAAATTTAATGTAGTCGTTTTTCAATCGCGACAATCTCACTTCTGGTGTCAACTCTATAGGGCAGAGGCCGATGCTGAGTAGTTTACATCTTGATTTGTTTAAATAATGCTTTGTAGCGTAAAACAATGGATTTTGAATGTAGCAACCGTTCGATGACATTAGATGGATGGATGGATGTTGGATGGTGGAGTGTTCGTAACCATCTCGGGATAATTCTGGAGCCGGATCTTTGAACTCTATCGGAACGTTCTTTACAGTTTCAAATGCTTTCTTTAACAAATCCATTATAACACAACTAACCCATACCAATACCATCCAGTTCATATAGAACTTTATTGATTAGTGGGGGGAGTTTCAAGGTTAATTGAGGTATCAGGGTTATTGATGTGAGGGGGGAGGGGTATGGTTCAAGGTTACCGTTTGGAGTGGGAGATCTTTACGTTATTCTTACGTAGAGCTTATATCTCAATCGATCCTAATACAATGCCAGTGTTACCTGTTAAGTTGTTGGTGGTGCTTAGTGCGGTGTACGACGGTATTCTGTATGTTTCTCAACCATCGGAATCTGTTTCTGGGTCCATTGTGTTTTCTCGAGATCCTACGAGATACGCATTGACCAGCAATATTCTTCACGGTGTTAACGTATACATCATATCCCTACGCAACGTTTCTCAACCTTCTTCCTTCAAAATTAAATATAGTTATCCTAATTACTCTATCGAATCAAATTGGCAATCTCTCGGGACTAATCGTGATCCTACCATTTGTCACATTCCCGATCCCCCCTTGAGCTCCTGTATAATAGCAACAACAATAACAGTTCTATTCGCAGTTATTACTTTACTTTCCCTTATTGTGTACCTAACCATTTATCGGTTTAATTTCAAATTCGTCTGTTGTGAAAGTTAAGTATGAACGATAACGTGATCCAAGGTATGGAGGAGGTGCGGGAACAATTACTACGGCAGTTTCCTCGATTTTTAAAAACCGTTGAGAACGAAGATGTTCTGAATAAACATGTTGAATTACTTGCAAAGTCACTTTCGTAGTTAGTGGAACACTGATCAATGGAGCATTCTTGGACATTTCGCACACCATAACAACAAATCCGCATTATGTGAGTGAACCGTTAGAAGATTGGTTTCAACTTAATGTAATAGAACCAACTTGTCACGAGGTTGAAAAGTGTCTTAAAGATTTAGCTTCTTTGGACGTAGAATTTTCTCACATCTGCATCGTTCGCTTTTTGATAAAGTAAATTATATGAAATAAATAAAGATTATTAAAAGTTTCACAGTTTTATTAAAATATACCTGACAATATTGTTTCGACAGCTATGCTGTCATTATCAAAGGTAATATAATTATAAACAAACACGTCGCTAAGGTAGATACAAAATAGGTAACTAGATAAAATAATAATAATAATAATAAAAATTAATAATAAAAATCATAATTAAACATCTAATACTTCCAGTAACGGAGAATTACTGAGCTCAAGTTGTTCATTCATTAAAGGTACCCTGAGTTTGTGTTTGTATATCTCAAAGGCTTCTAAAATGTCTAATTTGCGTTTGTTATTACAAAAATGTAGGAATTTAATATTATTTTGAGGAGTCATTGTGTGATTTTGTTCTAAAAGGTGTTTGGCGTAATTCGATTTTTCAGGATGTTTATTTTTGTAATGACGTACGTGTTCTTTGTATCTTATGTCAAAATTTCGAAGTGTTTGTCCAATATATACCGAACTACAAAAAGAACAATTTAAACGGTAAATGCCCGATTTCATGATATCATGTGTTCTGTCTTTAGCATTAAATAAAAATGAAAAAGTGTTAGTGTTGGTTTTAAATGTTATTTTATAATTGTTGGTTTTTCTTAGTATATGTGAAATTTTTTCTGATATTTTGCCAAAATATGATTTTTATTATTAATTTTTATTATTATTATTATTATTTTATCTAGTTACCTATTTTGTATCTACCTTAGCGACGTGTTTGTTTATAATTATATTACCTTTGATAATGACAGCATAGCTGTCGAAACAATATTGTCAGGTATATTTTAATAAAACTGTGAAACTTTTAATAATCTTTATTTATTTCATGATTATGGAGTTCCACAAAATAAGGCTGGAAACAATAAACAAAGTAAATTATACATTATCTAAAATGTTATTATGTATACAATATAATAAAAATTACATAATATAAGAGTTTTTTTATTAATATAAGGGTTTTTTTTATTAATATAAGAGTTTTTTTATTAATATTCCTTTAAATAAACAACATATGCTAGAAAAGTTTTGTGTTATTGCACTTATATCCCAATCTATGTAAGTTTCTATGCTGTATCGTGCCACTGACATTTTATTTGATATTACTTACAATTTATCTTTTCAATAGAAAAAAATTATGTTGGGGTGTTTGATATTGAATAACAAAAGCCACTCATAACATTCTTAGACGAGTATAGTTCCGAGAGCCAGAGTTTGAGGTTATGTATAGGCTGAGGGTGTGGCCAATGGAACAATTGCTTTCCCCACTCTTCTCAAATTCTGGTGGGGTGTTTGAGTTTGATTTCAGTTAAGATTCTGTATTACTCAGTCAAGATTCTGTATTACTCAGTTACACATCGAAATGGGTTGGTCACATTCTTGGACACTTGAAACGATTGTTGATGATGGTGAAATCGTGTTTTCTCGTTATAAAACTCACAACACTGGTTTGTTAATTGAAAGAAGAAGACTTACGGATACTGAGTGAAGCCGATGAAGGTTATTCTTCGTGTTCTGGTTTAGAAATTCTATATTTAAAAGAAGATGGTGAAGTGCTGAATACTCAAGAAGTCATATGTATTGAACGTGCTTTGGAACATCGCCACGCTATTAACCTTTTGCCTGATAAATGCGACCTCATCTTCTTCAAAGGCATCTGCACTTCAGATGGGATGAATTGAGTGATGAACCTGAACGGAACATTTGGTGTAATAAACCTTACAAACCGAATTGGGCAACGTTCTGTGACGTTTAAAAAATTGAGTCTTTAAGTAGTGATAGTTGGCTATTAATTCCCTTGATGGTTGTCATGGTGATTGTTAGAAAATAATTGACTTTGCCTGACATGAGTGTCCTGTAGTAGAGATCTCAATAATATTGTTGGATGCAATACTTCTAAAGAAGGATTTTTTGAGTCTTTAAAAAGGTTTTCATTGGTTCTTGGTAATTGTTCTCGAGGAACCTTTACGCCTTCGGCGGATTTACATATGCAGGATTTCTTATATGCATGTAAGTTCTGAAAGTATTGACAAGTCAGCCTACTGTCATTATTTATTTATAGGAAACTTATTTGAAATAATAACGAAATATATATTCTATTTGGATTTCTCTTGGATTAAACCCTCAATCAGAGGTGAGTAATTTAGTATAATTGAAATCTAAGATTCCGATGATACTTTTACTTCAGGGTTTACGTAACTGGCTAATCACGTATGTATACCTAGTGGACATTTGGTTTCTACGTTCCTGGTTATCTCACCTGCCTGATTTAATTAAATATTTACCTGGTCCATACGCTTTGCAGTCTTGGGTTAGTCGTCTCTTACTGTTCCCGATACTGCACCATTACAGATAAGTGGGAAATACTGATGACCAAGCTAGGTGGACATTCTAAAAACCTTATGATCAATCTTCCCTCTCTCTTTAAGAGAAACTCAACCTAACTATAGTAAACATTGTTATTTTGATCAAGTTCGTTCTGTTATAACTTATAACATTAATATTTATTTTATATTTATTAACCATATTTGAGTTTAAGTCAAGTTCTGGAAGCTTCTACTAAAGTTAATCATTTACCAAAGAGCCTGTAATCGTAATGCCTCCTTTTGATATCAGTACATGATTTAGAATGTTTACCCGTATGATTGTGTGAGCTCACAGGATTCTATTAATTTTACAGAAATCTAATTATTTAGTGCAGAATTAGTCAGGAAAGTATTACGATCCATTTAGTTTGGGTATATACCTCAGTTCCAGTTAAGCCTTAAACAACAATACTGCTCTGTTTTCTTTGTACAATTAAAAGTATAATAAATATTGGTACATCCAACGGCATTTCAAGTTTACATTATTTTCTTTTATGGTTTTAATTGTTTAATATATTGTTATGTTGCATCGTAATATCTTTAGGTTCTTGAGCAAGGGTGTCTAGTATACCAGGAGGTTCTGCTGTTCGAGCCGCTTAGGACAGCTGGCGCCTTAGAAATTAAATATTTAGAATCCACGTCCCTGCCGGGATTTTTGTCGCCTTATTGCGATCCTTGCTCAGGAGGTTACTGAATTTACCCGCGATTGGTAAATCAATACCACATCTGCTTTTAAGAAAGGTGACAGTTCACTGCAACAAAGTGGTTAACGGAAAAATAATTTAACGATGAAAGAGAACTCAGATTTCGTGAAAAACGTTTTCCTTCAGGAGTCACGCCTTACCTGACGAGAGATATGGATTCAAATAATTGTTATGTATTTAATTGTTTACGAGATATTGTTGTAAGCAAATGAATTCAAATAATTGTTAATATTAAATTAAAATATGCTACTTAATGTATTTATAATAATAAATGTTTATGCACATTCTTTAATTTTTATTACCTTAACCTCAGCAGAAGTGAATCTAACCTTGAAGCATGACCTCGACAGAAAATTTAGCCTTGAAGCATGACCTCGCCAGAAAACTTAACCTTGAAGCATGACCTCGCCAGAAAACTTAACCTTGAAGGTTGACCTTGGCAGAAAGCAGAAAGTAGTGGGGGGAGGTCGCAGAAACCCCATTCCTTCCCTACTCATATAATAAATATGTTTTCAAGTTTAACTAAAGTGAGCAACATAGACCCATATAATTATGAACGTTTTATTTATATTTTTCTCCAGCTTAACTTTGATACTATTGAGTATAGTTAATTATTTGATGAAAATTTATTGGTTCTGAGTTCATTTCCTGATTAATGGTCTCAGTGTTTTTTTGTTTAATTAATGTTATCAAGTTTCATAATCAGATGGCGCCCTATTAGTGTATTTTATTGAGTTTTGAAACCTTTATCTATTCCTTTTAATAATTAGACAACTGTAGAACCAATACCTACGACCTGATATTCAAATTTGTAATAAAGAGCAAGATGTCAAGAGGTAATCTTGAGCATCATAGTAAAGTAAGTATAAATATCTTCATATATTTTGACGTTTTATTGTTGGGTTCTCGTAAAGAAAATCAAGTTTTTCACTGTCGCCCAATCGCGGGGCATTATTAGTTTGAAGAGAAAACCTGCCTTTCACTGGAATCCATCGCGGGGCCTTTTATTGTTGTTTTCTCCCCTAGAGAAAAACCTGCCTTTCACTGCTTAGTTTTGAAAGTATTAAGCTAAAAGAAGAAAGCTAAAGGGATTGTTGTATTTCTGTTGTCGAGCTCGTAACCTTGGTTTCATGTATTTAAGTCTTTATTTAATAGCGATCCTCTGTTTTTAAGCCTGATAAATACTAACTTTTTAAGTTTAATAGAGAACCTAACCCGCCATGGCAAGATCTTACCCTGGTTGCCGGGATATTATCCTTCAAGCACTTGGAGCAGGAGAAGTTCCAGAAGTTGAACATATGTGCATCTTCCATTACGAAGTCTACGCTGCAACAATACAAAATAGGTTTAAGGCTATGGTGGTTCTTTTGTAAAGATCAAAACATAGATGTTCTTTCAGTCACGTGCCTTTACTGTTAAAGTTCTTAACACTTCACTTTCACAGAGGAGTTTCCTACAGCAGTTTGAACTCATTTAGGTCAGTTATCTCTCAGATAACAACAACGGACATTGCACAATACTTTAGGGTAAAGAGGCTTTTCAGGGACGTCTTTAATTTAAGACCTAATTCAGCTACGTATAATTTTACTTGGGATCCGGTCATAGTTTTGGACTATGTACACTATGTACAGTTGCAATCATTCGCTAAGGAACGGCGAAAAAAATCATGACAGCCAATTTTCAGTTTTTTTGTACAATGTAAATGTAAGTTTATTATATGGCAATCAAAAACATTCCATTTTGTACATTATAATTGCGCAGTTCATAAATCAGGATGAATTGTAGCGTACATTGAACAGAAAACTAAAAAACGGCTATCACTATTTTTCTATCGTTCTTTAGAGAATTATCGCAGCTGTACGTAGCTTGTCAGATGACATTTCCAAACAAAGATTATCTTTTAAGCTGGTTACCCTTCTTGCCTTAACTACTGGTAAAAGAATGCAGACATTGGCAAGTATTGAAATTTCAAATGTTATTAGACATGACGATAATAATATCGTCATGTATTGATAATAATATCAAGATATCCGAAAGGTTGAACACATCAAAACCTAATAAATTACGACTGGTTTTATATATCCCCTTTTTCCAGAAGATACTAAAGTTTGTGTGGGTATAACTAACTATATTAAATTATTACTCCACACTCGAACGCGCCACACTCGGCGCGTTCGAGTGTGGCGGTCACGTTTAACTTTTTCTCGTGATATTCATAGTATTATAATTTGAATATTTACAAATAGTCAAACATTAATTGATACATAATCAAGAAATAACTGATAATGTCATCTTGCTATGCATGCACTCTGGTTACGACAAAAAAGTCGCCTGGCATCCAATGTGCGAAGTGCGATAACACATTTCACTTAAAATGTGCGAATTTGTCTACAACTGAATGATCTTCAATTCAAGAATCGGGTGCTAACTGGAAATGCTCAAATTGCTATAAGGAAATTAATAATATTAGTTTACCAATGGATTTAGAAGGTAAAATTCTAGCGGCTATGGATAACATGAAAAAAGAAATACTTAATCAAGTTTCTCAGAAACATGATGAATTATTAAGATCAATTACTTTCTGCTGCGACAAGATTTCTGATTTTGAAAAGCAAATCAGTACTGTTAATCTTCGTATTCAAGAAATTGATAAAATAAAACAAGAGAATGAATCGTTAAAAAATACTGTAGACATTCTTCGCAACAAAATAAATGATATGGAACAATATACTCGAATGAATAATTTGGAAATAGTGAATTGTCCGGAATCTAACGGAGAAAATCTTTTAATGGTAGTTTCAAAAATGGGCGAAATAACTGATTGTCCAATTAAACTAGAAGATATAGACGTCGTACATCGAGTACCCCACTTTAACAGTAATAATAAAAAACAAAAAAATATTATCATCAAGTTTATATCTCGTCAACTGAAGGATAAGTTTTTAATTCAGGCCAAGAAATTAAAAGGTATTTCAGCTTCCCAAGTTGGGTTCATCAACTTTGCAGATAAGATTTTTATCAATGAACACCTTTCTCCGGTCAACAAACTGTATAAAAATATCCGTGATGCAGCAAAACAAAAAGGATATACTTACATATGGGTTAAAAATGCCAAGTTTTTTGCAAGAAAAAACGAAACATCAATGCTCATCCATATTTCTACATTCAACGACATTAACAAATTGTAAAGTTAAGTAATTTATTTTCGTTAAATTAAACTATATATAAATTTAACAACCTTATATTTTTTAGTTATATCTTTTTGTTATGGAAATTTCGATTTATTACCAAAATGTAAATAGGATTAGATCCAAATTAAACGATTTTTATTTGAATACATTAAGCTGTACTTACAATGTCATATGTATTAGGCCCAACTGCACCGCTCAGACTTAACGTTTTAAGTATTACTTACAGTTTAAGCGAACTGCACCGTAATTATTCTGTGGCTTAACTCGTGGTAAGTGTCGCTTTTTTTGAGCGGTAGTTCAAGTGACGCTTAGGGAAAAAGTGAGGTTAAGTCCGAAGTGCTAGTGGTGAAACAGTGTGGTTTATTTGCTTATTTATTGCTGAATATGAACTTAATTATGGACATGGAGTTATTTGACGATGTGCACGAATTAGAACTCATGGAATTTGGCGTTCCACGAACAACATACAAAAGACCCAATCACTATAATGACATGCCAGAGTATACATTTTTCAAGAAATTCCGGTTAACCAAACCAACTTGTATGTTTCTGTTACCATTGTTGGAAGAACGACTGGAGTTCCCCATGGACATGTAAGATTTTATAAATATAGACAGTGTGCGCACAAGGTTTCCGACATACAAGATAAATAATATGTTGTAATCTGTTTTAGCAATCAATGTGTGTCGCCGATGAATCAACTTTTGACGACATTACGGTACTACGCCACTGGGAGTCACATCGATAGTATAGCCGATTTTATGGGCATGCATGAAACAACAGCTTTAAGAATAATTCACAAAGTCTCAAGAGCTATTGCTTCTCTATACCCACAGTTTGTAAAGCTGCCTGAAACAGAAGAAGCACTAGTGAGAGTCAAAAGGGACTTTCATAGTATTGCTCGATTTCCCAATGTTATTGGGGCCCTTGATTGTACTCATATTAAAATAAAGTCACCAGGTAAGTATCCATCATAAGTGGTATGATACATTACTGTGAAGTGACGATTTATTACAGGTGGAGAGGATTCGGAAATTTTTCGGAATCGCAAAGATTATTTCTCCATCAATGTTCAAGGCATTTGTGATGCAAACAATAATTTTT
This sequence comes from Agrypnus murinus, assembly GCA_929113105.1. Taxonomy (NCBI): domain Eukaryota; kingdom Metazoa; phylum Arthropoda; class Insecta; order Coleoptera; family Elateridae; genus Agrypnus; species Agrypnus murinus. The sequence continues at coordinate 44,864,868 of OV816027.1, read as the reverse complement.
TACATATAGTTGCTCGGTGGCCTGGGGCAACCCATGACAGCACTATCTTTAACAATAGTACAGTGAAGATATACTTTGAGGAGGGGCGTTTTCCTCATTGTGTGTTATTAGGTAGGTAGAAATAAACAAGACAATATTAGGTGGTAGATGTAAACAACGTATTATTGTAGGAGACAGAGGGTATCCATTAAAAAATTATCTACTGACACCATTTCTAAACCCTAACACCCCAGCACAACGACTATACAACCAATCCCAAATTAGGACCAGAAATAAAATTGAATGTAGTTTCGGAATTTTAAAACGACGTTTTCCGGTGCTTGCCTATGGGTGTCGTTTAAAGGTAGAGAACGTGCTTCCAATTATCGTGGCAGCTGTCGTTCTCCATAATGTTGCTAAAATGCGCAATGAACCTGAGCCAGCTCTTGAGGATGGCATGGATCTAGCAGTATTAGATCAGTTGATAGAAGATGGTCGCATTCTGCAGGAAGTAAATAACGACAACGGTGTTTTGGGTGGTTATAACTACCGCACTCAACTTGTGAATGAATATTTTGCTCATTTGTAAGAAAGAAAAATAAAAGTTTAGAAACTATCAATTGTATTTGAAAAATTTAGCAGTAGGAATACAATAATTGTACTTTCAACTAAATTAATAATAAGTATTCAGTCAATCGTAAAAAAGCGTAGTGCATAAGTGACAACAGACAAATCTACTATACTACTAAAAACACAACATGAGAACGAACATAAAATTTGACAAAACCAGAAAAACTACAGAAATCATAATCACAATAATAATGGCATCACAATCAAAATTCATTTTGAGGTACATGTAATCAAAATTAGTCACGTAACTGCAGCTAATCAAATGAAGTTTTCAGTCGTTTTACCTGCATTTCTTTTATTTGTATATCCAATAATAATGAGTTCTTCCGTAAGTCAGATTCCTGGATATCCCTCTCTTCTTTCCTTGTACTGATTGCAATTTCTTGCTCTAGGTATTTCTTTTTTAATTCTGCAACATCTGAATATTGCTGTGAAAGTACATTGGTGTGCACAGGTTCGATGACTTTAGGTCGTCTCCTACTCGCATAATTTTTTGTAGATAATGGTTTGCTAGGGGGCTTTTGTAAGTCGACAGGCTTATACTGAGCCCAAGTAGTCTGAAAATGTAACTTTTATATAACAGAATGCTCTTACATATTTTTTATTAACTTACATCTGTATCATTGCTACTGGTTGCACTGTTGTTCATTAAATGGACTGGCTGTGGTTCCTTAACTGTGTTGTTTTCTTCTTCATATGCAATTACAATTTCTTCCAGCAATTCTGCCTCATCCTCAACCTCATCATATGGTGTATAATTTTCTTTTGGTATTTCCTCCATTGTCCGATCCCCATCAAAATGATTATTAAATCCCACCATTGTCTTTTTATTGGCAATTGCCATGACCATTTCATAACACGGGTCTCTTTTGTATTGCGGAACGTAAGAGCCCCCTCCCGTCCGTCTTATCTCCCTTCGATCCCCTGCCACCACTTTCCTAACTTCTTTTTTTTTATTTTCGTAACACTTTTTTAATGATTCTTTATGGCGAAGTATTCCTGATGGTGATTGCGCGTTAAATTCGCTAGAAATTTTGTTCCAGGTGACATCTTTTTCCTTCCAAGTAACCGCGTTGGTTTTCTTGTTTTCAATTATTGTCTTGTATTTATTTACAAGTTCCATTAAAAAAAGTTTCTCCTGCATGGTGTAATTCTGATTTCTTCTTTTTTCAACATCAGCAGTATAACTGCAGCTTCTTTTTTCCATTTTTTCTCCTGAAGGCCTGAAGCACAAAACCACAAACAAAACCGTCGTGTCGTCTGTTAACACAATAATAAATGCACAACATGTGTTATTTCTGACAGCTAATACTGCCAACCGCATAAATATCCCTAACGCAGACGCAGCTTAGGGGAGCGTCACTTAAAGTGGAACGGTGCAGTTCAACCTGTTTTTAAGGTGCACTTACTTGTAAGTGTAACTTTGGTAAACTACAGTCTTAAGTTATAACGGTGCAGTTGTGCCTTACTGAATCAAATCTTAATGATTCTATTAATGATAGCGAACTTATTAATGATAACTACATTGTTTATAGACGGGATAGATGCCTAACTCAATCAATAAAAAAGGATGGTGGTGGAATTTTTATCGTTGTCGATCGCAAAATGGATAGTTATGAAAATACGCAGCTGAGGACATTTGGGTAACATTATTTCTTCTTGATAAAGATGGTAAGAAAGTTAAAATCAATATATGTTGTGTTTACATCCCTCCTGGAGACAGCGTCGCACTAGCGTACTTTCTTAACAATCTCAATAAAACTGTAACGGAACACAATAACGATATATTTTTTATATGTGGTGATTTCAACTTGCCATTGATTAATTGGATAAATCAGCCTAATATCAACAATTTAATTCCGCATAAAATAAGCGATAACAATTACACTAACTTTATTGATACCATTTCTTTTTTAAATCTAATGCAATTTAATAAATTTAGTAATATTAATAACCGTATTTTAGACTTAGTTCTGTCAAATTGCGATCAAGTTTTGGTAACTGAATGCATCACACCTTTATCTAGAATAGATGTCCATCATCCCGCATTAGAAATTATCTTAGACCTGGATGTTCCTGCCCCCTTGGTTCCTGCTAGCGAATCTAGAAAGGTATTTAACTACTATTCTGCAGATTATGATCAAATTAACAATGCTTTTAATAGTATCAATTGGAACTCTAAATTTAACACTAAAAATATAGATCAAACCGTTAACATGGCTTAGTTTTCAAAATAATAGAAGAATATGTCCCTGTTAGAAAAACTCGTAAAAGACATTATCCTCTGTGGTATAATGAAAACATTATTAGAATGCTTTGTAAAAAACACTCTGTTCATAAAAAATATAAAAGAACAAAATCCATGGCTCATTACAGAGAGTTTTCCTTGTTAAGATCAAGAGTAAAGAATCTAATAAAAGAAGCTTATATTAAGCATGTGGAGAGTACTGAGCGACGGATCAACGATAATCCCAGACAGTTTTGGAGGTTTGCCTCCAAAAAATTAAATAATAATGTACCAAACTTAGTCCGACTAGGAGATGAGACCGCCTCTGCTGGAAGGGAAGTTTGTGATCTGTTCGCTAGATTCTTTCAAAATGCTTATAGTGACCCATCCGATCTCTTATTAGACTTAAACGAAATCTCTGAAACCAATTTAAATATAAACAGTATCACAACTAACCCAGAACAAGTACAAAAAATAGCTCTGGCGCTTGATCCTAACAAGGGAGCTGGCTCTGATAATTTACTTGCTATCTTTTTAAAAAATTCTGCTGTATCTCTTAGTTTACCACTTTCAATTCTATTCAATAAATCAATTGCTGAAGGCACATTTCCTCAGGTTTGGAAATTAGCTCATGTCAGTCCTATCCATAAGTCCAATATTGAAAATTACCGACCTATATCTAAACTTCCGGTGATAAGTAAAATTCTTGAGCTCATAGTACATGAATACATATTTAACTCAATAAAAAATCATATAATCCCCCAACAACATGGTTTTTATAAACAACGTTCTATAAACACAAACTTGATCATTTATAGCGAATATGTGCTAGGAGCAATGGATGAGCGATTACAGGTAGATGCAGTGTACACTGATTTCAGCAAAGCATTCGATAAAACTGACCATTTTATTCTTTTCAAAAAATTACAAAAAATCGTAGTGTGTGGAAACCTACTGCGGTGGCTGATATCATACCTCTCGAATAGATCGCAGCTAGTGGTTATTAAGGGGTATCGGTCCGAACCTTACAGTGCTCCCTCAGGAGTTCCGCAGGGCTCGCATCTGGGTCCTTTGCTTTTTAACTTATTTATTAATGACATAGTCAATTGCTTAAAACACGTACAGTTTCTCTTATACGCTGACGACTGCAAACTTTTCATGAAAATCAATAACATGCAGGACTGCATTAATTTTCAACTGGATATAACTTCTTTTGAAAATTACTGTAAAAATAACAAACTGACTCTTAATGCCGACAAATGTCACTCAATAATTTCTCCAGAAATCGCTGTATACATGACCTTCCATACAAAATCAATAACATTCAACTCACAAAAAAGGATTGTATTAAGGACCTCGGAGTGATATTCGATAACAAATTAGTTTTTGACCATCACATAGACTTTATCACCAAAAAGACTAATAAAACCCTCGGTTTTATACTACGTAACTCCAATGACTTCAGACAACCTCAAACATACATCGCACTATTTAATTCGTTGGTTAGAAGCCACCTCGAATATGCCTCCGTTATATGGTCCCCTTACTACAACACTTACAACAATAGACTAGAAGCTATTCAAAATAAATTCTATAATCGCTTACAATACAAATTTCCGAATCAAACCTTCAACTTCACTTTCTTAGCAACCAGACGAATATATCTTGACAGAATTATGGCTTTTAAAATAATTAATAACTTAATCGATTGCCCTACACTACTTTCTTTGTTTTACTTTCACATTCCACCAAGACAAACCAGAAATACTCAACTATTCTCTTTACGTTTTAATTGAACAAATTCTGCTTCTAACTCACCAATTACACGTTTCTCGATAGAACTCAATGGTCTGTTGGAAAAGATAGAGCTGGACATCTTCACTATATCTCTTAATCAGTTTAAAAACATCTTAAAGCAATCAGGGTGACATTTATATATTTACCAAAGCTAGATCGTATCATTACTAATTCTTATCTGCATATACATTAACTAATTTACAAATTACAAACGTATCTAATATACTATTTTCTATTTCGCATTTAGAATGACGATTTTGTGACACTGTTTTTTAAAAAAGTAGTTAAACAAAACTTAATTTTGTGCAATCGCTTTTAGTGACTTTTGCGGTGGGGTTGGTAGTTGTTGTTGTTGACATTAGTTGTTAATGGACTTGGCACCGATAACCGAAGAAATCTCGTGTTGTAAAATGTTGAAGTGGTATAGTTTAAACAGTAATTGTCATTTGCAACGCATAATAGTTTATTTAAGGTAAATTTATTGAAAATGTTTAATTATGACTAATACAATTTAACTATTATAGCCTACCCCTTCCAACTGAAAAAAGGCTGAGCTCGACGTGTTTTGAAACAGAAAGTTGGACAAAGGAGAAAAGAAAAACATGAAAATTATAATGGGTTGTTTAGAATACAACGTGAACTGCAGAAATAGAACGAATAACCCTCTTTATTCTAACCTTACTTTTTCTAACCTAAAAATGTCCATGAGTCCATGTTAACTTAATATTTCCCTTGAATCAATAAAAACCTACCTAGCTACCTATATTTCAGTGTTTTATATGACAGTGACTATATATGTTGACTGTAACAGTAGAAGTTTCACTGGCTGAAATATGAATTTCGGGAAGAGATTGCCTTGAGATAATGTTTTGGTTCTGACCGGGAACTCTGTCTCGTATTGTTTCCACGTTGATTATGTTATCTTCCACAAGATTTGGGATCATAGTGGAAGTAGATGCTTCAGGCTGATCAGGAGTAAACATCTGTGCTATCTCTATTCTTCTATTAATTGAGGCATCGACGTAGGACTCGGCAACCGCCGAAGACTTCCAACCAGCAAATTTTTTTATTGTCAGCAAATCTCCCCCTTTGCCAAATGTGACGCTGATGAGCGACGAAAACAGTGCCCAGTGTATTTTTCAGGATTCGGTAACTTGAGAGATTTTGCAATGTTCTTAGGGACCTCACTAATTTTATTGATGCCCATGGGAGATGAAACACATTTCCCTCTGCGGTATGTTAAAAAAAAGCGTTGATGTGAGGTGTGGGAAGGTCGCAATTCGATATATTTCCTAATGAGGGTAATCCAACTTTCTTCTGTTACCATAAATACTCGTGATATGTTTGTTTTAGTTTTTGGTACTGTAATAATTACCATGTCAGGTTTTAGGTCAACGTCATTTATAGCCATTTTCGTCAATTCATCCCTTCTGAGAGCTCCACAATATCCAATAATTAAAATGACCTAAATAAGTAGTGTGAAATCAAGTGAATTTTAAACAATTAAATTTACCTTCATTGCCAAAAAAGTAATATCATCAGCATCACTGATAAATCGGGTAATGTGCTCACAGTCTAGGACATACGATTTTTTGGGCTCGTAGTTTTCACAATTTCGTTTTAAATATGCTTGCAGTTTTAAATATTTCGAAATATCGACATTTTTATTGATTGACAGACAAGTTCGGAGCATAGAATAACAAGACCACAATGTTGACGCTTTTTTCTTTTGTCCCATGATTTCAAAATAAGCCAACACTATATTTTCTGTGATTCTTGTAACATTTTTACTCTCACACCAAGTGGAAAATTTATCATATTCTTTTTCATATTTCGGTTTAGACTTACTGGGTAACAATTTCGTAACAGCAGTCTTTGCAATCTCCCGTAATTCGGGAGGAGTGCATAACATCTCAATTTCATCTGAATCTGAACTCATGTTAAACTATTTTGAAACTAAAATGTCAAAATATTTTCAGAATTTACAAGAACATTTGAACTGAATTTTAAATCAAGTAGGTATGTCAGTCATACCAACCTAAAACATTAAAAGTGACTAGATGGATTTTTTATATTTTAATATTAAATTAAATATATTAATGAAAGCGAAATAGAAAAAATAGCATGTTACACTCATTTTACAAGACATCTTGTCGCACTTATTCCTTTGGAGCACTCGTCGCTTCGCTCCTCGTGCTCCAAACCCATGCGTGCGACAATAGAATGTCTTGTACAACTCGTATAACAATATACTATTCTGATTCTAATTTTATCCGCATTACTGTAAAAATGTAAAATATTGTATTCTAGTAATAATTAACATTTATAACACTTATTTAAGTTATGTGTGTTAATAATTATATTAGACCGCTATCTTCAATTTATTTACTTTTTTTGTAATTTAGTGGAACCCTATAATTGGGTAAAACTGTTGGGTTCCCAAAATATATAAAAAAAATAAAAATAAAATAAAAATAAAATAAAATAAAATTTAGAAAAGATCAAAAATATGCAATCTGCAAATTCACAAAATGTATTATCTTTAAAAAACCACACAGAAACGCATCCTCAGCAGCCTTCTATTTCTGAAGGAAAACCAAGCAACCGTGCTCCCACATTTAGCGGAGAACCTCTAGAGGACCCTAAGTCCTTCCTGGATTCCTCGGCGACAAACCTTAAACAGCAGACAACCGAAGGACGACTCAAGCTAATAACTGGCCAACTCCGAGGGCTAGCCGCCGACTGGTGAAGTACTTACGCCGACTTCGGACCCACCGAGGAGGACCTGAAGGAGCTACTTCTAGAAACATTCGATGGCCCCAAAGTCAAGGCTCAACTAAATGCTCAATACTATGGCAAAAAGCAAAGCACCTCCGAAGCCACAAGGTACTTCCTGCAGAAAAAGGCGCGACTAACTCAACGCCTGAAGCTAAACCCAGCCGAACAAATACCCCAGTTCATTGATATGATGCTCCCTCACATAGGGGTACACTTAAGAGAACCTCAACCTGACTCCATGTGGAAGCTACTGAAGTGAGCCATCACCGTCGAACACGACGTAAAGGAGGCCCACAAAACCAAGACCCGAGCCCCCGCCTAAAGCTAGGGAACCCTACGCTCTACCGACGAGGCAACCACCAAAGTGCCACTCGCCATTGCCCGGTAGCAACTTCCAATCCGGAAAACGAGCAACGGGCCTGCAACCTTACAATCACAGTTGTTCAGCCTCCTCATCCAACGCAGCAATAAGTTCGCTGCAAACCACCCATACCGACAGCTTTCCTAAAATAGACGTCATCATCAACTCGTCCCAACGGGTCCTTTTGGACACCGGCTCAACACACAACTTCATACAAGTCGACCTCGTAAACAAGCTCCGGCCTTTCAAGACCGCCACACGGTCCATCTTGCGAGTCCCAGCCAGAAGCTTACAATAATGGGAGAAACCACCACCCGGTCTTCCTTCTGAAGTAATTGCCATGTTGATGCAACCTAAACTAGAAAAATAAGTATTTGTTTATCTGACCTCGCAGGTATTATCGCCGCTGCGGAACCACCGTAGAACCGGGTCACGACCGGACGACCGTATACGTACAAGCAAATACGCGTACACACATATTTACGTACGCGAGAACAGAGGAGACATGAGCAAGAGAGATACCCAGCGCGGTGGCAGGCAGCGCACCAGAGCGGAGCAGCAGGAGTCCGCCGGCATCATCCGGTAAATGTCATGCTCGCTCGGAGACTCGGTCCGGCCGGACCGCCGTTCTGCGTGACCGCGGTGGTCACTTAATCAAAATTAGCACAAAACTATGGTATTTTGTTTCCATTTCCGACAGGGTGGGGGGTGCTAACTATATTTACCTTTTTTTGACACAGTTCTGATGGATACCATTATTGTTACAGCAATGCTTCACACTACATTTTTGGGATATCACAGAAATATCAGTAATATATACCGTATATTTATGTTACTGTAATGTTTCAGAGTATGTTACTGAAACCTCACAGAAATCTTTCTAATTTTGAAACGTTTGAGGACATTTTTACTTTCTTGAATATTTAAAATATGTTTCACGGGCAATATACGATGCTGTGTGGGTAAGGATTAGCAGAGAAAGAAATCTATGTTTTCAGTCCAATATACGTCCAATATAAGTATGTTACGGTTGTCTCAGTTAAAAAAAATTAATCGTAACCGATTTTAAAAAATTCAGTATTGTAATGATATTCCGTCAGTTGACATCTTACCCATCATACAATCACCTATTACACCTTCAGTTACATCTACACCATCAGTTACATCTGCTTCTTCCTCCCGTATTAAATTTTCCTTTAGTCCATCTAATTCTCCTAGATCTACGCCACCCTTGACTACACATACACTTTTTATAAATACACCTACTACCCCTACAGCTACACCCAGTAATTCTCCTACTCCAATGAATCCATCTACACCATACTCTAATACTATTAACTCTACAACGTCTATTAATTCTACTAGCTCGTCTCCTAGTCCTCGGCCATCCTCCTTTACTCCTACTCAATCGCTTACTCTATCCCAGTCTACTCCTTCTACTACTAAATCTCCGCTATCTAATCCGTTTATCTATTATTAGTCAATCCAATTCTTCTCCTGGTTCATCAGTTACGAAGTCAAAGAAGGCAGTTTACAGTCCCGTCGTCGGGGAAATCGTCTGGGCAAAAAATAGACGCTATCCTTTCTTTGCTGCAATTGTCAAACAGCTGAGTTACAAATCGGCCCATGTAAAGTTTTTTGGGAAAGACGGCAGGAAAGGGAAAGTTTTTACTTGCAACAATATTATTGTTCTTTTTCAGTCTTCGCAAGCGGATACATTGGCATCTTCGGATGTACCCATTGATAAACAATTCAGTTTGCGAGCAATTGCAGCAAACGAATCAGATTCTTCACGGGGTTTTGTCAGATGCAACTGTCATAAACAATGTGCTAACAAAAAGAGCAAATGTGTAATGAACAAGATAAAATATAGTAGCAAATTCAATCACCTACTTCATACCGAAATACATAATGAAATAAATAAATGTTACGTTAGTTCCTATAATGCATTTGTTTTAATTAAAAAACCCTTTTTGTCATATGACCAAAGCGTAAACTGACACGTCGGGATGTGTTCAGAATGAGTTAGTCAGATGACGAATTCTTATATTATTTCGGCATGTGGCATTTTTACTGTGGACATCGGGCGGTATGTACAAATAGATCGGCTACTGGACGAACCCATCGTCTGTCTCTAACATATATACCGAAGAGCAAATGGATAGAGCCATTGAAGATGTACTTAGAGGAACCCCAGTAGCGACTGCTGCTAAAAAACATTCCGTTCCACAAGTTACTTTAGAAAACAAGAGGTCAAAAAGGAAGAAGACAATCTTCGTGTTAATTGTGTTGTGAAAGTTTTCCTATAAAAGCCAGAGCTTCTCGATGATTTGGACAAAATGTTTTTTCTAACAACCATCCGTGTAAAACATGGCTCAATGCATTTCGCAAACGTTATCCAAATATTGGAGTTCGAATGTAGCAGAATTTGACAGTAAGCAGAGCTGCAGTACATAAGGAAACTCTTATGGGATGGTTTGAAAAATTGGTAATTATTTGCGGCAGAATAATTACCATGAAATTCTTGAAGATTCAAACAGTCTTCAATGCCGGCGAGTCAGATTTTTTTTAATCCCAAGGGAAACATGTTTTGACCTTGAAGGGCGAGAAGACTATATACCAACAAATGACGAGAAAGAATGTCACTGTGCTTATCACTGGAAACACAACTGAACAATTAGCTCCTCCTCTTCTAGTGTCTTTAAATAATTGGCATAATGCTCATTGCTTTGTTTCCAAACAACACATTTTATGAAGCCAATGGATGTTGTTTTTTGTGCCCTCAGCGAAAGATTCACAGAGTTCACCAGTGGCGTATTTCTAACTGGGATATCGATGTTTATAATCGACTTTGTATTTAAACACATAGACAAGAATAAAAAACAGCTCCCAACAAACGTTAGTGTCGTCGTTAAAGTGATTGAAGTTCCACACGCTATTAACATGAGCATCGGAACTAAAAGATGCAAACCAAGGTAACTGAATTGCAAAACTCAATTACCTCGACAATTAACACACTAAAAGAAGAAATTGTAGTTTTAAAAGAAGATTTGGATAACTTGCAGCAATACACTCGCCGCAACAGCATTCGTGTTTTTGGTATTGAAGATAGCAACAACGAAAATACCGAAATAAAACTTGTTGACAAAATGAAACAACTAGGGAAATTCGATATCAATCCAAATGATATTGATCGTTGCCACCGAATTGGAAAATATGTTGCAGGTAAAGCACGACCAATAATTGTTAAATTTTGTAGCTACAAGTACAAGGAGTTCGTGTTTAAAAACAAAAGGAATCTCAAAGGAACAAAAGTGGTAATTAAGGAAGACTTAACATTTCATCGCCAAGAAATATATAAAAAAGCTTGTGAAAAATATGGTCGGCAAAATGTTTGGACATCCGATGGAGTGGTTAAGGTTAAATACGATAATAAAATATTGTCGATACGTAAAGAAAATGATATCGTGCCCAATTGATAAATTATTCATTTACACATTAATTTGTATATTTGAAAGAATTCCATTAATCATATTTACTGTGGTTATTTCTTAGTTAATTTACATAATGGGAGAAATGTTATAATTTATTTTTTTCTTTACTTTTGTAAACAAGTTGTTGAAATTATTTACTTAAATTTTCTAGAAATGAGTAGATACAATTTATATTGGATTTATTTAAATTATTGATTCTAAATATTACACTTCTACCTGGAATTGCTAGGAGATAATATGCTAATCAAATTTATGTTTGTTATCACTGATTTATTTTGTATACTATTCGAAGATACTATAATTATTTTTTGTACATTTGCACATTTCTATAGCTTAAAGAGATTATGTTAACATTGTGATGGTTATTTTTTTTGGTTAATTTACATGATTAATTTAACAAAGAAGTGATACATTCTTTTTATACTTCCTTTGTATATAAATTTATGAAACCATTTCTAGAATTCAAGGAATAGTGGATACATATAAATAATTTATGTTGGAACTAATTATTCAATGAATCTATTGATTAGGGAACTTGATTTTATTTTATTTTTCCCTTGATTATTTTTCTTTTTTTTATTAATGTTACACTTTAAAGTGCATTGCTTGAATATAATATGCTAAATGAACAAAATTAAGTTATTACCTGCTTACTTATTTTATATGTACCTACTATTGAAGAAACTAAGGTATAATTCTTTTTTGTATGTTGGTTATTTTCTGTCAAGTTACATGATTACTTACTTCTTTTGTATACAATTTTGTGAAGTTAATTTAAATTTGTCGAAGATAGCTTAATTAGAGCTTAGAACTACTTTATTATACATATTAAAAATTAAATTAGTTTATATTAGTCATTTTTTACATAATTTTTTTTTCTCTCAAATTGTTGCCAGGAGCTGCACCAGTAGTTATACAGATTCAAATTATTATTTTGTATTAGGTTAGTGCTGCGATTAGTCTGCCTATTGCAGATTTATTTCTTATAATAGCAATAAGTTCATATACAGAAGTAGTTTTCTACTTTTGTTATTATACTATATTTATTTATACTTTTAATTGTTTTTTTTAAATTATTTATCTGGGTATTTCATGTCGTTTGAAGATATTAAAATAGCACATCTTAATGTCAGATCACTTATTCCTAAATTACACGAGATTGAAACAATTTTATTTAATCAAAAAATTAGTATCTTAGCTGTTTCAGAGTCATGGCTTTCAGAAGAAATAGATTCCAATCAGTTAGGAATTACAAACTATAATCTAGTTCGTCAGAATCGAATAGGAGGAGGAGTAGCTTTTTTTATAGTACAGTCATTAAAATTTTCAATAATACGCACGCCAAACACTATTGAACAGTTATGGATATCGGTGAGTTTTAAAAATAACCAAAAACTCGTGTTGGGTGTAACATAGGTTAATATTATAAATGTATATTTGTAATATGTGTTGCCTATCTAACATCACTGTATACTTTGTATTCTGTAATACCGATTAACTTTGTATTCTGTAATACCGATATAGAAAAATAAAGAGTTGTTGTTTTGACGTTCATAGTGATGGTTGTTGTTTCAATGACGCTCCCTTCAAACTAAATATAATATGGCGCAGTTATTATGAACCTAATTAAAGAAAAGGGAAATAAATAAAGTGAAAGAAATAAAAAGCAATAAATAACAATGGAGCAAATGAGGTTAATACCCCCAATGAATATGACGGGAAATCTTCCTGAGAATTGGAAAATATGGCGAAGAAGGTTCGAGAATTATTTGGTTGCAACGGAAATCAATAAGAAATCAGAAGATATACAATGCGCTCAACTTTTACAAATATTGGGTGAAGACGCATTAATAATATATAATACGTTTGTAATTGCAAGAGAAGAAAAGGATAAAATTCAACCACTTTTAAATAAATTCGAAGCTCATTTTGTACCAAAAAAAAGTGTTCATTTCGAACGTTATAAATTTTTAACATACAGACAAACAACAGAAGCAATGGAACAATTTATAATTAATGTAAAAAATCAAGCCAAACAATGTAATCTAGGTCAATTAGAAGAAGACTTGATCAAAACAATGATCACGATTGGAATAAAAAACTCAAAAATAAAAGAACACTTGCTACAAAACGAAGAATTAACTCTTGAAAAAGCAATAGAACTTTGTAAAAGTAGTGAAAGTGCAGTGGAAAGAACAAAATTAATGAATGAAGAAGAAAGGGTGGATATAATTAATCGAGGGGCCAAACCAAAGACGACGCAAAGAAAGACATTTCCAGAGGCGAAGCGGATCGATTCCTCCGTTACAAACACAGCACGCAAGAAGATGACATCATTAGCATCTGCAGCCTTCGAAAATCCAGTGGCGTCACGTAAGAAGTTCATAAAAAATTGCAACAAGTGTGGTGGTAACCATGCAGTAAATAATTGTGCAGCTTATGGTAAGAGGTGTAACATATGCAAAAAATATAACCATTTTGCAAATAAATGTCGAAACAAAAATGTTAATTGTATTAGCAGTGAGATCAACGAAAGCGATGTTACAGACGATGACAATTATTCATCTGAAAATGAATGTGTCAATATACATACTGTTTACACAATAAATAAAAATACATCGTGGAATGTAGATCTCACAATTAGCAATAGTATTATAAATTTTAAGTTAGACACAGGGTCAACTGCAAATTTAATTAATGAAAGGCAATTTAACATGTTAAAAAATAAAATTAAATTGTATGAAGTTGATAATTTTGATAAATTACTTTCTTACACAGGGAATGCTCTACCATTATTAGGTAAATGTACATTAGAATGTTATTATAAAACTAAGATGTATAAGTTAGAATTTTATGTAGTTAAAGGTTCACGATACAGATCAATATTAGGCCTTAATGCATGTACGATGTTAAACCTTATACAAAAGCAAATTAATTCAGTTGAATCTATTCTTATGTAAATGAATTACTAGTAGCAAATGACGATCTTTTTAGAGGAATTGGGAAATTCAAAAAACCCTATCACATTCAAATTGATACAAATGTTAAACCAACAATTCATCCAGTTCGGAAAATACCGTTTGCCCTAGAAAATCAATTTAAAAAAAATGCTTAAAAGAATTAGAAAAATCTGACATAATTAAGAAAGTTGAAGGTCCAACCGAATGGGTAAATGCTCTAGATTTGGTTAGGAAACCTGATGGCTCACTTCGTATTTGTCTTGATCCGCAAGACCTCAATCGAGCAATAAAAAGAGAACATTTTAAAATTCCAGTCATCGAGGAAATAATATCCAAGTTAAATGGCGCAAAGTATTTCTCAATACTAGATGCCACCAATGGGTTTTGGAACATCCCGTTGGACGAAGAGAGTAGTAACCTCTGCACATTTGGAACTCCTCATGGGAGATACAAATTTCTCAGAATGCCCTATGGTATTTCTTCAGCCAGTGAAGTATTTCAAAACAGAATGAAAGAAATTTTTAATGTAGATGGCATAGAAATTTACATAGATGATATATTGATTTGGGGTCATACCATAGAAGAACATAATGAAAGATTGAAGAAAGCATTTGAAATTGCACGACAACACAATATAAAATTTAAAAAATCCAAATGTAAGTTCGCACTCAAGGAAGTAAAATATTTAGGACATAAATTCTCCGAAAATGGCATTTCTGTTGACGATGATAAAATAGAAGCAATCAGAGACATGCCAAAACCACAGAATAAAAAAGAAGTGCAAAGATTTCTTGGCTTTGTGACATACGTAAGCAGATTCATCGAAAACTTGTCAGAGAAAACAAAACCGTTAAGAGATCTAATAAAAAATGACATTGTTTTTCAGTGGAATGACGAGCAAGAGAAAGCATTTCAAGAAATAAAAGAAGCAATTCTCAACAGCCCAGAATTAAAATATTTCGATCCAGAAGAAGAAGTGACGATATCAGTAGATAGTTCACAATCCGGAATTGGCGCTGTACTTCTACAACGAGGCAAGCCTTGTGCATTTAGTTCAAGAGCAATGACTCAGACGCAGACAAACTATGCACAGATTGAAAAGGAACTTCTTGCTATATGCTTTGGAGTGCAAAAATTCCATCAATACGTATTCGGCAAGAAATTTACTGTAGAAACGGATCACAGACCATTAATTCACATTTTAAAAAAACCATTAAATAAAACACCTGCAAGATTGCAGCGAATGCTCCTATCACTTCAGAAATATGATATAAATTTAGTATACAAACCAGGAAAAAACTTGACCATAGCCGATTGTCTATCAAGAGCCAACATCGCAAAACAATATGATGATAACTTAGAGTTAGAAGCTCAAGTATGTTTAATCAAACAAAACCTGAAAATTACAGACCAAAGATTAAATGAATTAATCAACTTAACCAAGAATGATAAAGAATTACAAGTACTAAGAGGATACATCAAGAATGGATGGCCACAATTAAACAAACAATCGCCAGAAATGAAAAAATACTACAAATTTAGAAATGAAATAACAGAAGCGGAAAGCTTAATAACAAAAAACCATAAAATAATAATACCAAAAGGAATGAGGAACTTGATGTTAGAAAGAATCCACACAGGTCACTTTGGTATCAACAAATGTATACAAAGAGCAAATATGGTAATGTATTGGCCAGGAATGAATTCAGATATCGAACAGTTGATAAACAAATGTAGAACATGTCAAGAATATGAGAAGTCAAGTCAAAAAGAACCACTCATTCCACATTATATACCACAAACTCCATGGGTAAAGCTTTCAACAGATATTTTTGAAATTTATGGTAAACAATTTATTCTACTCATTGACTATTACTCAAAATTTATTGAAATTGAAGACTTACAAAATGATCTAACATCAACAAATGTGATAAACAAGTTAAAAGCAATTTTTTCAAGACAGGGTATCCCAATGCAATTAATTTCTGATGGAGGTCCACAGTTCACTAGCAAAGAATTCCAATCATTTACGAAAAAATGGAACTTTAATCATATCATTGTTTCACCTTATCACCAGCAATCCAATGGAATGGCTGAAAGAGCAATACAAACCGTAAAACGCTCAATCAAAAAATCTATAGAAAGAAAAGAAGACATAGAACTTGCTTTGTTAACTTACAGAAACACACCTATTGGTAAACATGTACACCCCATCGCAAATCTTAAACTCCAGAATATTAAGAGATAACCTACCTATTACACAATCAAAATTAAATCCAAAACTAATTAACAAAAAGAAATTTACCCTTCACCTTCACAAATATCAAGATACATACAAGAAATATTATGATAGACATTCTAAACAATTGTCACAGTTAAATGTAAATCAAAATGTGAAATATCAAGATCGTCCAGGTAGTAAATGGAAATTTGCTAAAGTAATCAAACAATTAAAAGATCGTAGCTATCAGTTAAAAAAGGAGGATGATGGTCGATTCATTATTAGAAATAGAATACACATAAAACCAACTGAAGCACAAATGCGCTTCAAAGATCAACCATCATATTCCTATGCATTTGATAGAGAATTTATTAATAAATTAAATAGTAAGAAACATGCAAATAATAAGGAACGAATTATGCATGACAACAATGATTCTGATAAACTAGTTAGTAGTAATGGTATAAACAATGATTACAATTTGAATGAGTATAATAATACAACTCGTTCAGGTCGAACTGTAAAACGACCACAGCGTTTTGATTTGTAATAATAAGATATTGTATAAATACATAAGAACTTAAAGAAAGGGGATGTAACATAGGTTAATATTATAAATGTATATTTGTAATATGTGTTGCCTATCTAACATCACTGTATACTTTGTATTCTGTAATACCGATTAACTTTGTATTCTGTAATACCGATATAGAAAAATAAAGAGTTGTTGTTTTGACGTTCATAGTGATGGTTGTTGTTTCAATGACGCTCCCTTCGAACTAAATATAATATTGGGTGTAGTTTATAGACCTCATAGTTGTAACTATAAATTTTTTATTGATGAATTGGAGAATTCGTTTATGTTGTCCGCTGCTGTTTCATCGAATGTTATATGTTTAGGGGATGCGAATGTAGATTTCTTGGACCCAGAAGATTGTGGTACCAGATATTTTAACAACATGTTGGATTCTTTTAATTTAACACAAGTTATTAATGAAGCTACTAGAATAGGATTACATAAAGCTTCCCTGTTGGATATTATAATTGTAGCTGACACGGAGTTGCTCATAGATTCTGGGGTAATTAACTGTAATTTAAGTGATCATGATTTGGTACACTGTACGCTTGCAGGTTTTTCTTCTAAACGCTTATCTGTTGTGCGAACATTTAGAAATTACAAAAATTTTAATTTAGATTCGTTCTACGAAGAATTACAATCTCTCCCCCTGCATCAAATATATTATGTAACAGAGATTAATAACAAGGTCGCCTTTCTAAATAACCATTTAATAAATTTGTTTGATAAACATGCCCCTTTCACTACGGTTACATTTATTAGAAACTCATCACCGTGGCTAACAGATAATATAAAACATCTTATGAAGTTGAGAGATAAAGCTAAAGATAGATATAAGAAAAACCCTACAGTAGGTCATTGGGAATATTATAAATTATTACGTAATTTCACAAACAGTGCTGTTGCACGTGAAAAAAAGGCATACTTAGAATTTAAACTATATAACACAACAGGTAGACAAATGTGGTCAGAATTAAAACGATTAAACGTATCAAGCTCTAAATCACCATTGAATAATGATTTTATAAATAATGTTGACGAAATTAATAACTATTTTGTTAATAGCGTTCCAAATATTCCTATTGATGATCCAACATTAAATTATTATCAAACTAACACTTCAGTAGATAACAAATTTAGTTTTAAATTGATTGAACATAACGACATTCTTAAGATAGTTAAATCCTTGAAAACAAACGCTATCGGAATGGATGGATTAAACGCTAGAATGATAAAACTATGTTGTCCTTACTTAATATCGTTTATCGTACATATAGTTAATAGCTGTCTCTTGGAGGGAAAATTCCCAGATAATTGGAAACACTCTCTTGTGCTACCGTTGCCAAAAGTTGCACAGCCACGTAACTTAAAAGATTTTAGACCAATAAGTATACTTCCTACGCTATCGAAGATATTGGAGAAAGTTATTAATTCTCAAGTCAGAACTCATCTGCTAAATAACAACCTATTGCCGGAGGTTCAATCTGGATTTCGACCGTTACATAGCTGTGCAACCGCGCTGCTACATATATCTGATGATATTTTAAGAGCATCAGACATGGGTGGATGTACTGCTTTAACAGTTCTGGATTTCAGTAAGGCTTTTGATACTCTCGATCATAGTCTGCTGCTTGCTATACTGCACTATGTAGGTTTGGATGAGGTTGCAGTCGGGTTGGTCGAAAGTTATTTGACTGGAAGGTTTCAGAGTGTTAAAGTTAGGAACAAGGTGTCAACGGCGGCGAGTATAACAAGAGGGGTTCCCCAAGGTTCCATACTAGGCCCCCTGCTGTTTACTATATATACGAGTAAGTTCTGTACAGAAATTAAAACCTGCAAGATGCATATGTACGCAGATGATACGCAAATCTACCACAGTTTCAAATGGAATAATATTGATCAGGCCGTAGAGGATATAAATAGTGATTTGAATAGTTTATTTCGCTTGTCTACAAATCATGCCTTGCAACTAAATCCTTCAAAGTCTTGTGTACTGTTTTTTATTAATAATAATGTAGATATATCTCAAGTACCAGAAATTGAAATAAATAATGTCCTTATACCTGTCGTTGATAAAGCAAAAAACTTAGGCTTAGTTTTTGATAAAACCCTAAGATTCAAAGATCATATTGTTAAATGTGTCCAAAAAGCTTTTATTAATCTAAAATTATTATATCCTCACAGGCAGTATTTAAATGAAAAAATAAAAATAATGCTGTGTGAAACGCTCGTACTTTCATACTTTAATTATTGTGCTCCAGTATATCACTTTTGCCTAGATTATGAAACATCTGAACGTATACAAAGAATCCAAAATGCTTGTTTGAGATTTATTTATGGTATTCCTAAATATGATCATATTTCACATAAGTTATCAGATGCTCAATGGCTCTCTATGAAAAATAGACGCTATCTACAAAGTGCAACATTCTTTCATAAAGTAATTGTCGAAAAGCAACCACCCTATTTATATAACAAGATTAGATTCAGGACCGATGTTCATAGCCTAAACCTTCGTCATCGAGGTTCACTGACTATACCAAACCATAGAACGACTCTTTTTGAAAGGTCTTTTACTTATAACATTTCAAAGATTTATAATGGCATTCCGCCATCTCTAAAATCGCTTTCAGTTAATTCTTTCAAAAGGAGACTTTTTTTGTATTTACTGCAAAAACAGCAATAGTTGAGTAGTGCATTATTATATACAGCTAACGCCTAACTAGTTAACAATCTTGCGATTCTAACGCTATCCTCTTCTTCGATTTCCTTTTATTACTGAGTTCCTGTTTACTATATATATTTTTTAATCTTTGAGTCTTCATGCGATGTATGAATACCTAGATATTCGTATTTCTATTAATATAATTCTACAACCACAAACAAAAAATTCTTTTTTATTGCAATGCAAGGTGTGGGTGGAAGACCAGTAGTAAACTGAACCCTCACCTTGAGGTTCTGCATTGTTGTGATTGACATAATCTTATAAATAAGAAACTGTTTGTTGTTATTATATTTATAGTTGTCTTGCAGCTGGTTATTGTGATTATTGTATTTTTTTTCTCTCTCTTTAGTTATAGTTTTATGTAAAACTAATAAGTTTTGTTACTTAATCATTCTGTTAATTTATTTTTTTTATTTTTTTTTGTAAATTACACAATTGCAGAATAAACATATATTTATTTATTATTTATTTATTTATTTATTTAAAAGAACGGAGGCACGACATCTCAGCACCACTGTTGAGAGAGCTACACTTCCAGCAGCTTTTAACATTAGCAAGGGACCTCCGGCGTTCTAGGTACCGCATCTACGACAACGTCTGATTATTGCAATCTTGGATCCA
Source organism: Agrypnus murinus (assembly GCA_929113105.1). Taxonomy (NCBI): domain Eukaryota; kingdom Metazoa; phylum Arthropoda; class Insecta; order Coleoptera; family Elateridae; genus Agrypnus; species Agrypnus murinus. The sequence continues at coordinate 44,844,498 of OV816027.1, read as the reverse complement.
GGTAGCAGCTGATTATCGCAATCAACTTTCAATGAGTTTTAAGCAACAAATGTGAGGTTTATTTTCTTTGTAAGTGAAAGTGCGTCAAAGTGAATTTAATAAGTAATTTTTAAATCCTTATTAACATAATTTTAACATTTTAATTTTAAGAGCATTTCGTTATACAATTTCTTTCATTTCGATAGACCAAATAAATAGTTGGGCATTTTGATAATTGACAATTGCATTTTAATTCTATGTACGACATGATAAACGCTAGACCGATAGCCATTGTCAATTAGTAGTATTTGTAAAACCTTTTATTCTTGCCATGTATGGGTAGGAACCCTGAAGTAGGCCTTACAAGAAGTAATTTTAAAAATAATTGTGTTAGAATAGTGTAACAAATAATTTCCATCAAAGCCGATAATCACGGAAGGATCGTAGAGCAACTACTCGAGCAACAGGAAGTATCGATACTAAACAACGGAGAACCCACGCACTTCATAGTCGCAAACGGTAATTTTTCCACCATAGATCTAAGTCTCTGTTCTGCTACATTAACCCCAGATCTAGAATGGAACGTAATTGGTAATCTATACCACAGTGATCATTTTCCAATTTCTATTAACTGTTGCTGTTGCCACTCAGAACCCTCAGGATAACTATTTAAAATTGTTAACAGAATTAAAGGCAAACAAAATTAATTTTACCCTGAGACAATATAAAAAGAGACAAGATAAACGTAAGATAAGAGATAAGGCAAACATAATTCAAAGAAAATCGATTTGTTTGCATAATAAATTTTAGATGAAACATGAGGAGAAAAAATTTAGAAAACTTCACGGACTTTGAATATTCAGGAAGCGAATTTAATACACTATCAGACGATTGTTGAATCGGAAAACAGCACTTCGTCATGTCACAGTATACAAGATATTGTCCATCAGAATGTTCCAGATCTAGATCAAGAACACCTACAAAGAAACCAAAAACTGATCTAAGAAAGGGACAACAAGGTCAGGCCCAAGAAAAATAGTAGAAAGAGCATAATTTCCTGGCCACATTTAAAACTAGGAAACAGTTAAAAGATTTGAATAAAATGCACTACTCGGTAAAGGGTAAACTTGTTGAGCCAAAAACATTAATCGATTATCATTGCAATTGTCCATTAATATGTAATGAAAAAATTTCGACTCCAAAACGAGAGAACCTTTTTTTTAATTTTTGGAAATTAAGATTTTACAACACTCAAACGAGCTTCATATGTGATACAGTGAAACAGCAAGGTATCAAGAGAAAAAGACAGAACGACAGGCAGTCATCATTTTCAAATAGTAGTGTTTTTAAAAAAGGTCTCATTTTCGGTTCCATTACTCTACTATAGAAATAAAATTCATAAATCGCATAATAATATAGAGTTGCTTGAACTGGTGAACAAAGCTGAGGATAAGTGTTCTCTCTTAACTTCTAGTCACTTTCGTGATAATCTTGCAATGACAGCACCTTAATTATGCAGCTTAAACTATGTTCTTCGCACCACTTACCGAAATCGATGTTATTGACGTAATCCAGCACTTACCAAATAAAAAGTCTACATTAGTAGATGAGGTCCCAGTATCTGGTTCATTTCTACCCAGCCTAAAATTAGTCTCAGTCATCTTATTGTACAAAAAAGGTGACTAAAGTAATGTCGAAAACTTTTGACCTACAGCACTATTAACCATTTTTCAACTCAACTAAAACCATTATCGCTGATTATTTACTCAATATATTAATAAAATGGATATTGGAGACTATGTTGTGTCTATTTTATTTGATGTAACGACAGCTTTTGATGGCTTTCTCGATGGCATCTCATTCAACAATTACATCAATCATATTGGCATAGATGGAAAATAAAGTATCTACATGAGTTACATCGTAAAAGTAAATGGTTCCGTACTGCGGCGGATGTTTCTAATGACATCGGAACTTTAGTCATAAAGGACGATGCAGCGCATTCATTTTCATGGAGACTGGGACGCATTGGCAAATTGTTTCCTGATGCTAACGGAATTGTCTGTGTAGCAACAAGTGCGTACACTACAAGGCTCAATTAAGAGAACTTTTGTCAAATTATGGCCGTTACCTTCACAATGATGTTCTTGCGTGAATTAAGCGCATCATTGCGTTATCGTTGTAGTATTTAGTTTTTTTTTTGTGTTTCGTTTTTTTGTTCATGTTTATAGTTGTTTTTCCAAGTTGGAAAATTCTTAAATGAATTTTGGTGGGTGGTTATGTTCCATCTTCACGTTCATAAAAATAATCCTAAATTCGATCCAAGGGAGAGTAAATCAATAACTACTTTATTTTGACTGATACAAAAACACATCAAAAAGGTAAATCTAAAACAGTAGTGAAGACAGCGCCGGTCCGAGGACCGTGGCGAGGGGAAACTGGGGTAAGAGCAGATAGTAGTTGTCAGTAGGCGTTGCCGCGGCGGGGCGACCGCCAATGAGTGTGCGGTATGAATATTAATGAGCCCATATGTGCTATCTGACCGCCCATATTTGATATCCCATATTTGATATGTACATGTCTACCACCACCGAGCTGCCGCCGCTAAAGTCACTAGTATGAGAGAGAGACAGAAAACAGAATAGTCGGTTCTGGACCCACACCTCCTCATCTCTAGTATGCAACCCATCATACATGTAAGCACTATTGCCACATTTCAGATAAAAATCAAAAAGAAATACATTTATTTTAATACAAAATTATGTTTTCATTTCTCAGAAAGAATACATTTTTATTCTAAAGTTAAAACTATGTTACATTTCAGATAAAAATCATTTATTTAGAAATATATGTTACATTTACAGTCATTTTTTTTCATTACATAGGAGAGAGGTATTTTATGACAAGATTCACAAAACATGAATTCCATTTGTATGTAGATTTCCATTATTTCTGACGTAATTTCATGATGCTGTTTTTGAATATCGATTAAAGTATAGCCTAAATCAGTAAATTTCTGCATACAATTTTCACAAACCTTCATATTCGATAATCCATATGCAGTAGATGTTTTTAGTTCCCAATAAATGTGATTGAAACATAACATTTCATTATTATAATCTGTCGGAAGTATATATATTTGATACATTTCTATATCTGATTTAAGTATTGATATTTTATTTTATAAAAATTAATTTCCGTTAGGGTTCTGTTCACTACAGAATTTTTATTTTTTAAATAATTATCTTGTCAACCAAGTGGAGGGTCAAATATATTTAAAAATATATATGTATAGAAATTCCCAAACTAGAAATTGAAGTTATTCTGGAAATTCCCACATATTTCATTCCAGGGGATGTTTTAATTCATCCGCCTGTATACAAGTGAACTGCACATTGTAGATTTTAAAAAGATTATTTTATTTTAAAACCTATTGGCTCGATATCAATTTAACCGACTTATTAGTAGCTGAAATCATAATTTAAAAAACGGTAGTAAATTTGATTGGAATCTAATGTATCACACAATTTTGCAGCTCCTGCCTGCAGCATGAAATGCTGGGATCAGAACAAGAAGAACGGACTGTACAACCATTTGAAAGCGAGGATATGCTTTATGAAGAAGGTACAAACCTAACTTCTGAGTTGGAAGAAACAGAAGAACTGTTGGAGTATTCAGATCACGAGAAAATCGAATATAATTGTCAGAATCTCGAAAACATGGATGATAGCCTACGAAGTAGTGATTTAAGCGATTTTGCAACCATCGCGGATGACGCCCAGGTTTTGACAGATTCCGACTTGGAATTGGAAACAGAACAAGATGATGCCAGTAATTCTAGTCATGTGGATATCAGTGGCAGAAGAATTGTCGATTTACCATATTTTTTATCAGCATTGTAAACACTCAAACATGAAAGTTTGTTTTCGTGTACCTTTTACGATATGCAGTTAGTTTCAGAAAAAAGATATGGATATATATCAAAACTAACATTTGTGTGCCAGTTATGATTATTTCTACAGAAGATATTAATAAAGATAACAAAATGAATGCCAATTTATCTGCCGTGTCAGCTACAATATCAATTGGGGCAGGGTACTCTCAATTACGAGAATTTTCTAATGCTCTAAACATGCCAAGTCCGTCATCAGCAACATTCGCACAGTATCAACAGCAAGTAAGTGAAATCTATAATTCTGCTGCTTTAGATGAAATGAAACAAGCTGCCGAAGAAAAAGCGAATATATATATATATATATATATATATATATATATATATATATATATATATATATATATATATATATATATATATATTGATAAAGGGTACCTTGTCACCTCCAAAGTAGATACCCAGCATACGTTGTCACCTCATATATAACGTTGTGACCTCCGTTTTCGGAGGTCACAACGTTTTGCCCTGTTTTCGACTGTATAAGCATATAGATGGTGTGAGAAGCCTAAATTCAAATTTTTGTCTGGAGGTGATAACGTCATACTTATACTCACAAAATTAATTTTTAGTTCAGCTGTAGATCGCTGGCGTTGCCGTCGCTGTTAGTTGTATAATTGCCAATACGATGTCACCTCCGCCTGTATATGTTGTTTTTTGTATCATGTACGGTACGTTGCAGGCTCCACACATTGGCAACGTTGTGTACAAGACCTAAACCACTCAGGTATATAGAATTCCATCGAAACCAGTACCCCTGGCGTAGTTTCGGCCATTTCACGCTACCTGAATTTTTATAGACACTTTTTTTTAATAAGCATTTAAATAAATATTTGTAAACTACTCAGAAAATTTAAGGGATCTCTTGAATTGTACGTCATTTTTAAATAGTTAATGATACTTAAGAACAATAAAATAATAATTTCTATTTCATTTAAAAAGTTTTGAATTGAAAACGACTTTCTTTGAGATATGAAAAAAATTAAATAGGAAATACGTTTTAGTCGTAATTATGTATAAATAAAAAATTCATCTTTTTACAAAATGATCATTTCGGATTTACTGGATTATTATTATTTGATATTTATTTTAGGAATTGTCATATGACATATGATATATTCATTCTCGCATCCACAAAGAAAGATTTAAAATCTTCAATATTTTTAGTATTACAATTAATATAATAATTAATATAATTTTCAAAGAAAAATAATTTTACTAAGCAAAATAATGTAACATTTGGTATGTAGTTTTCAAATTTCACCAAATTACCCGGTTAATAAAGTTTTCATTGACATTCTAACTATGTTTACATTTGATGAAGGAAAGAATAAGTCTGAAATACTCAATTTGTAATATATATTATGTAATTAGGAGATCAAGCGATATTTTAAATCCAAGAAGATTTTTAACGCCGAGGCGCCAGCCGAGGCGTTATAACATCTTTGAGGATTTAAAGAAGCTTGATCTCCGTATTGCATAAGTTGTTTTATTTTATTTCGTATTTCAATCCTAATTTCTCCCTTTTAAAATCCATCCGAATTTATTGTATAAAGAAGCAAGTTGCCTTGTCTGTGTCATCATACGCGTAACTATTAAGGAGATAAAAAGCAGCATGCATGCATGCATGTGGCTATAATGCAACATCAAATTATTTACGTTGCCAACAACAACGGAGATCAAGAACGTCTTGAACTCCGGTATCATTGACAACGGAGATCAAGATATACTTTATATTACTAATTGTGGTATATAAAGAATTGTTTGAAATACGAAATGAAATAAAAAATATTAACTGTTTATATTTTTACATAATTACGACTAAAACATATTTTCTATTAAATTCCATATTGTAGCGGAAAATAAAACCTTACGTCATAATCTTGACATGAAGCTTTACGTACTGAAAGGCTTAAACAAACGTCAGTTTAACATAAAGTGTCGTATTTTTATTATTAGTATAGTCAATTTTTGCATTAAGTTCTTATTTTTTACTATCTAAAGATAGAGACTTGAAATCTTTTCTAATGCCTTTAGTACTGGACCAATATAAAATGTAATATGTTTAATATGGGGGCACGCCCCCCTGGTGGTTGAGACCCCCATTTTGTACCCCTGATTTAATAACGCAACCAAATTGAGCAAAGTTGTGTTGGGAGTGTTCTTGGGGTCGCTGATTATGAATCCAATGAGAAAATTAAAAAATTCAAATAGCAGACCCAAAATGGCGGCTCTAAAATAACGGCCTTTGATATTGAGAATGCGATTTACGCCATTTCTATTGATTCTAGAGAGAAATTTAAAGAATCAAAAAGTGTTTATAATGTGATTTTGCAAAGGACTAAGCTATTTTGGTTACCTTATTATGTAACCCCTTCGCTCTGCCCTAGTAGTAGAGTCAATTTCTGCATTAAGTTCTTATTTTTTACTATCTAAAGATAGAGACTTGAAATCTTTTGTAATGCCTTCAGTACTAGACCAATATCAAATGTAATATGTTTAAGATAGTGACACGCCCCCTCGGGGGGTTGAAATCCCCATTTTAAACTCCCAATTTAACAACTCGGGAAGTTTTCAACCAAGTTGAGCAAAAACTATGTTGGAGGGAGCTGTGAGGTCGTTGATTATGAATCAAATAAGAAAATCACAAAATTCAAAATGGCGGACACAAAATGGCGGTATTTTAGATTGAAAATGCGATTTACGCCGGTCCTATTGATTTTAGAGAAAAATGAGAAAAGCCAGAAAGTGTTTAGAATGTGATTCTGCATATGAATACATAATTCAGGTTACCTTATTATGTAATCCCTTCACTCTCCCCTACTGAGAAGCCCACTAGGGTTGATTGAAGGGGGTTACATAATAATGTAACCAAAATAGTGTATTCCTATGCAAGATTACATTCTAAACACTTTTTGACTCTTTGGATTTTTCTCTAAAATCAATAGAAACGGGCGTAAATCGCATTTTCAATCTCAAATACCGTCATTTTGAGTTCGCCATTTTGTATTTCTTAATTTTCTCATTAGACTCATAATCAGGAACACCAAAACCCCCCCAACATGAATTTCACTCAAGTTAATGGAAAACTTCCCGAGTTATTAAATTGGGAGTGTAAAATGGTGGTTTCAACCCCCCGAGGGGTAAATCCGCCATTTTAAACATATTACATTTTATATTGGTTCAGTACTGAAGGCATTAGAAAAGATCTCAAGTCTCTATCTTTAGATAGTAAAAAATAGGAAATTATGCAAAAATTGTCTTTACTACTAGGGCAGAGCAAAGGGGTTACATAATAAGGTAATCGAAATAGTGTATTCCTTTGCAAAATCACATGAATTTTTCTCTAAAATCAATAGAAACGGCGTAAATCGCATTCTGAATCTCAAAGGCCGTTATTTTAGGACCGCCATTTTGAGTTTTTCAATTTTCTCATTGGATTCATAATCAGTGACTCCAAGAACCCTCCCAACATAAATTTCGCTCAATTAGTTTGCGTTATTAAATTAAGGGTACAAAATGGGGGTCTCAACCACTTGGGGGGGCGTGCCCCCATTTTAAACATAGTACATTTTATACTGGTCCAGTACTGAAGGCATTACAGAAGATTTCAAGTCTCTATCTTTAGATAGTAAAAAATAAGAACTTAGGCATGTTTTTTGCAAAAATTTACTCTACTATATAGAATGACTAGATTATTATAAAGCAGGGGATGAATGAACTTTCGTTCAAAGAGAAAAAATTGCAACACATGAAAAAAAACGTTATAGGTCCTGTAAATGATTCTCCTTAGTTATCGTTTCAAGATTTCAGACGCGACTTCTGTCTTCCTTCAGAGATCAAACTCGTTCTGTAAAGTTTCATTGCCGGATTTATAACATAAATAACTATAAATCAAAAATGTTATAACATTCTATTCGTAAAAAAAATCCTATACTAACATCCTATCCTATTCGTTTGTTGGCGAAGGAAATGGACATGAGCTCCAGATCTATGTCGCCACTGATCAAGGAAGACCTTAGTATGAGGACTGGACACTTGTTAACAGCTCGACATAATGAAATAAGAAGAGTTGGAGACAAGTCTCATTTGCAGAGATAGGTGAAAAATTTTCATCGCCCAATCTTGTTTCCCTGCATTTTATATTTGGATTTAGGATTGATGCATTATGATTACAATTAAAGTAATTGTCAAACAATCCACATAGTTGATTTGGAAAACCCGTTTGCATATCGCAGCTAGGATGCGTGAACTCTCCTAAAGTCATTCTATTTAGATTCCTTATAGGAATCGAGCCCAATTAAGTAAAATACTTGTATTTACCCTATAGCGGAGTTGTTCACATGATAAGATTATTATTTATTTATTATTTAGGCGGAGTTATTTATCGCTCGTAAATAGCAACATACAAAGTCACTTTAAATCCAAATAAAACATACTATTTTTTCCACTAGGGTAAAAGTGCCTCCTCTCTATGATTAGAAGTTTAGTCTAGCAATACCAACAATTTTTTATTAGAAGAAAAAAAATTAAAACAAAGGCCTTTGAATAAACCCCAGCGTGGCTGAATACTGGACAGTCAAATGTCGTTTTCTCGACATTGATCCAAGTATAGGCGAATTTTCAGATATCGAATCTTGGTTCTCTAAGATGTAAATTCTTGGGCCTATAGGTTCTAAAAAATATAATAAGATGCAGGATTTCAAACACCATTACTCCCAGACAATATTGTTTCGTCCTCACCTGGACTCATCAGTAGGAGAGGTAATATTTGAATGCTTGCATCTCGTGTCAATTCACTTATATTCGTTCGTGAAAATAACATTAATAGCGACAGCTGGCTGTGGAGCCATCTATAATTTGTCGTATGTATAAGATGTTTTAAAAGTTGCAGATTTCACCCTTGCTACAATAATGACTATGCTTTTGGTCGTGAACCGTTTAATGTATAATAAAATACATGATGTAAATTCTTGGGCCTATAGGTTCTAAAAAATATAATAAGATGCAGGATTTCAAACACCATTACTCCCAGACAATATTGTTTCGTCCTCACCTGGACTCATCAGTAGGAGAGGTAATATTTGAATGCTTGCATCTCGTGTCAATTCACTTATATTCGTTCGTGAAAATAACATTAATAGCGACAGCTGGCTGTGGAGCCATCTATAATTTGTCGTATGTATAAGATGTTTTAAAAGTTGCAGATTTCACCCTTGCTACAATAATGACTATGGTTTTGGTCGTGAACCGTTTAATGTATAATAAAATACATGATGTAAATTCTTGGGCCTATAGGTTCTAAAAAATATAATAAGATGCAGGATTTCAAACATCATTACTCCCAGACAATATTGTTTCGTCCTCACCTGGACTCATCAGTAGGAGAGGTAATATTTGAATGCTTGAATCTCGTGTCAATTCACTTATATTCGTTCGTGAAAATAACATTAATAGCGACAGCTGGCTGTGGAGCCATCTATAATTTGTCGTATGTATAAGATGTTTTAAAAGTTGCAGATTTCACCCTTGCTACAATAATGACTATGCTTTTGGTCGTGAACCGTTTAATGTATAATAAAATACATGATGTAAATTCTTGGGCCTATAGGTTCTAAAAAATATAATAAGATGCAGGATTTCAAACACCATTACTCCCAGACAATATTGTTTCGTCCTCACCTGGACTCATCAGTAGGAGAGGTAATATTTGAATGCTTGCATCTCGTGTCAATTCACTTATATTCGTTCGTGAAAATAACATTAATAGCGACAGCTGGCTGTGGAGCCATCTATAATTTGTCGTATGTATAAGATGTTTTAAAAGTTGCAGATTTCACCCTTGCTACAATAATGACTATGCTTTTGGTCGTGAACCGTTTAATGTATAATAAAATACATGATGTAAATTCTTGGGCCTATAGGTTCTAAAAAATATAATAAGATGCAGGATTTCAAACACCATTACTCCCAGACAATGTTGTTTCGTCCTCACCTGGACTCATCAGTAGGAGAGGTAATATTTGAATGCTTGCATCTCGTGTCAATTCACTTATATTCGTTCGTGAAAATAACATTAATAGCGACAGCTGGCTGTGGAGCCATCTATAATTTGTCGTATGTATAAGATGTTTTAAAAGTTGCAGATTTCACCCTTGCTACAATAATGACTATGCTTTTGGTCGTGAACCGTTTAATGTATAATAAAATACATGATGTAAATTCTTGGGCCTATAGGTTCTAAAAAATATAATAAGATGCAGGATTTCAAACACCATTACTCCCAGACAATATTGTTTCGTCCTCACCTGGACTCATCAGTAGGAGAGGTAATATTTGAATGCTTGCATCTCGTGTCAATTCACTTATATTCGTTCGTGAAAATAACATTAATAGCGACAGCTGGCTGTGGAGCCATCTATAATTTGTCGTATGTATAAGATGTTTTAAAAGTTGCAGATTTCACCCTTGCTACAATAATGACTATGCTTTTGGTCGTGAACCGTTTAATGTATAATAAAATACATGATGTAAATTCTTGGGCCTATAGGTTCTAAAAAATATACTAAGATGCAGGATTTCAAACACCATTACTCCCAGACAATATTGTTTCGTCCTCACCTGGACTCATCAGTAGGAGAGGTAATATTTGAATGCTTGCATCTCGTGTCAATTCACTTATATTCGTTCGTGAAAATAACATTAATAGCGACAGCTGGCTGTGGAGCCATCTATAATTTGTCGTATGTATAAGATGTTTTAAAAGTTGCAGATTTCACCCTTGCTACAATAATGACTATGCTTTTGGTCGTGAACCGTTTAATGTATAATAAAATACATGATGTAAATTCTTGGGCCTATAGGTTCTAAAAAATATAATAAGATGCAGGATTTCAAACACCATTACTCCCAGACAATATTGTTTCGTCCTCACCTGGACTCATCAGTAGGAGAGGTAATATTTGAATGCTTGCATCTCGTGTCAATTCACTTATATTCGTTCCATCTATAATTTATAAAAAATTATAGATGGCTCCACAGCCAGCTGTCGCTATTAATGTTATTTTCACGAACGAATATAAGTGAATTGACACGAGATGCAAGCATTCAAATATTACCTCTCCTACTGATGAGTCCAGGTGAGGACGAAACAACATTGTCTGGGAGTAATGGTGTTTGAAATCCTGCATCTTATTATATTTTTTAGAACCTATAGGCCCAAGAATTTACATCATGTATTTTATTATACATTAAACGGTTCACGACCAAAAGCATAGTCATTATTGTAGCAAGGGTGAAATCTGCAACTTTTAAAACATCTTATACATACGACAAATTATAGATGGCTCCACAGCCAGCTGTCGCTATTAATGTTATTTTCACGAACGAATATAAGTGAATTGACACGAGATGCAAGCATTCAAATATTACCTCTCCTACTGATGAGTCCAGGTGAGGACGAAACAATATTGTCTGGGAGTAATGGTGTTTGAAATCCTGCATCTTATTATATTTTTTAGAACCTATAGGCCCAAGAATTTACATCATGTATTTTATTATACATTAAACGGTTCACGACCAAAAGCATAGTCATTATTGTAGCAAGGGTGAAATCTGCAACTTTTAAAACATCTTATACATACGACAAATTATAGATGGCTCCACAGCCAGCTGTCGCTATTAATGTTATTTTCACGAACGAATATAAGTGAATTGACACGAGATGCAAGCATTCAAATATTACCTCTCCTACTGATGAGTCCAGGTGAGGACGAAACAACATTGTCTGGGAGTAATGGTGTTTGAAATCCTGCATCTTATTATATTTTTTAGAACCTATAGGCCCAAGAATTTACATCATGTATTTTATTATACATTAAACGGTTCACGACCAAAAGCATAGTCATTATTGTAGCAAGGGTGAAATCTGCAACTTTTAAAACATCTTATACATACGACAAATTATAGATGGCTCCACAGCCAGCTGTCGCTATTAATGTTATTTTCACGAACGAATATAAGTGAATTGACACGAGATGCAAGCATTCAAATATTACCTCTCCTACTGATGAGTCCAGGTGAGGACGAAACAATATTGTCTGGGAGTAATGGTGTTTGAAATCCTGCATCTTATTATATTTTTTAGAACCTATAGGCCCAAGAATTTACATCATGTATTTTATTATACATTAAACGGTTCACGACCAAAAGCATAGTCATTATTGTAGCAAGGGTGAAATCTGAAACTTTTAAAACATCTTATACATACGACAAATTATAGATGGCTCCACAGCCAGCTGTCGCTATTAATGTTATTTTCACGAACGAATATAAGTGAATTGACACGAGATGCAAGCATTCAAATATTACCTCTCCTACTGATGAGTCCAGGTGAGGACGAAACAACATTGTCTGGGAGTAATGGTGTTTGAAATCCTGCATCTTATTATATTTTTTAGAACCTATAGGCCCAAGAATTTACATCATGTATTTTATTATACATTAAACGGTTCACGACCAAAAGCATAGTCATTATTGTAGCAAGGGTGAAATCTGCAACTTTTAAAACATCTTATACATACGACAAATTATAGATGGCTCCACAGCCAGCTGTCGCTATTAATGTTATTTTCACGAACGAATATAAGTGAATTGACACGAGATGCAAGCATTCAAATATTACCTCTCCTACTGATGAGTCCAGGTGAGGACGAAACAATATTGTCTGGGAGTAATGGTGTTTGAAATCCTGCATCTTATTATATTTTTTAGAACCTATAGGCCCAAGAATTTACATCATGTATTTTATTATACATTAAACGGTTCACGACCAAAAGCATAGTCATTATTGTAGCAAGGGTGAAATCTGCAACTTTTAAAACATCTTATACATACGACAAATTATAGATGGCTCCACAGCCAGCTGTCGCTATTAATGTTATTTTCACGAACGAATATAAGTGAATTGACACGAGATGCAAGCATTCAAATATTACCTCTCCTACTGATGAGTCCAGGTGAGGACGAAACAACATTGTCTGGGAGTAATGGTGTTTGAAATCCTGCATCTTATTATATTTTTTAGAACCTATAGGCCCAAGAATTTACATCATGTATTTTATTATACATTAAACGGTTCACGACCAAAAGCATAGTCATTATTGTAGCAAGGGTGAAATCTGCAACTTTTAAAACATCTTATACATACGACAAATTATAGATGGCTCCACAGCCAGCTGTCGCTATTAATGTTATTTTCACGAACGAATATAAGTGAATTGACACGAGATGCAAGCATTCAAATATTACCTCTCCTACTGATGAGTCCAGGTGAGGACGAAACAATATTGTCTGGGAGTAATGGTGTTTGAAATCCTGCATCTTATTATATTTTTTAGAACCTATAGGCCCAAGAATTTACATCATGTATTTTATTATACATTAAACGGTTCACGACCAAAAGCATAGTCATCATTGTAGCAAGGGTGAAATCTGCAACTTTTAAAACATCTTATACATACGACAAATTATAGATGGCTCCACAGCCAGCTGTCGCTATTAATGTTATTTTCACGAACGAATATAAGTGAATTGACACGAGATGCAAGCATTCAAATATTACCTCTCCTACTGATGAGTCCAGGTGAGGACGAAACAACATTGTCTGGGAGTAATGGTGTTTGAAATCCTGCATCTTATTATATTTTTTAGAACCTATAGGCCCAAGAATTTACATCATGTATTTTATTATACATTAAACGGTTCACGACCAAAAGCATAGTCATTATTGTAGCAAGGGTGAAATCTGCAACTTTTAAAACATCTTATACATACGACAAATTATAGATGGCTCCACAGCCAGCTGTCGCTATTAATGTTATTTTCACGAACGAATATAAGTGAATTGACACGAGATGCAAGCATTCAAATATTACCTCTCCTACTGATGAGTCCAGGTGAGGACGAAACAATATTGTCTGGGAGTAATGGTGTTTGAAATCCTGCATCTTATTATATTTTTTAGAACCTATAGGCCCAAGAATTTACATCATGTATTTTATTATACATTAAACGGTTCACGACCAAAAGCATAGTCATTATTGTAGCAAGGGTGAAATCTGCAACTTTTAAAACATCTTATACATACGACAAATTATAGATGGCTCCACAGCCAGCTGTCGCTATTAATGTTATTTTCACGAACGAATATAAGTGAATTGACACGAGATGCAAGCATTCAAATATTACCTCTCCTACTGATGAGTCCAGGTGAGGACGAAACAACATTGTCTGGGAGTAATGGTGTTTGAAATCCTGCATCTTATTATATTTTTTAGAACCTATAGGCCCAAGAATTTACATCATGTATTTTATTATACATTAAACGGTTCACGACCAAAAGCATAGTCATTATTGTAGCAAGGGTGAAATCTGCAACTTTTAAAACATCTTATACATACGACAAATTATAGATGGCTCCACAGCCAGCTGTCGCTATTAATGTTATTTTCACGAACGAATATAAGTGAATTGACACGAGATGCAAGCATTCAAATATTACCTCTCCTACTGATGAGTCCAGGTGAGGACGAAACAATATTGTCTGGGAGTAATGGTGTTTGAAATCCTGCATCTTATTATATTTTTTAGAACCTATAGGCCCAAGAATTTACATCATGTATTTTATTATACATTAAACGGTTCACGACCAAAAGCATAGTCATTATTGTAGCAAGGGTGAAATCTGCAACTTTTAAAACATCTTATACATACGACAAATTATAGATGGCTCCACAGCCAGCTGTCGCTATTAATGTTATTTTCACGAACGAATATAAGTGAATTGACACGAGATGCAAGCATTCAAATATTACCTCTCCTACTGATGAGTCCAGGTGAGGACGAAACAACATTGTCTGGGAGTAATGGTGTTTGAAATCCTGCATCTTATTATATTTTTTAGAACCTATAGGCCCAAGAATTTACATCATGTATTTTATTATACATTAAACGGTTCACGACCAAAAGCATAGTCATTATTGTAGCAAGGGTGAAATCTGCAACTTTTAAAACATCTTATACATACGACAAATTATAGATGGCTCCACAGCCAGCTGTCGCTATTAATGTTATTTTCACGAACGAATATAAGTGAATTGACACGAGATGCAAGCATTCAAATATTACCTCTCCTACTGATGAGTCCAGGTGAGGACGAAACAATATTGTCTGGGAGTAATGGTGTTTGAAATCCTGCATCTTATTATATTTTTTAGAACCTATAGGCCCAAGAATTTACATCATGTATTTTATTATACATTAAACGGTTCACGACCAAAAGCATAGTCATTATTGTAGCAAGGGTGAAATCTGCAACTTTTAAAACATCTTATACATACGACAAATTATAGATGGCTCCACAGCCAGCTGTCGCTATTAATGTTATTTTCACGAACGAATATAAGTGAATTGACACGAGATGCAAGCATTCAAATATTACCTCTCCTACTGATGAGTCCAGGTGAGGACGAAACAACATTGTCTGGGAGTAATGGTGTTTGAAATCCTGCATCTTATTATATTTTTTAGAACCTATAGGCCCAAGAATTTACATCATGTATTTTATTATACATTAAACGGTTCACGACCAAAAGCATAGTCATTATTGTAGCAAGGGTGAAATCTGCAACTTTTAAAACATCTTATACATACGACAAATTATAGATGGCTCCACAGCCAGCTGTCGCTATTAATGTTATTTTCACGAACGAATATAAGTGAATTGACACGAGATGCAAGCATTCAAATATTACCTCTCCTACTGATGAGTCCAGGTGAGGACGAAACAATATTGTCTGGGAGTAATGGTGTTTGAAATCCTGCATCTTATTATATTTTTTAGAACCTATAGGCCCAAGAATTTACATCATGTATTTTATTATACATTAAACGGTTCACGACCAAAAGCATAGTCATCATTGTAGCAAGGGTGAAATCTGCAACTTTTAAAACATCTTATACATACGACAAATTATAGATGGCTCCACAGCCAGCTGTCGCTATTAATGTTATTTTCACGAACGAATATAAGTGAATTGACACGAGATGCAAGCATTCAAATATTACCTCTCCTACTGATGAGTCCAGGTGAGGACGAAACAACATTGTCTGGGAGTAATGGTGTTTGAAATCCTGCATCTTATTATATTTTTTAGAACCTATAGGCCCAAGAATTTACATCATGTATTTTATTATACATTAAACGGTTCACGACCAAAAGCATAGTCATTATTGTAGCAAGGGTGAAATCTGCAACTTTTAAAACATCTTATACATACGACAAATTATAGATGGCTCCACAGCCAGCTGTCGCTATTAATGTTATTTTCACGAACGAATATAAGTGAATTGACACGAGATGCAAGCATTCAAATATTACCTCTCCTACTGATGAGTCCAGGTGAGGACGAAACAATATTGTCTGGGAGTAATGGTGTTTGAAATCCTGCATCTTATTATATTTTTTAGAACCTATAGGCCCAAGAATTTACATCATGTATTTTATTATACATTAAACGGTTCAGGACCAAAAGCATAGTCATTATTGTAGCAAGGGTGAAATCTGCAACTTTTAAAACATCTTATACATACGACAAATTATAGATGGCTCCACAGCCAGCTGTCGCTATTAATGTTATTTTCACGAACGAATATAAGTGAATTGACACGAGATGCAAGCATTCAAATATTACCTCTCCTACTGATGAGTCCAGGTGAGGACGAAACAATATTGTCTGGGAGTAATGGTGTTTGAAATCCTGCATCTTATTATATTTTTTAGAACCTATAGGCCCAAAAATTTACATCATGTATTTTATTATACATTAAACGGTTCACGACCAAAAGCATAGTCATCATTGTAGCAAGGGTGAAATCTGCAACTTTTAAAACATCTTATACATACGACAAATTATAGATGGCTCCACAGCCAGCTGTCGCTATTAATGTTATTTTCACGAACGAATATAAGTGAATTGACACGAGATGCAAGCATTCAAATATTACCTCTCCTACTGATGAGTCCAGGTGAGGACGAAACAATATTGTCTGGGAGTAATGGTGTTTGAAATCCTGCATCTTAGTATATTTTTTAGAACCTATAGGCCCAAGAATTTACATCATGTATTTTATTATACATTAAACGGTTCACGACCAAAAGCATAGTCATTATTGTAGCAAGGGTGAAATCTGCAACTTTTAAAACATCTTATACATACGACAAATTATAGATGGCTCCACAGCCAGCTGTCGCTATTAATGTTATTTTCACGAACGAATATAAGTGAATTGACACGAGATGCAAGCATTCAAATATTACCTCTCCTACTGATGAGTCCAGGTGAGGACGAAACAATATTGTCTGGGAGTAATGGTGTTTGAAATCCTGCATCTTATTATATTTTTTAGAACCTATAGGCCCAAGAATTTACATCATGTATTTTATTATACATTAAACGGTTCACGACCAAAAGCATAGTCATTATTGTAGCAAGGGTGAAATCTGCAACTTTTAAAACATCTTATACATACGACAAATTATAGATGGCTCCACAGCCAGCTGTCGCTATTAATGTTATTTTCACGAACGAATATAAGTGAATTGACACGAGATGCAAGCATTCAAATATTACCTCTCCTACTGATGAGTCCAGGTGAGGACGAAACAATATTGTCTGGGAGTAATGGTGTTTGAAATCCTGCACAGTGTTGCCAGATCTACTGCTAAAGCAGTATTTCTACTGCTTTCAGCTTTCATCTACTGCTCTTCTGCTTTGGGATTACAATCTACTGCTTTTTACACTTTTGCTGTAATGTTGAAATAAATTATTGTAAAAACAAAATATTATGAGTACTTATTTTCTTTTGTCGCCCTGCTTTCTTTGATGAAAAGCGTGTTGCCTAATTAGCCTGCATATTAACATAAGAGGTGGTGCTGCCATCTCTTGGTGCTTAACGGAACTATAATTTAAGAAAAAGCATGTGAAACCCCGAATCGAACAGGGGATTTACCTAGGAAAATGTTTACACCGAGGTTATAAAAGGAACCCGGAGTGGATTTTGCAATAATTGCAGTTTGGTAATTCTCAATCTCATTCAAGTCGGATTGTGCTTGCGATTTGTGGCAGTTTTTAATAAAGTTATAGCACTTTCAACCCTTGTAAGTGGAATTAAAGGTAAGTTAATTTCGTTAGTGCATGTACTTTGTATTAATTTTGCAAATTTAAAAAATTACAAAATTATTAATTCTTGTTTTTCAAATTGGATAGCTACTCCATGGCAGATCCTGGAGCTTCTTGTAGTACCCAAGTGAGCTCGGACGAGGAAGACTCTGAGAGGGCCGAGACACCTCCAAAAACAACGAAGCTGAAATATTATCAGAGGTATAATCACCGATGGGAAGAAGAAGCTGGTCTACGGGGATGGCTTCAGGCTAGCGAGAAGGTAAAGTTTTAAATTTTTCTCAGGCATAAATACTCATTTTATGTTCAACTTGCAGGGAACAGATTTTGGATACTGTACTGCATGTAACATGGATATCAATATAAAAAATGGGAAAATTCAATTACATCGGCATGCCCAAAGAGAGAAGCACAAACTAGCTTGCCGGAGCAAACTGAAGCAACGGTCCCTAAAGCAGATGATGCCCACGGGACTGGACACTCAAGTGAAAAATTCCGAATTGATGCTGACTGCATTAATTGTAGAACACAATTTACCAATGGTGCTGATGGATCATCTTCCGAATTTAATACGAGCGGTATGTCCTGATTCAAATATCGCGAAATCGATTAAATCAGCGCGAACAAAAACAACAAATATTATTAAAAATGTTTTGGGCACGTATTCTTCTCGCACGCTTATAGAATCTTTAAGAAATAATAAATTTAGTCTCATTATCGACGAAACAACTGATAGAACTACTATGAAACACTTATGCTTGGTAGCGAGGGTAATGTTCAATAATAACATTTCAGATTGTTTTTTAACGCTTCTTCCAGTGGACAGTGCCCAAGCAGAAGTGTTATATCAACAAATAATTTCTTTTTTCATTGAAAACAATGTACCATACCGTGTTAATCTTATTGGTTTTGCTGCGGATGGTGCATCAAATATGATGGGGCGCCATAATTCGGTAGCATCTAGATTTCTAGAAGTCATTCCAAATATATTTATATTAAAATGTATTTGTCATAGCTTCGCTTTATGTGCTTCATATGCTTGTACAAAACTCCCTAACTTTATAGAAGTTCTTGCAAAAGATGTGCATAATTATTTTAGCAATAGTCCAAAAAGAGTTGTAGCGTTTAAAGCTTTTCAGGATTTTTGCAATATTAAAGCCCACAAAATTTTACATCCCTGCCAGACTCGCTGGTTGTCACTATTGAGTGTCGTTCAAAGACTGTTGGAGCAGTACGATGCTCTTGTATTGTTTTTCACAGATGCTTCTTTCAATAACAGGGATGATATCCACGCCAATAATATCTTGACTTTACTGAAAAATCCGAGTTCCAAATTATATTTACAATTTTTAGACTACGTTTTACCACTTTTTGTAAATTTAAACAGACAAATGCAATCGGAAAATCCTCAAATTAGTAACATTTACACATCTGTAACAACTGTAGTCAAAACAATTTTAGATTGTTTCGTTAAAGATGAAGTTTTGAGGAGCAATTTGATATGTGATATTGACTATAAAAATCCAAGAAATATGCTCCCTTTAGAAGAAATGTATTTTGGAGCGGCAATAAGTTCAAGTTCCTTAGAAGGGCCTGAGTTGCAAATTTTAAAAACAAATTGTCTTTCATTTTATATTGAGGGAGTTAATCAAATTTTGCAAAGGATTCCTTTAAAAGATAATTTGTTGCAAAATTTGTCGTTCATAAATCCAGTATGTGTGCGACAAAAAACGATTAATACCATTGCCCGTATTGCAACTGAATGGCCCGCTTTGGCGGATAAAAATAAACTTCAAATTCTGGACAATGAATGGCGGCTTCTTAAAAATTACGATTCACTTCCTGACACCGATGATATATTGGAGTTTTGGTCCAGTGTCTCCAAAATAAAATGTGGAGACAATACTAAAATGTTTGAAAATTTAACAGATTTTGTTTTTAAGCTACTAACTTTGCCTCACTCAAGCGCCAATGTTGAAAGAGTATTTTCAACTATCAATTTATTAAAAACAAAACAGAGAAATAAATTAGGCACAGACACTATAATAGGATTACTTCACAGCAAACGTCTAGTAACTGACACATGTTTTAATTTTAAGCCAAATAATGAATTACGGCGTTTGATGACTAAGGACATTTATAAAGAAACTTAGTTAAGGTGTTTAATGCTAGGTAGATACCTAAATTGCAGTTTTATTTTTAATTTGTATTTCTTTAGTTATTTTTTTGTTAGCAATTGTTTTTGTTTTATTTAATGTTTATTTTTGTAATAAATGTAATAAATTACTTTGTGGAATATCATTTTATGTCAAACCCAAAACTATCCAAATTTTAAAACAACGTTTACGGTAAAAATTTAAATTCTACTGCTTTGGTGCTGCCATCTACTGCTATTTTACGTTAGGTTCTACTGCTACGAAATAATTTCATCTGGCAACACTGATCCTGCATCTTATTATATTTTTTAGAACCTATAGGCCCAAGAATTTACATCATGTATTTTATTATACATTAAACGGTTCACGACCAAAAGCATAGTCATTATTGTAGCAAGGGTGAAATCTGCAACTTTTAAAACATCTTATACATACGACAAATTATAGATGGCTCCACAGCAAGCTGTCGCTATTAATGTTATTTTCACGAACGAATATAAGTGAATTGACACGAGATGCAAGCATTCAAATATTACCTCTCCTACTGATGAGTCCAGGTGAGGACGAAACAACATTGTCTGGGAGTAATGGTGTTTGAAATCCTGCATCTTATTATATTTTTTAGAACCTATAGGCCCAAGAATTTACATCATGTATTTTATTATACATTAAACGGTTCACGACCAAAAGCATAGTCATTATTGTAGCAAGGGTGAAATCTGCAACTTTTAAAACATCTTATACATACGACAAATTATAGATGGCTCCACAGCCAGCTGTCGCTATTAATGTTATTTTCACGAACGAATATAAGTGAATTGACACGAGATGCAAGCATTCAAATATTACCTCTCCTACTGATGAGTCCAGGTGAGGACGAAACAATATTGTCTGGGAGTAATGGTGTTTGAAATCCTGCATCTTATTATATTTTTTAGAACCTATAGGCCCAAGAATTTACATCATGTATTTTATTATACATTAAACGGTTCACGACCAAAAGCAACACCACCTACATTTAAGGCCGGACAACTAGCCGTTTACGTCACATGACGTCACGCCTCGGAGGCCGACAAGTCGGTAATCGTAATATGGCTGATGTGGCTGATACCACCTGATACTAAGTAACGCGTGCAGTGCATCTGACAAGGTTTTGTCAGATGCACTGCACGCGTTACTTGAATGTGTTTTTTAACGCTGTAAGACTAAATGTTGCATGTTTTATTAAACGTATTAATGCTGAGAACGAAATAAGCATTGGTGGTAGTGGAAAATACGTACACAAAGTCCGCATATAGGTACCTACTGTGAAAATGGTGAACAAATGCTGTGTTCCGCGGTGTACTGGTAATTATGCCTCAACCTCCGGGGAAAAAGTGCACGTTTTCAAGTTTCCCAAAGATGACAGCTTGAGGGAACAATGGATTAAAGCGATTCATAGAGAAAGTTTTAAAGTTTCTGTACACTCTGTGGTAAGTGTTTTTAGGTTAGGTTTTTATTTCTTTGATTAAAAAGTATCTAATAAGTTCAATGACATCCGTGCTCTCAATGTGACAGTATACATAAGTATTTAATAAAAAAATAACAGAGCACTTGCCCACGTGAAATTACCTACACGGTGTTTTTTCTTTCGTTGTAGGTCTGCCACAAACATTTCAAACAGTCAGATATTGTAACCAGCACCAGTGCTGTCGACTGGACCACAGGCAAAACAATCAAGGTTCCACTTAATATTCCAAGATTGAGACCTTCAGCAGTACCGTCTTTATTGCCAAACTGTCCCACATATTTGAGCAGCTTACACTCTACAAGAGAAAGTCCCTTGGAAAAAAAAAGTAGGATCGAAGCTGAAAATTTACAGCACGCAATAGTTGAAAGCACTGTCACGGCAGCAGAACAAAATAAAAAATTCAATTTTTCAAATTTGAATGAACTGAAATTGAAAGTAGATAACGTTACTCTGCGCAATGAGTGGCATGTTATTTTGAAACAAAATTGTGTGGTTTTTGTTTATTTAAATTTAAATGCTGTATCACATGACATATTGTATGTCACTGTAAATAATGAATTGGGCGTCAATGTTTTTCTTAACGGGGTGCCCATCAAAATCAAAAGTGTTCCAAAATTTGTTTGTAATGTAGTTCAGTTAGATGAAATTATTGCTATATCTGAAAATGTTTTAAAAGGCGAAGAAAATAGTACACTTATTGCTGATGTTATTTTTAACTTGTTGGATTTGCTGAAAGTCAAAGAGAACAAATGTAAAGCAATTGAATTTCTAAAAAAACAAGTCCATCTCTGCGTTCAGTCAAAAGGGCACCATAAGTTTGATTCCGAAATTATGATCATTTCGTCAATGATCTTATTCATTTCCCCACATGCCTACAAATTGTTAAGAAGTTTCGGTATTATTGTTTTGCCACATCCCAACACACTCAAAAATATGTGTTCCAATGTTAATGTAGACCCAAGAACTTCAGACTTTTTGAGTTATATTAAGGAAAAAAGAAACTCTTTGCAGTCGCATGAATGTTATGTGACATTAATGATCGATGAGATTCATATTAAACCATACATGGATTATAAAGGCGGCAATTTAGTAGGCTCAGCTTATGACAGCCAAAACTTGGCTTCAACAGCCCATGTATTTATGATTCAAAGCCTGTTATCATCATTCAAGGATGTAGTTCATATTTTGCCTGTCAATAAAATGGATGCGGATAATTTGTTTAAAATTTTGGAAAAAGTGATACTCGGTTTGCAAAGTATTGGATTTCAAGTAGTGGCTATTGTCACCGATAATAATAAAATTAATAATAAAGCAGTATCAAATTTTGCCAGATTACATAAAAACACCAATAACAGTAATTTAAAATCCCAAAGCAAAAAAAAAAAAAAACGCGAAGCATAGTCTACCAAAATCCTTCAGATAACAGTAAGCCTCTTTTTTATTTAAATGACTCCGTCCATATATTTAAATGCATCCGCAACAATTGGCTAAATTTAAAAACTTATCGTAAAACATTCTGTTTTCCAGATTTTGATGACAATAAATTACTGCATTATGCATCTTTCGAGACAATTAGGGAAGTATATAAAATTGAAACCGACAAGTTGTTAAAATTCGGTTATGGACTTAGCCTTAAAGCTCTGTGGCCTTCGACATTCGAACGTCAGAATGTTAAGCTAGTTACACAAATCTTTAACGATGATGTTGAAAATAGTCTACTTGAGCTAGGTCCTTCAAATAATCTTGAAAATTATGAGGGTACTGCTAAGTTTATTAATATTATTAAACGTTGGTGGGAGGTGGTTAACGTCAAAACACCTTTCAAAGGCTTAAGGCTGCGAAATGATATGCAAAAACCTTTAACCAACGACGAAAATGATGACAGACGTATCTTCTTGGAGAAATTGTATTCGTGGTTGGAGTCTTGGGAATCTCTTCCTAACGAAGGCAAACTAACTGCCGAAACTCATGAAGCTTTTAAATCAACTGTGTATGCTTTGCTCGAAATGACCGAATACTGTATTACTGAACTGAAAATGACCTATTTGTTGCCTGGTAAAGTTCAAACAGATTCGTTAGAGGACAGATTTGGTCGTTACAGACAGCTCTCCGGATCCCAGTATCATGTATCTTTGAGGCAGATTTTTGAGTCCGAAAAAAAGTTGCGCTTGCTCAGCATTTTAGAGCTATCTGTTAAGTCGGGTTCCAGCAATAGAATAATTTTCAAAAAGTTAGATGATACAACTGAAACTACTGATAGTTCACCTTCCAATGAGACCGATACCTTGTTTGAACAGATTCATGTTTCCGATCAGGATTTAAA
This sequence comes from Agrypnus murinus, assembly GCA_929113105.1. NCBI lineage: Eukaryota > Metazoa > Arthropoda > Insecta > Coleoptera > Elateridae > Agrypnus > Agrypnus murinus. The sequence goes on along the minus strand of OV816027.1, from coordinate 44,820,338 downwards.
TGCAGTTGAGTCTGACATCCCAGTGTTGACTTACATCACGGGCTATTGTTGCTACAGTATTATAAAAAAAAATAAATGTGACGACTGCAAAGAGTTTTTGACTGTGGACAGAGAAATGGCATGCGAAATTTCACAACGATTGATTTTTAAAAGAAATCGAGGTGGTTTACGTTTTCCTCAAAAACCTGCGTTATTAATTGTAATTTACTCTTTTTTGATTTTACAAAAGCTCTTACAAAATGAATCTTTTTTAAATTTAGAAAATCATAGATCTACGGCTTGTGGAATTATTCTGAAAAAGCTTTCCCATTACGATATTGTTCCAGACTGGGATTGCGTTCAACATTCTACTACTGATTTGTGTAATAAAATCGTTTTTGTTACAGTTAATATTGTACTAAATAACTATTGCAAAGTTACAAATAATAACGCCTTAGAAAGTGTTAGTAAAGCTAGGGAAGTTAATAAAAGAAAAAAAGACCGAAAACTTCAAACAGTTAGTGACAAACCAAACTCCAAGAACTGTGAGACTCTTGTCAAAAGAGTCAAAATTAATCCAAATTCTAAGCCCAATTCAAATAAAAATTAACTACATAGGTATACCCTCTTCAGAAATTAAAAAAACATTTTTGAGTGTAAAACAGGTCGCTGTGACATATGCCGCTGACCCGTTTTACACTCAAAAATGGTTTTTTAATTTCTGAAGAGGGTATATTTGTAATTTTTTTGTAGATATTCTGTTAGCTTTAAGAATAATCACCATACCATAACGTTATATTGCTCATATTAATTTGTCATATTTACGTTACAATAAAACTTATCCCACATTCTGTTTTTTAATTTTTATTATGGTAAAAAAGTGTAAAAACCAATGCACGACATTAAACAGCAGCGTGCATTGCCACAGTGCACTCGGCCTTTCTTTAGTGACGTCAGCGGCTCGTTGTCCGGCCTTAAATGTAGGTGGTGTTGCCAAAAGCATAGTCATTATTGTAGCAAGGGTGAAATCTGCAACTTTTAAAACATCTTATACATACGACAAATTATAGATGGCTCCACAGCCAGCTGTCGCTATTAATGTTATTTTCACGAACGAATATAAGTGAATTGACACGAGATGCAAGCATTCAAATATTACCTCTCCTACTGATGAGTCCAGGTGAGGACGAAACAATATTGTCTGGGAGTAATGGTGTTTGAAATCCTGCATCTTATTATATTTTTTAGAACCTATAGGCCCAAGAATTTACATCATGTATTTTATTATACATTAAACGGTTCACGACCAAAAGCATAGTCATTATTGTAGCAAGGGTGAAATCTGCAACTTTTAAAACATCTTATACATACGACAAATTATAGATGGCTCCACAGCCAGCTGTCGCTATTAATGTTATTTTCACGAACGAATATAAGTGAATTGACACGAGATGCAAGCATTCAAATATTACCTCTCCTACTGATGAGTCCAGGTGAGGACGAAACAATATTGTCTGGGAGTAATGGTGTTTGAAATCCTGCATCTTATTATATTTTTTAGAACCTATAGGCCCAAGAATTTACATCATGTATTTTATTATACATTAAACGGTTCACGACCAAAAGCATAGTCATTATTGTAGCAAGGGTGAAATCTGCAACTTTTAAAACATCTTATACATACGACAAATTATAGATGGCTCCACAGCCAGCTGTCGCTATTAATGTTATTTTCACGAACGAATATAAGTGAATTGACACGAGATGCAAGCATTCAAATATTACCTCTCCTACTGATGAGTCCAGGTGAGGACGAAACAATATTGTCTGGGAGTAATGGTGTTTGAAATCCTGCATCTTATTATATTTTTTAGAACCTATAGGCCCAAGAATTTACATCATGTATTTTATTATACATTAAACGGTTCACGACCAAAAGCATAGTCATTATTGTAGCAAGGGTGAAATCTGCAACTTTTAAAACATCTTATACATACGACAAATTATAGATGGCTCCACAGCCAGCTGTCGCTATTAATGTTATTTTCACGAACGAATATAAGTGAATTGACACGAGATGCAAGCATTCAAATATTACCTCTCCTACTGATGAGTCCAGGTGAGGACGAAACAATATTGTCTGGGAGTAATGGTGTTTGAAATCCTGCATCTTATTATATTTTTTAGGACCTATAGGCCCAAGAATTTACATCATGTATTTTATTATACATTAAACGGTTCACGACCAAAAGCATAGTCATTATTGTAGCAAGGGTGAAATCTGCAACTTTTAAAACATCTTATACATACGACAAATTATAGATGGCTCCACAGCCAGCTGTCGCTATTAATGTTATTTTCACGAACGAATATAAGTGAATTGACACGAGATGCAAGCATTCAAATATTACCTCTCCTACTGATGAGTCCAGGTGAGGACGAAACAATATTGTCTGGGAGTAATGGTGTTTGAAATCCTGCATCTTATTATATTTTTTAGAACCTATAGGCCCAAGAATTTACATCATGTATTTTATTATACATTAAACGGTTCACGACCAAAAGCATAGTCATTATTGTAGCAAGGGTGAAATCTGCAACTTTTAAAACATCTTATACATACGACAAATTATAGATGGCTCCACAGCCAGCTGTCGCTATTAATGTTATTTTCACGAACGAATATAAGTGAATTGACACGAGATGCAAGCATTCAAATATTACCTCTCCTACTGATGAGTCCAGGTGAGGACGAAACAACATTGTCTGGGAGTAATGGTGTTTGAAATCCTGCATCTTATTATATTTTTTAGAACCTATAGGCCCAAGAATTTACATCATGTATTTTATTATACATTAAACGGTTCACGACCAAAAGCATAGTCATTATTGTAGCAAGGGTGAAATCTGCAACTTTTAAAACATCTTATACATACGACAAATTATAGATGGCTCCACAGCCAGCTGTCGCTATTAATGTTATTTTCACGAACGAATATAAGTGAATTGACACGAGATGCAAGCATTCAAATATTACCTCTCCTACTGATGAGTCCAGGTGAGGACGAAACAATATTGTCTGGGAGTAATGGTGTTTGAAATCCTGCATCTTATTATATTTTTTAGAACCTATAGGCCCAAGAATTTACATCATGTATTTTATTATACATTAAACGGTTCACGACCAAAAGCATAGTCATTATTGTAGCAAGGGTGAAATCTGAAACTTTTAAAACATCTTATACATACGACAAATTATAGATGGCTCCACAGCCAGCTGTCGCTATTAATGTTATTTTCACGAACGAATATAAGTGAATTGACACGAGATGCAAGCATTCAAATATTACCTCTCCTACTGATGAGTCCAGGTGAGGACGAAACAACATTGTCTGGGAGTAATGGTGTTTGAAATCCTGCATCTTATTATATTTTTTAGAACCTATAGGCCCAAGAATTTACATCATGTATTTTATTATACATTAAACGGTTCACGACCAAAAGCATAGTCATTATTGTAGCAAGGGTGAAATCTGCAACTTTTAAAACATCTTATACATACGACAAATTATAGATGGCTCCACAGCCAGCTGTCGCTATTAATGTTATTTTCACGAACGAATATAAGTGAATTGACACGAGATGCAAGCATTCAAATATTACCTCTCCTACTGATGAGTCCAGGTGAGGACGAAACAATATTGTCTGGGAGTAATGGTGTTTGAAATCCTGCATCTTATTATATTTTTTAGAACCTATAGGCCCAAGAATTTACATCATGTATTTTATTATACATTAAACGGTTCACGACCAAAAGCATAGTCATTATTGTAGCAAGGGTGAAATCTGCAACTTTTAAAACATCTTATACATACGACAAATTATAGATGGCTCCACAGCCAGCTGTCGCTATTAATGTTATTTTCACGAACGAATATAAGTGAATTGACACGAGATGCAAGCATTCAAATATTACCTCTCCTACTGATGAGTCCAGGTGAGGACGAAACAACATTGTCTGGGAGTAATGGTGTTTGAAATCCTGCATCTTATTATATTTTTTAGAACCTATAGGCCCAAGAATTTACATCATGTATTTTATTATACATTAAACGGTTCACGACCAAAAGCATAGTCATTATTGTAGCAAGGGTGAAATCTGCAACTTTTAAAACATCTTATACATACGACAAATTATAGATGGCTCCACAGCCAGCTGTCGCTATTAATGTTATTTTCACGAACGAATATAAGTGAATTGACACGAGATGCAAGCATTCAAATATTACCTCTCCTACTGATGAGTCCAGGTGAGGACGAAACAATATTGTCTGGGAGTAATGGTGTTTGAAATCCTGCATCTTATTATATTTTTTAGAACCTATAGGCCCAAGAATTTACATCATGTATTTTATTATACATTAAACGGTTCACGACCAAAAGCATAGTCATCATTGTAGCAAGGGTGAAATCTGCAACTTTTAAAACATCTTATACATACGACAAATTATAGATGGCTCCACAGCCAGCTGTCGCTATTAATGTTATTTTCACGAACGAATATAAGTGAATTGACACGAGATGCAAGCATTCAAATATTACCTCTCCTACTGATGAGTCCAGGTGAGGACGAAACAACATTGTCTGGGAGTAATGGTGTTTGAAATCCTGCATCTTATTATATTTTTTAGAACCTATAGGCCCAAGAATTTACATCATGTATTTTATTATACATTAAACGGTTCACGACCAAAAGCATAGTCATTATTGTAGCAAGGGTGAAATCTGCAACTTTTAAAACATCTTATACATACGACAAATTATAGATGGCTCCACAGCCAGCTGTCGCTATTAATGTTATTTTCACGAACGAATATAAGTGAATTGACACGAGATGCAAGCATTCAAATATTACCTCTCCTACTGATGAGTCCAGGTGAGGACGAAACAATATTGTCTGGGAGTAATGGTGTTTGAAATCCTGCATCTTATTATATTTTTTAGAACCTATAGGCCCAAGAATTTACATCATGTATTTTATTATACATTAAACGGTTCAGGACCAAAAGCATAGTCATTATTGTAGCAAGGGTGAAATCTGCAACTTTTAAAACATCTTATACATACGACAAATTATAGATGGCTCCACAGCCAGCTGTCGCTATTAATGTTATTTTCACGAACGAATATAAGTGAATTGACACGAGATGCAAGCATTCAAATATTACCTCTCCTACTGATGAGTCCAGGTGAGGACGAAACAATATTGTCTGGGAGTAATGGTGTTTGAAATCCTGCATCTTATTATATTTTTTAGAACCTATAGGCCCAAGAATTTACATCATGTATTTTATTATACATTAAACGGTTCACGACCAAAATAATAGTCATCATTGTAGCAAGGGTGAAATCTGCAACTTTTAAAACATCTTATACATACGACAAATTATAGATGGCTCCACAGCCAGCTGTCGCTATTAATGTTATTTTCACGAACGAATATAAGTGAATTGACACGAGATGCAAGCATTCAAATATTACCTCTCCTACTGATGAGTCCAGGTGAGGACGAAACAATATTGTCTGGGAGTAATGGTGTTTGAAATCCTGCATCTTAGTATATTTTTTAGAACCTATAGGCCCAAGAATTTACATCATGTATTTTATTATACATTAAACGGTTCACGACCAAAAGCATAGTCATTATTGTAGCAAGGGTGAAATCTGCAACTTTTAAAACATCTTATACATACGACAAATTATAGATGGCTCCACAGCCAGCTGTCGCTATTAATGTTATTTTCACGAACGAATATAAGTGAATTGACACGAGATGCAAGCATTCAAATATTACCTCTCCTACTGATGAGTCCAGGTGAGGACGAAACAATATTGTCTGGGAGTAATGGTGTTTGAAATCCTGCATCTTATTATATTTTTTAGAACCTATAGGCCCAAGAATTTACATCATGTATTTTATTATACATTAAACGGTTCACGACCAAAAGCATAGTCATTATTGTAGCAAGGGTGAAATCTGCAACTTTTAAAACATCTTATACATACGACAAATTATAGATGGCTCCACAGCCAGCTGTCGCTATTAATGTTATTTTCACGAACGAATATAAGTGAATTGACACGAGATGCAAGCATTCAAATATTACCTCTCCTACTGATGAGTCCAGGTGAGGACGAAACAATATTGTCTGGGAGTAATGGTGTTTGAAATCCTGCACAGTGTTGCCAGATCTACTGCTAAAGCAGTATTTCTACTGCTTTCAGCTTTCATCTACTGCTCTTCTGCTTTGGGATTACAATCTACTGCTTTTTACACTTTTGCTGTAATGTTGAAATAAATTATTGTAAAAACAAAATATTATGAGTACTTATTTTCTTTTGTCGCCCTGCTTTCTTTGATGAAAAGCGTGTTGCCTAATTAGCCTGCATATTAACATAAGAGGTGGTGCTGCCATCTCTTGGTGCTTAACGGAACTATAATTTAAGAAAAAGCATGTGAAACCCCGAATCGAACAGGGGATTTACCTAGGAAAATGTTTACACCGAGGTTATAAAAGGAACCCGGAGTGGATTTTGCAATAATTGCAGTTTGGTAATTCTCAATCTCATTCAAGTCGGATTGTGCTTGCGATTTGTGGCAGTTTTTAATAAAGTTATAGCACTTTCAACCCTTGTAAGTGGAATTAAAGGTAAGTTAATTTCGTTAGTGCATGTACTTTGTATTAATTTTGCAAATTTAAAAAATTACAAAATTATTAATTCTTGTTTTTCAAATTGGATAGCTACTCCATGGCAGATCCTGGAGCTTCTTGTAGTACCCAAGTGAGCTCGGACGAGGAAGACTCTGAGAGGGCCGAGACACCTCCAAAAACAACGAAGCTGAAATATTATCAGAGGTATAATCACCGATGGGAAGAAGAAGCTGGTCTACGGGGATGGCTTCAGGCTAGCGAGAAGGTAAAGTTTTAAATTTTTCTCAGGCATAAATACTCATTTTATGTTCAACTTGCAGGGAACAGATTTTGGATACTGTACTGCATGTAACATGGATATCAATATAAAAAATGGGAAAATTCAATTACATCGGCATGCCCAAAGAGAGAAGCACAAACTAGCTTGCCGGAGCAAACTGAAGCAACGGTCCCTAAAGCAGATGATGCCCACGGGACTGGACACTCAAGTGAAAAATTCCGAATTGATGCTGACTGCATTAATTGTAGAACACAATTTACCAATGGTGCTGATGGATCATCTTCCGAATTTAATACGAGCGGTATGTCCTGATTCAAATATCGCGAAATCGATTAAATCAGCGCGAACAAAAACAACAAATATTATTAAAAATGTTTTGGGCACGTATTCTTCTCGCACGCTTATAGAATCTTTAAGAAATAATAAATTTAGTCTCATTATCGACGAAACAACTGATAGAACTACTATGAAACACTTATGCTTGGTAGCGAGGGTAATGTTCAATAATAACATTTCAGATTGTTTTTTAACGCTTCTTCCAGTGGACAGTGCCCAAGCAGAAGTGTTATATCAACAAATAATTTCTTTTTTCATTGAAAACAATGTACCATACCGTGTTAATCTTATTGGTTTTGCTGCGGATGGTGCATCAAATATGATGGGGCGCCATAATTCGGTAGCATCTAGATTTCTAGAAGTCATTCCAAATATATTTATATTAAAATGTATTTGTCATAGCTTCGCTTTATGTGCTTCATATGCTTGTACAAAACTCCCTAACTTTATAGAAGTTCTTGCAAAAGATGTGCATAATTATTTTAGCAATAGTCCAAAAAGAGTTGTAGCGTTTAAAGCTTTTCAGGATTTTTGCAATATTAAAGCCCACAAAATTTTACATCCCTGCCAGACTCGCTGGTTGTCACTATTGAGTGTCGTTCAAAGACTGTTGGAGCAGTACGATGCTCTTGTATTGTTTTTCACAGATGCTTCTTTCAATAACAGGGATGATATCCACGCCAATAATATCTTGACTTTACTGAAAAATCCGAGTTCCAAATTATATTTACAATTTTTAGACTACGTTTTACCACTTTTTGTAAATTTAAACAGACAAATGCAATCGGAAAATCCTCAAATTAGTAACATTTACACATCTGTAACAACTGTAGTCAAAACAATTTTAGATTGTTTCGTTAAAGATGAAGTTTTGAGGAGCAATTTGATATGTGATATTGACTATAAAAATCCAAGAAATATGCTCCCTTTAGAAGAAATGTATTTTGGAGCGGCAATAAGTTCAAGTTCCTTAGAAGGGCCTGAGTTGCAAATTTTAAAAACAAATTGTCTTTCATTTTATATTGAGGGAGTTAATCAAATTTTGCAAAGGATTCCTTTAAAAGATAATTTGTTGCAAAATTTGTCGTTCATAAATCCAGTATGTGTGCGACAAAAAACGATTAATACCATTGCCCGTATTGCAACTGAATGGCCCGCTTTGGCGGATAAAAATAAACTTCAAATTCTGGACAATGAATGGCGGCTTCTTAAAAATTACGATTCACTTCCTGACACCGATGATATATTGGAGTTTTGGTCCAGTGTCTCCAAAATAAAATGTGGAGACAATACTAAAATGTTTGAAAATTTAACAGATTTTGTTTTTAAGCTACTAACTTTGCCTCACTCAAGCGCCAATGTTGAAAGAGTATTTTCAACTATCAATTTATTAAAAACAAAACAGAGAAATAAATTAGGCACAGACACTATAATAGGATTACTTCACAGCAAACGTCTAGTAACTGACACATGTTTTAATTTTAAGCCAAATAATGAATTACGGCGTTTGATGACTAAGGACATTTATAAAGAAACTTAGTTAAGGTGTTTAATGCTAGGTAGATACCTAAATTGCAGTTTTATTTTTAATTTGTATTTCTTTAGTTATTTTTTTGTTAGCAATTGTTTTTGTTTTATTTAATGTTTATTTTTGTAATAAATGTAATAAATTACTTTGTGGAATATCATTTTATGTCAAACCCAAAACTATCCAAATTTTAAAACAACGTTTACGGTAAAAATTTAAATTCTACTGCTTTGGTGCTGCCATCTACTGCTATTTTACGTTAGGTTCTACTGCTACGAAATAATTTCATCTGGCAACACTGATCCTGCATCTTATTATATTTTTTAGAACCTATAGGCCCAAGAATTTACATCATGTATTTTATTATACATTAAACGGTTCACGACCAAAAGCATAGTCATCATTGTAGCAAGGGTGAAATCTGCAACTTTTAAAACATCTTATACATACGACAAATTATAGATGGCTCCACAGCCAGCTGTCGCTATTAATGTTATTTTCACGAACGAATATAAGTGAATTGACACGAGATGCAAGCATTCAAATATTACCTCTCCTACTGATGAGTCCAGGTGAGGACGAAACAACATTGTCTGGGAGTAATGGTGTTTGAAATCCTGCATCTTATTATATTTTTTAGAACCTATAGGCCCAAGAATTTACATCATGTATTTTATTATACATTAAACGGTTCACGACCAAAAGCATAGTCATTATTGTAGCAAGGGTGAAATCTGCAACTTTTAAAACATCTTATACATACGACAAATTATAGATGGCTCCACAGCCAGCTGTCGCTATTAATGTTATTTTCACGAACGAATATAAGTGAATTGACACGAGATGCAAGCATTCAAATATTACCTCTCCTACTGATGAGTCCAGGTGAGGACGAAACAATATTGTCTGGGAGTAATGGTGTTTGAAATCCTGCATCTTATTATATTTTTTAGAACCTATAGGCCCAAGAATTTACATCATGTATTTTATTATACATTAAACGGTTCACGACCAAAAGCATAGTCATTATTGTAGCAAGGGTGAAATCTGCAACTTTTAAAACATCTTATACATACGACAAATTATAGATGGCTCCACAGCCAGCTGTCGCTATTAATGTTATTTTCACGAACGAATATAAGTGAATTGACACGAGATGCAAGCATTCAAATATTACCTCTCCTACTGATGAGTCCAGGTGAGGACGAAACAATATTGTCTGGGAGTAATGGTGTTTGAAATCCTGCATCTTATTATATTTTTTAGAACCTATAGGCCCAAGAATTTACATCATGTATTTTATTATACATTAAACGGTTCACGACCAAAAGCAACACCACCTACATTTAAGGCCGGACAACTAGCCGTTTACGTCACATGACGTCACGCCTCGGAGGCCGACAAGTCGGTAATCGTAATATGGCTGATGTGGCTGATACCACCTGATACTAAGTAACGCGTGCAGTGCATCTGACAAAACCGCTACTTGAATGTGTTTTTTAACGCTGTAAGACTAAATGTTGCATGTTTTATTAAACGTATTAATGCTGAGAACGAAATAAGCATTGGTGGTAGTGGAAAATACGTACACAAAGTCCGCATATAGGTACCTACTGTGAAAATGGTGAACAAATGCTGTGTTCCGCGGTGTACTGGTAATTATGCCTCAACCTCCGGGGAAAAAGTGCACGTTTTCAAGTTTCCCAAAGATGACAGCTTGAGGGAACAATGGATTAAAGCGATTCATAGAGAAAGTTTTAAAGTTTCTGTACACTCTGTGGTAAGTGTTTTTAGGTTAGGTTTTTATTTCTTTGATTAAAAAGTATCTAATAAGTTCAATGACATCCGTGCTCTCAATGTGACAGTATACATAAGTATTTAATAAAAAAATAACAGAGCACTTGCCCACGTGAAATTACCTACACGGTGTTTTTTCTTTCGTTGTAGGTCTGCCACAAACATTTCAAACAGTCAGATATTGTAACCAGCACCAGTGCTGTCGACTGGACCACAGGCAAAACAATCAAGGTTCCACTTAATATTCCAAGATTGAGACCTTCAGCAGTACCGTCTTTATTGCCAAACTGTCCCACATATTTGAGCAGCTTACACTCTACAAGAGAAAGTCCCTTGGAAAAAAAAAGTAGGATCGAAGCTGAAAATTTACAGCACGCAATAGTTGAAAGCACTGTCACGGCAGCAGAACAAAATAAAAAATTCAATTTTTCAAATTTGAATGAACTGAAATTGAAAGTAGATAACGTTACTCTGCGCAATGAGTGGCATGTTATTTTGAAACAAAATTGTGTGGTTTTTGTTTATTTAAATTTAAATGCTGTATCACATGACATATTGTATGTCACTGTAAATAATGAATTGGGCGTCAATGTTTTTCTTAACGGGGTGCCCATCAAAATCAAAAGTGTTCCAAAATTTGTTTGTAATGTAGTTCAGTTAGATGAAATTATTGCTATATCTGAAAATGTTTTAAAAGGCGAAGAAAATAGTACACTTATTGCTGATGTTATTTTTAACTTGTTGGATTTGCTGAAAGTCAAAGAGAACAAATGTAAAGCAATTGAATTTCTAAAAAAACAAGTCCATCTCTGCGTTCAGTCAAAAGGGCACCATAAGTTTGATTCCGAAATTATGATCATTTCGTCAATGATCTTATTCATTTCCCCACATGCCTACAAATTGTTAAGAAGTTTCGGTATTATTGTTTTGCCACATCCCAACACACTCAAAAATATGTGTTCCAATGTTAATGTAGACCCAAGAACTTCAGACTTTTTGAGTTATATTAAGGAAAAAAGAAACTCTTTGCAGTCGCATGAATGTTATGTGACATTAATGATCGATGAGATTCATATTAAACCATACATGGATTATAAAGGCGGCAATTTAGTAGGCTCAGCTTATGACAGCCAAAACTTGGCTTCAACAGCCCATGTATTTATGATTCAAAGCCTGTTATCATCATTCAAGGATGTAGTTCATATTTTGCCTGTCAATAAAATGGATGCGGATAATTTGTTTAAAATTTTGGAAAAAGTGATACTCGGTTTGCAAAGTATTGGATTTCAAGTAGTGGCTATTGTCACCGATAATAATAAAATTAATAATAAAGCAGTATCAAATTTTGCCAGATTACATAAAAACACCAATAACAGTAATTTAAAATCCCAAAGCAAAAAAAAAAAAAAACGCGAAGCATAGTCTACCAAAATCCTTCAGATAACAGTAAGCCTCTTTTTTATTTAAATGACTCCGTCCATATATTTAAATGCATCCGCAACAATTGGCTAAATTTAAAAACTTATCGTAAAACATTCTGTTTTCCAGATTTTGATGACAATAAATTACTGCATTATGCATCTTTCGAGACAATTAGGGAAGTATATAAAATTGAAACCGACAAGTTGTTAAAATTCGGTTATGGACTTAGCCTTAAAGCTCTGTGGCCTTCGACATTCGAACGTCAGAATGTTAAGCTAGTTACACAAATCTTTAACGATGATGTTGAAAATAGTCTACTTGAGCTAGGTCCTTCAAATAATCTTGAAAATTATGAGGGTACTGCTAAGTTTATTAATATTATTAAACGTTGGTGGGAGGTGGTTAACGTCAAAACACCTTTCAAAGGCTTAAGGCTGCGAAATGATATGCAAAAACCTTTAACCAACGACGAAAATGATGACAGACGTATCTTCTTGGAGAAATTGTATTCGTGGTTGGAGTCTTGGGAATCTCTTCCTAACGAAGGCAAACTAACTGCCGAAACTCATGAAGCTTTTAAATCAACTGTGTATGCTTTGCTCGAAATGACCGAATACTGTATTACTGAACTGAAAATGACCTATTTGTTGCCTGGTAAAGTTCAAACAGATTCGTTAGAGGACAGATTTGGTCGTTACAGACAGCTCTCCGGATCCCAGTATCATGTATCTTTGAGGCAGATTTTTGAGTCCGAAAAAAAGTTGCGCTTGCTCAGCATTTTAGAGCTATCTGTTAAGTCGGGTTCCAGCAATAGAATAATTTTCAAAAAGTTAGATGATACAACTGAAACTACTGATAGTTCACCTTCCAATGAGACCGATACCTTGTTTGAACAGATTCATGTTTCCGATCAGGATTTAAATGCAGTTGAGTCTGACATCCCAGTGTTGACTTACATCACGGGCTATTGTTGCTACAGTATTATAAAAAAAAATAAATGTGACGACTGCAAAGAGTTTTTGACTGTGGACAGAGAAATGGCATGCGAAATTTCACAACGATTGATTTTTAAAAGAAATCGAGGTGGTTTACGTTTTCCTCAAAAACCTGCGTTATTAATTGTAATTTACTCTTTTTTGATTTTACAAAAGCTCTTACAAAATGAATCTTTTTTAAATTTAGAAAATCATAGATCTACGGCTTGTGGAATTATTCTGAAAAAGCTTTCCCATTACGATATTGTTCCAGACTGGGATTGCGTTCAACATTCTACTACTGATTTGTGTAATAAAATCGTTTTTGTTACAGTTAATATTGTACTAAATAACTATTGCAAAGTTACAAATAATAACGCCTTAGAAAGTGTTAGTAAAGCTAGGGAAGTTAATAAAAGAAAAAAAGACCGAAAACTTCAAACAGTTAGTGACAAACCAAACTCCAAGAACTGTGAGACTCTTGTCAAAAGAGTCAAAATTAATCCAAATTCTAAGCCCAATTCAAATAAAAATTAACTACATAGGTATACCCTCTTCAGAAATTAAAAAAACATTTTTGAGTGTAAAACAGGTCGCTGTGACATATGCCGCTGACCCGTTTTACACTCAAAAATGGTTTTTTAATTTCTGAAGAGGGTATATTTGTAATTTTTTTGTAGATATTCTGTTAGCTTTAAGAATAATCACCATACCATAACGTTATATTGCTCATATTAATTTGTCATATTTACGTTACAATAAAACTTATCCCACATTCTGTTTTTTAATTTTTATTATGGTAAAAAAGTGTAAAAACCAATGCACGACATTAAACAGCAGCGTGCATTGCCACAGTGCACTCGGCCTTTCTTTAGTGACGTCAGCGGCTCGTTGTCCGGCCTTAAATGTAGGTGGTGTTGCCAAAAGCATAGTCATTATTGTAGCAAGGGTGAAATCTGCAACTTTTAAAACATCTTATACATACGACAAATTATAGATGGCTCCACAGCCAGCTGTCGCTATTAATGTTATTTTCACGAACGAATATAAGTGAATTGACACGAGATGCAAGCATTCAAATATTACCTCTCCTACTGATGAGTCCAGGTGAGGACGAAACAATATTGTCTGGGAGTAATGGTGTTTGAAATCCTGCATCTTATTATATTTTTTAGAACCTATAGGCCCAAGAATTTACATCATGTATTTTATTATACATTAAACGGTTCACGACCAAAAGCATAGTCATTATTGTAGCAAGGGTGAAATCTGCAACTTTTAAAACATCTTATACATACGACAAATTATAGATGGCTCCACAGCCAGCTGTCGCTATTAATGTTATTTTCACGAACGAATATAAGTGAATTGACACGAGATGCAAGCATTCAAATATTACCTCTCCTACTGATGAGTCCAGGTGAGGACGAAACAATATTGTCTGGGAGTAATGGTGTTTGAAATCCTGCATCTTATTATATTTTTTAGAACCTATAGGCCCAAGAATTTACATCATGTATTTTATTATACATTAAACGGTTCACGACCAAAAGCATAGTCATTATTGTAGCAAGGGTGAAATCTGCAACTTTTAAAACATCTTATACATACGACAAATTATAGATGGCTCCACAGCCAGCTGTCGCTATTAATGTTATTTTCACGAACGAATATAAGTGAATTGACACGAGATGCAAGCATTCAAATATTACCTCTCCTACTGATGAGTCCAGGTGAGGACGAAACAATATTGTCTGGGAGTAATGGTGTTTGAAATCCTGCATCTTATTATATTTTTTAGAACCTATAGGCCCAAGAATTTACATCATGTATTTTATTATACATTAAACGGTTCACGACCAAAAGCATAGTCATTATTGTAGCAAGGGTGAAATCTGCAACTTTTAAAACATCTTATACATACGACAAATTATAGATGGCTCCACAGCCAGCTGTCGCTATTAATGTTATTTTCACGAACGAATATAAGTGAATTGACACGAGATGCAAGCATTCAAATATTACCTCTCCTACTGATGAGTCCAGGTGAGGACGAAACAATATTGTCTGGGAGTAATGGTGTTTGAAATCCTGCATCTTATTATATTTTTTAGGACCTATAGGCCCAAGAATTTACATCATGTATTTTATTATACATTAAACGGTTCACGACCAAAAGCATAGTCATTATTGTAGCAAGGGTGAAATCTGCAACTTTTAAAACATCTTATACATACGACAAATTATAGATGGCTCCACAGCCAGCTGTCGCTATTAATGTTATTTTCACGAACGAATATAAGTGAATTGACACGAGATGCAAGCATTCAAATATTACCTCTCCTACTGATGAGTCCAGGTGAGGACGAAACAATATTGTCTGGGAGTAATGGTGTTTGAAATCCTGCATCTTATTATATTTTTTAGAACCTATAGGCCCAAGAATTTACATCATGTATTTTATTATATATATATATATATATATATATATATATATATATATATATATATATATATATATATATATATATATATATATATATATATATATATCTATAGGGCATCACCAAGCGTCCCCCCATGTAAAATTTTAGGTTCAAGCAGCGTCCGAAGTCACTCGGCGTCCGGATATACGGACGCAGGGTGACTAGTGCCTCAAAATTACACCACATGAAGCTTAAAGTGTCTAGATGACGAAAATGTAAAAATTAGCTGTGCGCAGTTTGACACCCATTCCTGATTCGTGTATAAATTCGTAGTTCGAGCGTTTGCCACACGCAGCGCTAATAGCGCAGGATTTGTATACATTTGTATACAAATTTATGGCATAGGTTTACCCTGCGTCCGCATATTTAACAAGAATTGTGTTGGTAACACTGATGGCTTTGTGGCTAGACAGTGACGTCATTTCAACGGGACTTCACTTTATGCATTGTATTTCTGAGTAAAGATTGCGTCATTTAAAGTGATAAAATTCTTACATATTATATTTTGTTAAAGCTATATAATAAATACTTTTAATAATACATTTCATTTATGCGTCATGTAAATTTCGTTTAAGCCGGTTTTAATTGCTATTACAAATGGGCGATAATTTTAAAAAGATCGTAAGATTTAATAAGATAGATAAGAATGTAAGGCATTCTTTCGTTCACAAAATACGTGTGGGATATTTACACGTAATTCAAAGCTTTATTGATTGAAACAAACGTTAAACATTATTATATTATCATTCAGTATTTAATCAATCACTGTTGCTGTTAGCTAATAACAAATCTGGCTGTTTAAAATACTATCTTATCCCCTATTATATTTAAAAATTTTTAGTTATGTTTGTGAGGCAGACAGTGACATCATTTCAAATGGGAATTCTCCTTATGCATTAAAATATTGAAATTAAATAATCTTTATAACTTCTAAATTGTTAGATGACATACAAACTTGAGATTTGGCACAGTTATAGGAATTACGGTTCTTGTAGATGACACAGAAACTTGAAATTTGGTACAGTTATAGTCTAAGATTGTTGTAACAAAAATATATAAAAAAATGTTGTTATATCATCCTCTGCACCCTCTTATGGGGTTGTAAAACTTGCAGATGACACAAGAACTTGAAATTTGATATAGTTATAGGGTTAAAGACTCGTAAAGAAAAATATAATTTTTTTTATTAAGTCAACCCCCGCACTTTATTTGGGAGTTGTAAAAATTCTAGATGACATACAAACTTGAAATTTAGCATAGTTATAGAGTTCAGAATTCTCGTCAAAAAAAATAATAAAAAATGATAAATTTTCTACCCCCCACCCACATTGGGGGTTGTAAAACGTCTATATGACATGCAAACTTGAAATTTGGTATAGTTATAGTGTTTAAAATTCTTCTAAAGAGGAAAATCAAAAATATTAAAATGTCAACCCTCCCACCCCCTTTTCAGTTATAAAACATCTAGATGACGTACAAACTTGAGATTTTGACATAGTTATAGAGTTTAGAATTCTTGTCAAAAGAAAAATAAACAATGGTAAAATTTCTACCCCCCACCCACATTGAGGGTTGTAAAACTTTTATGTGATATACAAACTTGAAATTTGGTATAGTTATAGTGTTTAAAATTTTCCTAAAGAGAAAAATCAAAAATATTAAAATGTCACCCTCCCAACCCCTTTTGAGTTATAAAACTTCTAGATGACGTACAAACTTGAGATTTTGACATAGTTATAGAGTTTAGAATTCTTGTCAAAAAAAAATAAACAATGGTAAAATTTCTACCCTCCACCAACATTGGGGGTTGTAAAACTTCTATATGACATACAAACTTGAACTTTGGTATAGTTATAGTGTTTAAAATTCTTCTAAAAAGAAAAACCAAAAATATTAAAATGTCAATCCTCCAAACCCCTTTTGAGTTATAAATCTTCTAGATGACGTACAAACTTGAGATTTTGACATAGTTATAGAGTTTAGAATTCTTGTCAAAAGAAAAATAAACAATGGTAAAATTTCTACCCCCCACCCACATTGGGGTTTGTAAAACGTCTATATGACATACAAACTTGAAATTTGGTATAGTTATAGTGTTTAAAATTTTCCTAAAGAGAAAAATCAAAAATATTAAAATGTCGACCCTCCCATCCCCTTTTGAGTTATAAAACTTCTAGATGACGTACAAACTTGAGATTTTGACATAGCTATAGAGTTTAGAATTTTTGTCGAAAGAAAAATAAAAAGTGATAAAATTTCTACCCTTCACCAAATTGGGGTTTGTAAAACTTTTATACGGCATACAAACTTGAAATTAGGCATAGTTATAGTGTTTAAAATTTTCCTAAAAAGGAAAATCAAAAATATTAAAATGTCAACCCTCCCACCCCCTTTTGAATTATAAAACTTCTAGATGACGTACAAACTTGAGATTTTGACATAGTTATAGAGTTTAGAATTCTTGTCAAAAGAAAAATAAACAATGGTAAAATTTCTACCCTCCACCAACATTGGGGGTTGTAAAACTTCTATATGACATACAAACTTGAACTTTGGTATAGTTATAGTGTTTAAAATTCTTCTAACGATAAAAATCAAAAATATTAAAATGTCAACCCTCCCACCCCCTTTTGAGTTATAAAACTTCTAGATGACGTACAAACTAGAGATTTTGACATAGTTACAGTGTTTAAAATTCTTGTCAAAAGAAAAATAAACAATGGTAAAATGTCTACACCCCCCCACCCACATTGGGGGTTGTAAAACGTCTATATGACATGCAAACTTGAAATTTGGTATAGTTATAGTGTTTAAAATTCTTCTAAAGAGAAAAACCAAAAATATTAAAATGTCAATCCTCCCACCCCCTTTTGAGTTATAAAACTTCTAGATGACGTACAAACTTGAGATTTTGACATAGTTATAGAGTTTAGAATTTTTGTCGAAAGAAAAATAAAAAGTGATAAAATTTCTACCCCCCCACCAACATTGGGGGTTGTAAAACTTCTATATGGCATACAAACTTGAAATTAGGCATAGTTATAGTGTTTAAAATTTTCCTAAAAAGGAAAATCAAAAATATTAAAATGTCAACCCTCCCACCCCTTTTTGAGTTATAAAACTTCTAGATGACGTACAAACTAGAGATTTTGACATAGTTATAGAGTTTAGAATTCTTGTCAAAAGAAAAATAAACAATGGTAAAATTTCTACCCCCCACCCACATTGGGGTTTGTAAAACTTCTATATGGCATACAAACTTGAAATTTGGTATAGTTATAGTGTTTAAAATTCTTCTAAAGATAAAAATCAAAAATATTAAAATGTCAACCCTCCCGCCCCCTTTTGAGTTATAAAACTTCTAGATGACGTACAAACTAGAGATTTTGACATAGTTACAGAGTTTAAAATTCTTGTCAAAAAAAATAAACAATGGTAAAATTTCTACCCCCCCAACAACATTGGGGGTTGTAAAGCGTCTATATGACATACAAACTTGAAATTTGGTATAGTTATAGTGTTTAAAATTTTCCTAAAATGGAAAATCAAAAATATTAAAATGTCAACCCTCCCACCCCCTTTTGAGTTATAAAACTTCTAGATGACGTACAAACTTGAGATTTTGACATAGTTATAGCGTTTAGAATTTTTGTCAAAAGAAAAAAAAAAGTGTTAAAATTTCTACCCCCCACCCACATTGGGGTTTGTAAAACTTCTATATGGCAAACAAACTTGAAATTAGGTGTAGTTATAGTGTTTAAAATTTTCCTAAAAAGGAAAACCAAAAATATTAAAATGTCAATCCTCCCACCCCCTTTTGAGTTATAAAACTGCTAGATAACGTACAAACTTGAGATTTTGACATAGTTATAGAGTTTAGAATTCTTGTCAAAAGAAAAATAAAAAATGGTAAAATTTCTACCCCCACCCACATTGGGGGTTGTAAAACGTCTATATGACATACAAACTTGAAATTTGGTATGGTTATAGTGTTTAAAATTTTCCTAAAGAGAAGAATCAATAATATTAAAATGTCAACCCTCCCACCCCCTTTTGAGTTATAAAACTTCTAGATGGCGTACAACCTAGAGATTTTGACATAGTTACAGAGTTTAAAATTCTTGTCAAAGGAAAAATTAAAAAAATTGTAAAATTTCAACCCCCTACCCACATTGATGGTTGTAAAACTTCTATATGGCATACAAACTTGAAATTTGGTATAATTATTGGGTTTAGAATTCTCGCAAAGATGAAAACAAGAAAATGTTAAAATGTCAGACCCCGGCCACTTTGGGGGTTGTAAATCTTCTAGATGACATACAAACTTGAAATTTTATATAGTTATAGTAGGCCAGTGACCGGGTAATCTATTTCTGCAATCTTCTACAGAATTGGTTTTCTTGTTGGAAAATGTTCGGAGGTGTTCCCTGAATGTAACGGTTGGGAATGAAGTTGTCGGGACGGGGGCGGTTGAGTGCTAGCCGCTATCTTGGAGAACACCTTTTATCAAATATCTCGTGAACCGTGCATCGTACGACAAAAATAGTATAGATCGTTTTTTTGAATTTCTGTTTAATGCTTTATATAAATGGAAGTATATCTGATTAACGTCCAAGTGTACGTAAAAAACGTATGTGTCTTTTTCTTAAATAATATAATAAAGTAATAGCTTTGGTTTTAAATTAATACTCTAGGAATGTTAAAAACTTGCTTACTTTACTTGTTTTGGAAAACTATGTCTGTTAATTAAATTATGTCACATTTTTTACGTGAAAAATTAATTTTAGAGAAACTGTTCGTTCAAAGTTACATTAGACATACAACTTTCCTAAAATTTTGGAAAAAAAATCAAATACTATGAGACTTAAGCTGTATTTTTTGTTTAACTTTGAATGTGCAGTTTTTCTAAAATTTATTTTTCACATAAAAAATGTCAAATAATTTAATTAATAAATAGTGGAGTAACCTTACGGTTTTATCTCGGAACCGGTCCAAACTACTTCGATTTGAATAAATTTTTTTTTAAGTTTTGTAAATATAAGATAGTAAAACTTTTACAAATTAGGAATTGACGCTCAGAACGGGAAATGTGGTGAAACTCGGATAAACTAAAACCATAACCAAGTGGCCCCGCACCGGTTGCTCGACCATCTCAGAACAAGATAATTTTTGGTGTGTTACCACATCTATGTATTGGTAGTTCTAAGCCACTTTTATTTTGTTTTTATTCCTTTCGGTTTAATTACGGCAGCCATATTTGTTTCGTGCTGCACGACGTTTCTTGCACTTTTCTATGTAAACGAAAATCTTCATATCTCAAGAACAGTTGGTCGTAGAAAGTCGCGGTAAAAACCATTGCATTCTTCACATTTCGAGCTACATTTCTTGTTCTAAACATAAACTTTATAAGATGTTTCCTTATGGGCGCAAATTAAGTCCGAAATTTCACGTTTTTTTGCAAAATTTCGGCTTTTTAGAGTCTCATATTTCCAGATAATGGCGAAGTATCAGCGCTCATTCTTTTTAAAAAAAACTACACAGTTAAGGTTAGTTTATGTTTAAAATATTTCAAATCTAAAACTTCACTATTTTAGTATATATGGGCTTTTGAAATTCTCTTTTCTTTATTTTTGAGCAACTTTGGACCTCAATATCTCTGATGGGCATAAATGGATTTTTTTATATTATGTGGATATGAAGCAGTATATGATGGTAAACTATGGTGAAAATGGTAACTTTGATATTAGCTTGAGAACAGAGTTATGCTCATGTTAGCTGTCATTCAATTTATACGGATTGAGAGGAAATCGGTCACGGAAAAAGATACGAAGAAAAAGCACCCTTGCTATTTAACAACTTTAGTTATCACTGCAAGGACTTTTATGAATAGCATATAACTATATATAATAATAGTAATAATAATAATTTTACTTTCCCAAACCAATATTAGCACCAGAATAAAGTACATTTACTCAGTAATACTAATACTAATGGAAATTGTATACATTTACAGTTTTCAACTGAGCATAACGCTTTCCTCACGATAATAACAAAGTTAAAATTTTTTTCGCCTACCTGATCAGAAAGTGCTTTCTAAATGTCCTGTTTTGAGGGCAGTTAAGGCTTCTTTGCGGGGCTCTATGTCGAACTTTTTACTGCCCTCTTATGTCAAATACATAACCTCTATACTACTACTAGATGAAAGCACGATTTATTTATGTTAAGTTGGAGATACTGTAAAAATTGTAATTGTTTTTTAAATTGTCATACTTTGACCACTCCTGTGCATTATCCTAAAAAGATTTTAATCAAAAATGAAATCATTAGTTTTTAACATTAAAAATATAACTCATTCATAAAACTTTTAGCAACTGAATATGACGGAAAATGTAATCTCAAACATATTTTTACTTAACCTTTAAAAATATAAAGAACATACGTCAAATTTTTCTAGGCTTCTTAGATCATAACTTTGATTTTCATGTCTTCGTCGATAAATTTGTCGTTTGTTTTTTTCTTTTCACAGTGTCATTGTATGTATAAATGGAGGTTGTGACAATTAATTAATAAAAAGAAAATTGTAATTTCAATAAATTATACAATGATATATTAATTACTCATCCTAATTAAAAGTCATATCCTGTTCCTTTTATTTACCAATAATAATAAAAACATTTACTATACGGCCGTGTTGTATGTAGTGTAATGATTATTAGGTTAATTTAGTTAATAAATTACTAAAAACGTCTGCCGTTATTTTCATTTTCATTCATTCCCTCTAACATATGCCAATTTAATTTACTAATACGTTACGTTACTGTTTAACTTTTGGAATTCTTTTTTAAACTTTCAAACAGGTAGGCGAAAAACTTTTGTATGTCACTCGGACCGAAAAGCATTTGTAGCCCTAAGTGCGAGCTACAAATGCTAATTTTCTGCCCTTGAGACATAAAATACTATTACCACAGTTTGCCATCATATGCTGCTTCATATGCACGTAATATTAAAAAAATCCATCCATGATCATAAGAGATGTTGAGGTCCAAAGTTACTCAAAAATGAAGAAAACGAGAATTTCAAAAGCCCATAAATACCAAAATAATGAAGTTTCAGATTTGAAATATTTTAAACATAACCTAGCCTTAACTGTGCAGTTTTTTAAAAAGAATGAACGCTGATACTTCACCATTGTCTGGAAATATGACACTCTAAAAAGCCGAAATTTTGCAAAAAAGCGTTAAACTTCGGACTTAATTTGCGCCCATAAGGAAGTATCTTATAAAGTTCATGTTTATAACAACAAATGTAGTTCGAAATGTGAAGAATGCAATGGTTTATACCGCGACTTTCTACGTCCAACTGTTCTTGAGATATGAAGATTTTCGTTTACATAGAAAATGCAAGAAATGTCGTGCACCACGAAACAAATATGGCTGCCGTATTTAAATCAAAAGGAATAAAAATAAATTAATAGTGGCTTCAAACTAAAATAGTTATTCACAATAGGTACATATAAGTAAATCCACTGTGATTTTGTTTAGATTTTTTGAACGTACCGTTAAATTTTTTTTTTTGGGTACATTTGGACCTTAAAATTACTCAAAGATTTTGCTATATTGTTATAAAAATGAAACTTCAAGACAAGAACCCTCCTATAGACGGGTTGGGTGTGTTACAAACTCACTCCTGGTCTGTGGGTTTTCCTAAGATTGTTTATTGTATTTTTTTAAATCTTTAGCTTTGTGTAGTTATCTATCTTTAATGAAAGTAAACTATTTTTGGCAAATTCAAGGTCAGTTATGTTTACAAATTTTTAAACGTGTTCCTTTTAACACTCGTTTTTTAGGTATTTTCCAAGGAATAGATATAGGTTCTCGTGCAATTATTAATTTGATAAACCTTTTACAGTTGTACGTTCATATAAGTAAATGTAAAAAACAATTTATTTATGCAACACTCATTTAAAATTTAAATAACTTAAAATAAACTCGTTCTAAATAAGAATTCTATATGATCAACAATTTTACGTCGCGTCGACACGTCCTATCAAATATATTATTACTGCTTATCGCAGCTGCCCAGCAAATTTTGTTCCTCAAGGCTTGTTTATAGTAACGAATGCAATGGGTATTCGGATGCGTAATTTGATACAAAACTACCGTTGTAAAATTAAAAGGCAAATAAAGTTTTATTTTATTTATGTCTGACCAATTTTTATTATAAAAAGTCATGTATTTTTTATAACAGTGATTATTACATTGCTATTTCACGATTCGTGTTAGTTATTACAAAGGTTTAAGTTAAAAAAATTGGATAGTTCTTTTACGAATTACGGCTTTAAGTTTGTAGTCATTTTTCTAAAAAAAAATAAACAAATCTTTGCAAAGCATTGATTCTTACGGGAACTATAAACTTTAAATGCTTGTAACTTCGTTTACGAAGCTTCAAAAATTAATTAATTTTAGGGTACTTTCGCGTTTATCAACTCATATTTCAGAAACGAAGCATTTAATAAAAAAAAATCGTTTTTATAAAATTGTAGAGCGCGATCTTTCGCTTCTAACGGTGCCACTTTTATATTTTTAGACATTACAATAATTCCGTAAAAGAATAAAATTAAACACCAAACACAATTTAAATTGTATCGACGTCTCTACTCCTCGATATGCCCCTCTTACGTTTCGGACCTCCTCGCGCAGCAGTTGTCTATGTTCTTGGGTTGATAAATACACCTAAAAATGTATTTCCTTTTTCTTTAATTAATTGCTGCTTAAAAGAGAACAAGAAAATCCCTAAAAAAACGAATGTTAAAAGGAACACGTTTAAAAATTTGTAAACATAACTGACCTTGAATTTTTCAAAAATAGTTTACTTTCATTGAAGATGATAGTAAACTACACAAAGCTAAAGATTTAAAAAAATAATTACGAGTACAACGACAATTACAATAAACAACCTTACGAAAACTCACAGACCAGGAGTGGGTTTGTAACACACCCAGTATTGTAATGTATCTAGATACAAGTATCTAGATACAGTATCTAGATACTTTTATGGTACCCAGATACATATCTAGATACTTTTAAAATTCTGTAACTGTATTTGGATCTAGGTACATTTTCTGTAGTATCTGTGTATCTGTATTGTGCAGATACTATTTTCATATTTTTATAATTTTATAATACAAAAACTACCATAAATGATGTGTGGAATTTTAAGCTTGAAATAATTTAATAATAATAATAGTTACTACCCATTACCTAGAGAACCAGTCCCCAGAAGCTAATAAGCTTGTGCGGGAGGGAGGTGCGATTATTACTATTATGCAGGCTCAACGTGTGACTGTGACTGCAGGATCTGACAGATGGTAATAATAATAATTGCTACAACCCATAGCCTGGAAACCACACCATGGAAAATGGTATAAGCACAAATCCCACATTTGTGTTACAGCTAAGGGAAACTGCAGAAAACCTGAACCAGATCTGCTGGTACCGGCATCGGCAGTTGAACCCGGGCCGCTTGGATGAAAAACATGCACGCAGGTCCCTACACTACCAAGGCTTTAAACCGACAACATAGTAAAACAAATTTTTTATTATGTAGTTTCTTTAATATATACTAGATGATAATCATCTCGTTAAACAATTAGAGTCACTACATCTAATCAGTCATGCCAAGTTGACGTATCAGTGTACCGCAAACGACACTATATGACAAAGGAAGTGTGAAATCTAATAATTCCTAAATTAAAATCGCATCTTGCGTATTTGGCATATTACAATTTGGGGTTGTCACAATGAAAACTATGTAGAAAAATCTTTTAAACTAAACGTGGATATACTTAAATTCAATGGGGATAATAATAATTAACCATTTCGGGCTTTTCTCGCCACAAAATGGCGTCGTTTGTGGTACTCTGATCATACAGCATGTCCTGGCTGACTAGATGTAGTGACTCTATAAACAATGGATATTATTACAGAATGATATTACCGATTGTGAAGTGTGAGGAAGACGCATTCTTCCAATGCGTTGCCAACTCTGTACCATAATTTACAGCTTGTACCAACTTGGTACGTTGGTAGATAGGAGGTTAGTTGGTGGTAGGATGGTAGATAAAAATTCTTTATTACATGTTGTGATTATTTAATATTTACGTAACAATTCTGGAATGTATATTTTACTGGACTTGTAGATAAGTATCACAACAAGCCATAAGTGAGTCCTTTAAGTCTGCGAGTACAGTAAAGGCACTATACGGGATTGTTACACACTCCAATTTTTTTCTGTCAACAGTCAATTTGAGAACTTTCAAAGTCTAAAGAACTATCCTAATAAAGTGCTTTCGAAAATATGTTAAAGAGTAAGTATAATATATTTGGTTACATGAAGGGTCACTAAAAGCAACCAGATTTAGCGACTTTTGTGGTGTAACAGTACTAGGAACTTGGAAAATTGTTGTAGTGTGAATCGTACCAACACCTACTTTGATATTAGGTTATCAGAAATAATATCTAGGCTATGATGGTTTCTGTTAAAGTGATGAAACATTTTCTAGGTTTGCAAACACTAAAAACTATTGAAGTTTATTCAAGTTATTAATAATCTGCACAACACCAAGACTGAAGATAAAAGATCTACACAAATATCATTTATTTATTTTATATTTTTATTAAGATATTAATGCAAATTATATGTGAAAAGAGCACCTAATAATTCTGAAAAGTGCAAACGTTTGAATGCACACTGTACTTATCTTTAGATACTGGTTTCTGCTTAATAATTATTCATTTTTAGTATGTATAAAATTTAATAAATATTGCTGTCCTAGACTAGTCCTGGAATTGATGCTTAGTTAAATGACTATTTTCAGAACGAAAAATTGACTAAGAAGTTCTTATTTTCGGGGTGATTACAGTAAAACAAATGTATCTAGATACATTATGTTAGGATCTGTATTTGGATCTAGATACTTCACAGCAAAAGCATCTGTATCTGTATCTAGGTACATTTTTTTGATAGTAACTGTATCTGTATCTAGATACACACAATTATGTATCTGTTACAACACTGAACACACCCAACCCGTTTATAGGAGGGTTACCTGTCCTGAAGTTTCATTTTTATAACAATATAGCAAAATCTTTGAGTAATTTTAAGGTCCAAATGTACCCAAAAAAAATTTAACAGTACATTCAAAAAATCTAAACAAAATCACAGTGGATTTACTTATATGTATTGTGAATAACTATACCAAATTTTAAGTCAGTACAAAGAAGCCATTTAGACACTCAAATACGGTGCATAAATCTTAACCGCATGATCAATAATCGCCATTTTTTCATAAATAATCTAATAATGTGATAACTTTGGTTTTAAATGAATAGTCTAGGAATGTTAAAACTTGCTTACCTAACATGTTTTGAAAAAAGATGTTTATTAATTAAATTATTTGACATTTTTTATGTGAAAAATAAATTTTAGAAAAACTGTACATTGAAAGTTAACCAAAAAATACAGCTTAAGTCTCATAGTATTTGAATTTTTTTTCCAAACTGTTAGGAAAGTTGTATGTCTAATGTAACTTGAACGAACAGTTTCTCTAAAATTAATTTTTCACGTAAAAAATGTGACATAATTTAATTAACAAACATCGTTTTCCAAAACAAATAGAGTAAGCAAGTTTTAACATTCCTGGAGTATTAATTACATTATTATATTATTTAAGAAAAAGACACACACATTTTTTGCGTACACTTGAACGTTAATCAGACATACTTCCATTTATATAAAGCATTAAACAGAACGTTTACTGTCTCCAGCCTTACTTTGTGGAACTCCATAATCATGAAATATAATATAAATACAAAGATTAGTTAAAGTTTTTTAAGAGTAACACTTTGGTAATCCTTTCGAAAGATGTTTACACACAAAAGGTTAATGATTTTATTAATAAAGAAAATTTAGATGTTTTAAACAAAGATCCTACCACAAAATTCCAAAAAGAAATAAAACAAGCTTTAGCAAACTGCAATATCTGCTTTAACGAATTAGAAAAACAACAAATCATACATAAAAACCCACAAGTACCAAAACTATATGGACTGATTAAGACACATAAACACAACATGCCTATACGACCAGTAGTATCATATATCAACGCACCTAATCACACCTTGTCCAAGAAACTCAACCATATTATTAACATCATAGGATACAAATCGAAATACTCTGTCAAAAATTCATTAGAATTAGTAGAAAAACTACAGAACATACATCTTCCAGCACATTCAAAACTTGTAAGCTTTGACATTTGTAACATGTTTTCAAAGATTCCACCACAAGACTGTATTCCTATGTTAGATAATTTCCTAGTTAATATAATGTAGAATTAGTAAAAATCGAATTATGCCAAACACATTTTGGAACAGAACCACCCAATGACACCTCAAAACAACATTAAATTCTTACATTTTTGCAACAACAAACACAAATTAGACATTTTAGAAGCTTTTGAAATATACAGACATAAACGCACAGTACCTTTAATGAATGAACAAACTGAGCTTAGTAATTCTCCTTTATTAGAAGTGTTAGATATTTAATTTTTGTTATATATTGTATCTAGTTACCTATTTTCTGTATGTATTTATCCTTGGCAACGTGTTTGTTTATCAATCTTATCTACCTTTGATAATGACACATAGTGTCGAAACAATATTGTCAGGTTAAGATATTAATAAAACTTGTGAAACTTTAACTAATCTTTGTATTTATATTATATATCATCATTAAACAGAAATTCAAAGAAATGATCTATACTATTTTTGTCGTACGATGCACGGTTCACGAGATATTTGATATTGATATTGATGATATTGATGTTTTCCAAGAATGCGGCTAGCGCTAAACCGCCCCCGTCCCGACAACTTCATTCCCAACCGTTACATTCATGGAACACCTCCGAACACTTTCCAACAAGAAAATCAACTCTGTAGAAGATTGCAGAAATAAATTACCCGGTTACTGGCCTACTATAACTATATAAAATTTCAAGTTTGTACGTCATCTAGAAGATTTACAACCCCCAAGGTGGCCGGGGTCTGACATTTTAACATTTTCTTGTTTTCATCTTTGCGAGAATTCTAAACCCTATAACTATACCAAATTTCAAGTTTGTATGTCATATAGAAGTTTTACAACCCTCAATGTGGGTGGGGGTTGGAAATTGTACCATTTAATATTTTTGATTTTTCTCTTTAGGAAAATTTTAAATACTATAACTATACCAAATTTCAAGTTTGTATGTCATATAGAAGTTTTACAGCCCCCTATATGGGTGGGGGTTGGAAATTTCACCATTGTTTATTTTTCTTTTGACAAGAATTCGAAACTCTCATGTCAAAAATCTCAAGTTTGTACGTCACCTAAAAGTTTTATAACTCAAAAGGGGTGGGAGGGTTAATATTTTAATATTTTTGATTTTTCTCTTTAGGAAAATTTTAAATAGTATAACTATACCAAATTTCAACTTTGTATATCATATAGAAGTTTTACAACCCCTGATTTGGGTGGGAGGTAGAAATTTTACCATTGTTTATTTTTCTTTTGACAAGAATTCTAAACTCTATAACTATGTCAAATTTCAAGTTTGTATGTCATTCAGAATTTTTTCAACCCCCAAATAAAGTGCTGGGGTTGACTTAATATAAAAAATTATATTTTTCTTTGCGACATTCTTAAACCCTATAACTATATCAAATTTCAAGTTCCTGTGTCATCTGCAAGTTTTACAATCCCATAAGAGCTGATATGTTTTCTACAGTGTGTTTTTAAATATTATACCCCGTTCTCTCAAGAATGCATAAAATTTTCGAAATATCTGTTTATTATTTTACTTAGCACATATAACCTACTATGTCCTAATGGTAAAACTGTAATCGACGAGATCTAATATCATAGCAATATTATAACAGATTAGGTGACCTAACAAACTCTTTAAAGACATGTTTATTTACATGTATGAGATAGTATTTAACATAATGTCCTTACATACTGGGTTACGATAGAGACGGATAATCATACGAGCTGCTGAAATGTATGATATATTGTAAAATAACGTTTAAATAAGAGTTTACTTTAGATGCTACGAATATCTATATGGTGTATAAACAATAAGAACGTATATGTAGAAATCGCTTACAAGGGTAGTAGGGGAGACCCGGCCGTGATGGACCCCTGTCCGTGATGGAACACTTGTCATTCTATAGCTCCTAAGCCGACAACTACACGTTCATCAATGTTTGCTGGCTCTTTGCAATGTACACATGTGTGTGAAAGAGTTTGCAACGTTTGTAATAGTGGATGAATTTCATAATTGCAGTCTATTTGAAAAGGTAAGTGGTGAATATGTTTTAAAGCACATTTCAAAACGAGAATTCATACAATCATTAAGTCAGAACATTCTCTAAATTAACACTGTTATTAGTAGAGACATAACCTATAAATCCAGTAAAAAACATGGTCGAGATGAGTAACTGTTTTGTACTGGGGCGGGAAAATTTACATTATAAGCGTATCGGCTTTGTTGGAACCCTTGTTGCTTGTGTATGTTGGAACGGGGTGCCATCATATACGAATCAATGAGTTTTTTCTTGATTTATGTGTTCTTTTTTGGTTTTAGAATAATTTACAATGGAAAATGCAAAAAAGAGGCAACAATGGCTGGAAAGCAACATGAAAATGGCAATTGAAGAAGTGGTGTCTAAGCGAATGGGCTGGAAATTGGCAGCAAAAACCTATTCAGTTCCTAAAAGTACCCTTCGAAGACGAACTTTAGGAGTTAATACAGTGTGTAAAGATTTTCATAAAGGTTATCTTGGTGGTGCCAAAACTGTTTTCTCAGCAGAAGTTGAAAACGAATTAGTAGTCTACCTCAAAGATATGGCTGACCGATTTTTTGGGTTGACGTCAGGAGATGTGTGTAAACTTGCGTTCCAGTTAGCAGAGAGACTAGGATTAAGTCATCCCTTTAATAGAGAAACTCAACGAGCTGGTTGGGATTGGTTCAAAGCATTTAGAGAGAGACATCCTGATGTGTCCTTAAGAACTCCAGAAGCGACATCTCTGGCGAGAGCTCAAGGGTTTAATAAGTCACAGGTGAAAAAATATTTTGCGGCGCTGGAAAAGGTAATAGAGGATAATAACGTTTCCCCAGCACAGATATATAATATGGATGAATCTGGTTATTCAACAGTTCAATCTAGAACTGAAAAAATTGTGGCTGTTCGGGGTAGAAAGCAAGTTGGTACCTTAACAAGCGCAGAAAGAGGACATCATTTCACTGTAATATGCTGCATGAATGCATTGGGTCATTATGTTTCCCCTGGTATGATCTTTCCTAGAAAATACATGAAAAATGAACTCATTGACAAAGCTCCAATGGGAACGGTGGGTTATGCCCAAGAAAAAGGATGGATGTCTGGAGAAATATGTGCTAAATGGCTGAAACATTTCAAAACGTTTGTTAATTCATCGGGGGAAAAGAAAATTCTTTTGTTGGTGGATGGACATTCCAGCCACAAAAATCTTGAAGTTTTAGATTATGCAAAGAAAAATAATATTATTCTTTTCTGTTTCCCTCCGCACTGCACTCATCGCTTACAGCCGTTAGATGTAAGTTTTTACGGACCATTAACAACATATTACAATCAAGCTATTCGACGTTGGCTAGTCAACCACCCTGGTCGAACGGTGACTCACTTTCAAGTAGGTGAACTTTTTAGAGAAGCCTATGAAAAAGCTGCCACCGTAGGGAACGCTACAAGTGGGTTTTACAATACGGGTGTTGTGCCATTTAACGCAGATATTTTCCCGGACTGGATGTTTTCACCATCTTTAACTACCGATGTTCCTTTAGACGAGGCTCAAGCTGCTGAAACTACTGAAGAATCTGTTCCTTCAACTTCCAGACAAGAAGAAACTGAAAGAACTCCACCGGCAACACCTCTTGATCAAAGCACACAACCTCAGAAGCCAACGCAGTCCACAAGTATCCAAGAATTACTTATTGAAATATCTCCTCCGCCCAAAATAGAGGGTCCAAAAAAGAGACGAACTAGCAAGAAAGGAAAATCGGGGGTCATCAACAATACACCTGATATAGAACAAAAGAAAGAAGAAGTTCGTAAAAGAAATATTCAGGAAGAGAGAAAATCAGCTAAAAAAGCAAAACAAAATCTGAAGTTCTCAGTACCAGAGGAAAATGATGAAAGTCTCACTAGTGAAGATGACAATACAAGTGATGCAGCCTGCTTGTACTGCAACGAGCTTTATTCTTGTTCGAAAAAAGGCGAAATATGGATCAGATGCCAAGAATGTAAAGCCTGGTGTCATACTGACTGTGCAGGTGTAGACAGAAGAGTGAAACTATTTACCTGTGATGTATGTAAATCTTAAGATCTTAATTTTTGTAAGAGAATATATTTATTTTTATTTTGTAGTTATTTTTGATAAAATACTTGTTTATTTTTGTAATTTCTCAAATATATAAATCAAGAAGTTGTTAGTTTCAGTAATTGCAATCGTAGTCCATCAAACCTCAGTATAGGGTTTCATCACAACCGGATATAGGGGTATGACGGAACATTTGTAAATATAAAAAAAATATCTAATTAAAGAAAAACTTTAAGAAAGTGATGAAATTCAACTATCGTATCAACAACTATTAGGTCTAAAAATCATCATGATACATACGTTAATCATTTAAACTTTTTCCCTGAGGAAAACAGGCTTTTTCCAAAAAAGTGGTCCATCACGGCCGGGTCTCCCCTAGATATAACGAAAAGGGTTAAAATCTGTTCAAAATTACATTACGTCTAGAAAACTAGAAATTAGATAATTGTAGCATACGCATGTTAAATGTACCTATTCCTCACCTCGTCTGTAGTAGATATAATGAAAAAGGATAAATATCTGTAGTATAGGGTTTATGCTTATACTCAGGCTCGCAATCATATGTAGCGTATTTATGCTTACATAGTATAATTATTTTCTCAACGTAGGATAGAACAACCGATTGCTCTGGTCGATCAGTATAAATCGACGGGTAGTGTTCCTGTTCCTTCATTAGTCGAGATGGACCAGCGTAAGAAGAAGAATGGCTCTGGTCGACAGGATTGCAAAATACAGTGTCCGGTTTGCTTCAAGTCTTTCGCGAGGTCATTCACCTGCAAGAGACACGTAAAAACCATACCCGATTCAAACAGAATCTGCTGTTCTAGCTGTGTCAAAACTTTTTCACGCTCTGACAACTAAAAAGACATACGAAAAGCGTTCACGAATCAATCAAAGTCCGGTGTTCTAATTGCTTCAAATATTTTTCACGCATCGACAGCTATAAAAGGCATTTAAAAAACGTACATAATAACGCAAATGTTGTAAAGACAGCTCTGGTAAAGGAAGCAAATGGACCTACTGATATCGTTGAGACAGAAGAAGAAGAAGAATATATGACTTCAGCCATGCATTTGGGTATTGATGAATGTGATTCCTCGTTTACCAACTGTGATAGTAACGAAGAGTTGAACAGGAAAGGGCTACCGGTACAGTTCCAATGAGTCAGTCGTCGGACTTTATACGTATTAGTATTGCTGCGAGGGCATACGACGACTCAGAGACCCGTAGAACTACAACAGTCGTCATAGAAAACAACTTATGATCTATATTCTTGTATTATGTTATGTATACTAAATAAATGTTTGTAAAATAACTTTATATGTTTTATTTATCACGCCCATACTCTGATTTCTTGTCTAACAGGGTGGACTCAGCCATTTTTTGTTTCAAGACTGTTTCTAGCCTAAGGATGTATAGCCCCAGGGTTAATTAATTGAGTTTGACCTGTAGAGCATATTATGTTAGCGTTCAGTTAGTATGGCTTTGATATCCCTAATTGTTATTTACGCCAAACCTGACTACATGTATTGTTAAAGTAAAATTAGAGGTAATATACAGGAATATATGCGCTTGTATCCGATCTCTAAAATATAAGCCTTTTAAGTCTTTTAAATATTACTTTGTAGAGCTATGTTCAACAGGTATGCGCTAAATATGTTAATGTTAGCCTTGTACATAAAATATATATATAGGTCATTTGTTGCACGGAAAATTAAACTTCTCTGTAACGTATATCCTATATTACTTTGTACAACTGAGTTCATCCGGTATGCAATCAGCAGTAGAGTATCATACGTACCTGGTATAATATAACGCTTATCAGTAGGTCCCTCGTTAGGAATTTTAAAAATAATGAAATTTTTATTGAATCAGCTAAATAGATAGTGTACTTATAAGTGAATCTCTAAATAACGAATGCGTTAACAGAACTCCTGCATTAATATACGTAACGTTTCATCGTGTTTTTTCAAAACACATTTCATTGTAAAAGAATAAGAATAATTTCAATTTTATTTATCAGGCGATATACATTATATTATTTTCATATATTAGTATGCAAATTGAATAGACTACCTGTTACATTTCATACCTTATTCGTCTCGATGAACATACAGTCAGCATACAGTTGATATCTTTCTGTCTTTACTTTACCTAGGTAAACCAATCCTAGAGACAGAGTTGTATTTGCTATCTTTTGGTTGAGATCGACCACTTTATCTTCAGTAAGTTTGTCGGTGAATCTTTTGGGTAGATATGTTATAGACTTATATTTCGAAGGTATCGAAAATAATTACAAATTAGTATTAATTATACGAGTTAATATCCTACAAAAGTATATAGTAAATTATTACATATCTTCATATTTCGGAGTTTCTGAAATGTATGATATATTGTAAAATAACGTTTAAATAAGAGTTTACTTTAGATGCTACGAATATCTATATGGTGTATAAACAATAAGAACGTATATGTAGAAATCGCTTACAGGGGTAGTAGATATAACGAAAAGGGTTAAAATCTGTTCAAAATTACATTACGTCTAGAAAACTAGAAATTAGATAATTGTAGCATACGCATGTTAAATGTACCTATTCATTCACCTCGTCTGTAGTAGATATAATGAAAAAGGATAAAAATCTGTAGTATAGGGTTTATGCTTATACCCAGGCTCGCAATCATATGTAGCGTATCGATGCTTACATAGTATAATTATTTTCTCAACGTAGGATATATCGATATTCTTCTAGTTTGATTAAATCCTATAAGTTATATTCATTTCAGCCTTTTTATTCTGTTAAGACATTTATAATAATCATAGGGACCCGGATATGGGCATAAACCGATTGCACTTATTCTTTCACCTCGTCAGTAGTTAGACTCGAATTTTATGATTTCATATATGAAGAATACGTTTAGTGATGAATACTCTGTGTTCTAGAATACTTGTATAGGGGCTAGGAAGCTTGATTTGAATACTACAATCTTGATCACGCGGTTGGAGTGTACTGATACCTCGATTGTGTGCATAGAAGTATAATGAGTATCAGTTATCGTATATTCAAATTAGTTGAATATATGTAGTACAACTTTATAGATTCTAGAAAGTTCCTATCAATATTAGAGCAATGAATGTAGACTGATGTGTGTGTTATATAATACCGATTCTTGTATATACGAACTTAGGAGCTAGCTGCTGACTCTGCATGACATTAGATGATTATGATAATGATAGATGATCGTGATAAAGAATGTTGTTATTTATAGCAGTGACTTTATTACAATTCTTACTAGAATATAATTGTATGATGTCACATCATGATATGTACCTACAATTCGATTACCTACATTTTGACTACCTAAATTAGACCTTAGTCTAAGAATAATCATGTGTTTTATCGTTATCTTATGATATCAGGAATGCAATACTTCTATTAATCTTTAGTTTAGCGTAGATATAAATCTCTTTGTATAGCTCAATAAATGATAGTTATAGGGCTGTATTGACTTATATAACATTTCTCTCATATAGGAATATTTTAGTTTAGAGAGCATTTACAAACAATGCACAATTTATACAAAGCAGTCATTCAGAACAGGGTAAGATAATTCGTATGATCTATTAAATTTAAAATAGTAATCTGCTGTTCAGTTTGATTTAATTTTCGTAAATGTCTAAATATTACAAACATACAAACAAAATAGACTTAAGTAAGAAACAAAACGTATACATTACATATCTAAAATTGTACAACATATTGATATGGTAGGTGAATTGCAGGCATTTAGTAGGCCCGTGTTTCTAACTGCTAATCTTTTTCCTGTAAGATGCTATAAAAGCCGTAATTAATATTTCTTAATATATATAGTTTAGTTTAATCCGTGTATGTATTTTATTCTTGCATTTTTTATTTCACAATGTATAACTATATACAATTTATTTTAAAACCGTTTTTCTGAAATTTCTAGATTTTAATACAAACAAAATTGATTTAGGCTTCAGGAAATATCCAAACAGATTCACTCAGAATTTACGGTTGTTATTAAATAATAATTAGCCGTCGGCAACTTTTAAAATATTTCGATTAAACCAATAGTCTTTCATGTTTGAATTTTAACTTTCTACACCCGCTAATTGGAAATTCATTAGCAATGGTGAAATCATCGTTACAGAAAGTAAATTTTACAATCAAGACGTCATGTTTTTACCTTACCGATCTCATTTTTCATATAAGTTAATGTAGGATAATAATGGTACTACATACCCGACTATAAAGTAATCATGGGAAGTATAACAGCTGTTTAAAAGAATAGATAGTAAATATAACTATATCTAATTATTTTGTACTGATATAAAAAGCCGCGGATCTACTGATGTTACGGGCCTCATGTAGTAATAATATCTGTATATAGTTTTCAAATTGTTATATTTAAGATGTATCAAGAAAAATTTCTTGAGTTTCTTCACGATTGGCTCATATAAGGTTAATAATTGTCTCATCTCAATGACTCATGATAATAATCATAATTGGCTTATAATTTTTGAATCCTAAAGATTTAATATTATTAATGTACAATATTTATAAATATTTTCCGGGAATTATTTTTAAATAAATTGGTTTTAATAAATATACGTGAAAACATTTTTATAAATAACTCGTATGCAGTAATTTAAAAGACAAGCTCCGTGGTCTCGGGGTTAAGCTATGGAGTTCTAATCAGATGGTTGAGCGTTCGAACCCGGGTTACTCCAATCGATTTTTATAAAAAAGTGTAACAGGTTGCCTATCTACAGGCGTATAGAAGTCTACTATACCGATCACAGGACGTTACCGATAGATGGCAGTTGAGGCATTAGGAATTCAAATCTAATGGCGGGAAATGATGACAAGCTGGACAAGAGAGAGAGAGAGAGAGAGAGAGAGAGAGAGAGAGAGGGCCTGAGCCAAGCGAGAGCGAGAGAGAGGACCTGAGCCAAGCGAGAGCGAGAGAGAGGAATCTACTATACCGATCACATGACGTCACCGATAGATGGCAGTAGTAGTACTAAAAATTCAAATCCAAGGGCGGGAAATCCAAGATGACAAATTGAAAATGACATATACAAAATGGCGGATATGTAAATGACATTCAAAATTGACAGATTCAAAATGACATTTCAAAATGGCTATTCAAAATGGCGATTCAAAATGGCGATCCAAAATGGCGATTCAAAATGGCGTTTCAAAATGACGATCCAAGATGGACCACCTAGAGAGAGAGACAGACAAAAAGGTCACCAGATTAGAGAGAGACAGACATAAAAAGTCACTAGATTTTCCCCCAGGGGTACCAACTGTAAACAAAAAAAGTCACTAAAAACGTCTGCCTCAAGTGACCCATTACCTACTCCTGGGGATTTGAACCATGCATAGTACACTGGTTGTACACAGTGGTAAGACCTATGATCGCCTATGGATCGCTGGTGTGTTGACCTAAAGCAGAACAAAAACAGGCCAAGCTGGGGCTATGTAAAGTCCAAAAACCTACTAATCTTTGCATTACATGAGTCATATTAAACTTACCTTCCCTAGAAATTATTATCAAGGAAGAAGCAAGTCCTGCTTTTCTACTTTAAATTCAGGAACTGACATAACCACAATTTTCATACGATCGTGTGGAGGACTTCCCGATGGTCTGCATTATTTCGATCTGTCCGGGCTTCCGAAGATGCTGCCTGCGTGTGTGTAGGACCCTTAAGAGTGTGTGAAAGAAGAATTCTGATGGGAATATTAGAGCTTGTCAAAGATGGAGAGGAGATAGAAAGGGGAGGATGAACATGGTATTAGTTTATATTAATAAGGGTGAAGATTCAATAAAATACACTAAACCCCAAACTTTAAAATGATGGGAACATATAAGACGCATGAAAAGAACACGAATGCCAAGAATTTTTATATTAGTGGTGCCATACTAATACAAGACTAAAAGACAGGCCGAAGAAAAAGTGGAGCAATAGTATGAAAGCAGTGTTACAAGTGCTGAAAGTGAGAAAGTGGGTGCAAAATGACTGAATAAAGAAGAA
Source organism: Agrypnus murinus (assembly GCA_929113105.1). Lineage (NCBI taxonomy): Eukaryota > Metazoa > Arthropoda > Insecta > Coleoptera > Elateridae > Agrypnus > Agrypnus murinus. The sequence goes on along the minus strand of OV816027.1, from coordinate 44,782,301 downwards.
TGGTAAATATCGTTGCATATTTGTTCTTTTGAGAACAAGAAAGAGCAAATATGCAACGACTGTAATTAATAGTTATTTTTTGGATTTAGGATATATATTTTAGGTTTTAAACTTGTATTAATCTGAGGATGGCTACCAGTTTATTAAATGGTTGAGTTCAGCCGAAACAATTGTAATTATTACTTTGATATAATATCAAGTATAAAAGGCAGCGGCCCAAGTATAAACTTGGGCCGCTGAACAGATATAGTAATAAAAACGCCTACAATTACCCCCTCTTTGCAACAAAACCTTTCTATTGGTAGCATTCAAATATACCTCTCAAATTGAAAGGCATGTTTAATTGTACCAAAAAGATATCAATTCGTTTACTGTCAAATATCCAGCAATCACTTGTTAGTTGTGCGTGACGCTTGTATAACTAAAATTTTCGTTCATTCATTTTCGATATTCTGTATTTGTTTGTTTGTTTAGTTTTCCGTTCTTTTCTGTTTTGAGTGTTCCCGTTTTCATTTTTTTGCGTTTTGTTATTATTTCGTTCTTTACTGTTGTTGTTTTAAAATCCAAGAGATATGGCCCTTTCTCCTACAAAAAAACGGGCGCGAATGCATTTTTCGGTGTCTGATAAAGCATCCATCCTAAACATTTTTAAAGCGTGTCAAGAAAACATCCAACTAATTCGAAAATTGAAAACGTCAAATTTACTGCAAAAGCGGCAGGTAGGCAATTTTATTTTGCTTATTACGTATTGTGTTATTTCTTCAATATCAATGTTGTAAATATTCATTTTTCGAAAACTGTCAAAAAATGTTGACATTTGTGTTCAAATTTTAGCACACATTCGTGGAACTCACTGCGAAGTTCTTTTTTGGTCTAGATAGCGAAATACTTTTTTGGTCTAGATAACGAAATAAATCTAAATGAAAACTCTAATTTATCTATTTAATTTAACATTTTATTACAACAAACTACTCATTTTTGTAAACAAACGCTATCATACTATGTTTTGGAAAGATAAATATTAACATTAACAGTACTACAGTGACTTATTGAATTTATCCCAGTCCTGGATGCATAATCTAAACCTCCGGCTGCGATGTTAATATCAGAATGAGAAGTGGTTGCTTGTTCTCTCATCGCTACTGGTCCGGTCCGTTTTTCAACCACGCAGACAGATTCGTCTGTTTTGGATGCGCAATCCAAACTTTCGCCTGGGATGTCAATCTCTGCTAGGGAAGTGGTTGCTTGCTCCCTTATTGCTTCCGATCCGGTCCTTTTTTCAACCACGGAAACAGATTTGTTCAACAATTTACCCGAAATTTCAATTTTATTTTGGATAGACTCCTCAATGTAACTTTCTGCGACCGTAGAAGATCGCCACCCACCATGTCGCTTAATATTGATAATATCTCCCCCAGAATTGGCCAGTAGTGTTGCAGAAGAACGCCTGAAGCAGTGTCCCGTAAATGCTTCTGGTTCCGGCAGCTTCAAATATGTCGCTATTTCTTTTGGAGTACTTCTTATTTTGTTAACACCCATCACTTGGTTGCAGCACTTCCCATTTGTGTATTTAATAAAAAATCTCCGACTGCTAGTAAATGTTGGACGTAAAGCATAGTACTTTCGATAAAGGGAAATATGAGCCAGATTTGAAATCACAAATGTTCTTTCGGTGTGAGTTTTAGAATCTGGGATTTTTATAATAACAACCGCACCTTTGTCTTCAATATCGTCCACTATCATTCTTAGCAATTCATCAACTCTGCACGCCCCATAAATAGCAATTGTCAAAATAATCTGTAAAATATGTTTGGTGTAAGTCAAATTGTAAATAAAAAGAATATGATAAAAAACGATACCTTCATTGCCAAGAACTGTTGATCAGGCGCTTCCAGTAAAAATTTTTCTATTTCTGGTTTTGTAAACACCTTGGACTTTTTTGGGCGGTACCCCATGCATTTACTCTTTAGATATGGTATTAATTTAGGAAATTTTTTAATATTCACATCCTCTTTGACGTTTAATGTGGTCTTCAACATTGAATAAATAAACCACAAGGTTGGTGGCTTCAGTTTCTTAGATTTAAATTCAAAATACGCCAGTAACACCTTTTCAGACGTTTTCGTAATTGTTTTTGCACTACACCACTCTTTAAACTCTTTATACGTCATTTCGTATTGTCTAGCGAACTTTTGAGGAATTAGTTGAGAAGTAGCTTTCTCAGCAGCTTCTGAAATTTCAATTGGCAAAAATTCTTCATCACTTTCATCCATTTGAAGGTCAGGAACGCACAAACCACGCAGGAACTGACACAATAAGCTGATAAATTTTTTATTTATTTTCTGTTTAGTTTCGTTTCTATGGTTAATTATAGAGAATTGATGCAAAGCACGTTAGATGATAACTAGGATAATGGGCCCTACGGGCCTAAGCACTTAAGTATGATAGAAATAGCATTTATCGATTTTTTTTAAAGTAGGTCAGTATTTACATGACCTACATAAATCTCCAATCGATTCTCTATCGATAGAGCACATATTAGTACCAAATAACACTCAATAGCACGAAATAGTACGATAGAATCAGCATTTATCGATTTTTTAAAACATAACCTAATTTAAAAAAAATTATCCTCGGCAAATTACGCGTCGAATGAGCCCAAGCCCATCTCTCCAGCCCTTATAGAACGCGAGAATGGCGCTCGGACACACATACAAATCAACTTTAGTAGTATTGGATTTACTTAATTTTTAAAAATAGCACTATAATAATGTTGTTTTTTAAATTACTCCTGCAGTTTTCGAAAAAATATTATTTCTGTCTCGAAAGCGAAATTCTTTTGCATTCTCGATGAGTTTTTCGGCTCGCTAAAGCTCGCCGAAAAATATCTCATCTCGAATGCAAAAGTAACATTTCGCTTTCTAGATACAAAAATAACTATTTATGACAGGCGTGGGTGTTGCAAGTGTTTATAACGTTCTTCGAGAATAAAAGGCTGACCATAAATTCAAGCCGCCAAAGTCATATCATCGAAGTAAACCCATTTTGGACAACATTGATGAGGGCATAAAAAGTGGAGTCAGACGAATAATTCACCAATTTTATCTACGAAACGAACCACCAACAATAGCAAAAATAATGCTTGCTATTAATGACAACAAAGAACTGCCAAATTTCAAAAAAACTACTTTGACGGCATTGCTGAAGGAAATTGGATTTCGGTAAATATACAATAAGTAATGTTATGTCATTATCTAACTTTATTGTTGTTGAAGGTATAGCAAAAGAAAAAGAAATGGAATGTTAAAGGAAAAAAATGAAATTGTGGCTTGGCGACGACATTATCTCCGGGAAGTGCGGAAATTGAGGGCAGAAGGGAAACAAATTTATTACTTAGATGAAACGTGGGTAAATGCAGGTCATACAGTGCAAAGAATTTGGCAAGACACAACCATAACTACAGCAAGGCAAGCTTTCCTACAAGGGTTATCTACAGGACTGAAGAATCCATCTGGCAAAGGAAAACGTCTTATTGTGTTGCACATTGGGTCAGAAGAAGGATTTGTAGAAAATGGCCTACTTTTGTTTGAATCCAAGAAGACTGGCGACTATCATGAAGAAATGAACGCCGAAGTCTTTGAAAAGTGGTTCCAAGCAATATTGCCGGCTTTGGAGGAAGGAGCAGTAATAATTATGGATAATGCCTCATATCACAGCAGAAAAGTAGAAAAAGTTCCTTCTTCTTCAGCAAAAAAGGCAGAGATTCAAGCTTGGTTAAGTAAGAACTCTGTTACATATGAAGCCGGTATGGTTAGAGCTGAATTATTAACGCTGGTGCAACAACACGCACCGGCGAAAAAGAAATATGCTATTGACGAATTAACTACAGCAGTTGGTCGTAAAATTCTACGATTGGCACCATATCACTGCGAACTTAATCCTATAGAATTAATATGGGCCCAAATAAAAGGAGAAGTGGCAAGAAATAATACCAACTTTAAAATCCAAGATGTACGAGACCTGCTACTTACTGCAGTTGCTAATGTTTTTTCCGAAAATTGGAAGAAAGCGATATCACATACCATACTGGTAGAACAGGGCATGTGGAAAGCTGATTTAGCAGCGGATATTGTGATCGAACCATTGATTATCATGGGGAGAAGAAGTGCATACGTCATACCGTGCCTGACGTCATAAATCTTTCCTCGCAACGCGCATGTTCGCATCGCTCTACTTCGCTGTAAACCGTTTGTTTGACAGTTTTGACACTGTTGACAGTTTAAGCAAATGTGACCAGCTCCTCATGACGCTCATGGCCCCAAAAGTGTTTAGTGGGATTTTATAACTCTTGTCGAGATAATCAGTGAAAAAAATACATAAAGACAATGGCCAGTGGCAGACATGTGATAAAATTGGCCGCAATAAATGAATTTTGCGAGAAGAAAATCGTTGCAAAGGGAGAAAATGCTTTGGAATCGGGCAGTGCGCAACGAGTTAATTATGACGCCACTACAAGATACCTTAATGGTAAAGTACATGCAAAAATGAAGAAATGTGTTTATGACGTAGAGGTAATGCCTACCACTTTATTTATTTGAACATTAATAATATTGTGTTTATTTATAGGTAGCCTTAGACGAACGAGGAATAGTGAAGGAGGCAAAATGTACGTGTCCACGTAGGATAAAATGCCACCACGTTGCAGCTGTTCTACTGTTTGGTCACTATAATATATTTATCACAGACGTCGAGTGTCAGTGGAATGTGGTGAAAACAGACACTGGAAAGCTGCAGACAGCGGAAGAACTATTTCCGCCACCAAAAGTATATACTGCTGTGGAGCGTGAGCTGTCAGAAGAGGAAATAGAAGGGCTACGGGAAAAACTGGGGAAGTTAGGGACTCCAGTGGGGTTTTCATGGCTTTTAATGCCAGAAGACCCAGATGAAGAGGAGATGGAATGGTTACCCGTCATAGAAAATATTCTTAATTGTAGAGAATTTGTAGAAACGCAACAAAAAATTGATTACTTGAGAAGAAACTGTACCTTAACTGCAGAGCTAATAATGAAAGTAGCCAACGCCACGACAGGACAGAGACTCAATAAAAAATGGTTTACAATTAGAAAATATCGTATAACTGCTAGCAATTTTGGCCCAGTATTGAAAGCACATAGAAAGAACCGATTTTCAGAATCCTTGTTTAAGACACTTCTAGGTAATGTAATAATTGTTTTTAATGTAGAGATGAAATTTACAATGAGAATCTATTGCAGGCTTATATGATTTGCAAGGGGTAAAACCTGTTCAGTGGGGTGTAACGCATGAAGCAACAGCAGTGGCTCAGTTTGAAAACTGGTGTGGGGAAAAAGTTACTCCTACAGGAATATGGTTGTCCATGTCTGGAGTACTTGGGGCTAGCCCTGATGGTCTTGTAGGGAAGGACAGCATCTTGGAAGTGAAATGTCCATACACATACAGGGATAAATTTTTATCCGAAGAGCTACAAAATCCACAACAATATGTAATATATTTTGATGAGGAGGGCAAGGTGAACGTGAACAAAGATCACCATATTTATGATCAAATTCAAGGCCAGTTGTATCTCGTTAATCGAGACAAATGCCATTTGGTATGTTGGACTGTGAAGGAAACTGTGACAGTAGTCATTGACAGAGATGAGTCATGGAAACATTCTCTTCACGAGTTGGAAGACTTTTATTTCAACAAATTTTTACCGAAAGTTTTAAATCTATAGTGTAATAAAATTATTAAGACAACAAATTCATTTATTTTAATACAAGCTTACTCACAATAATATTCCTGTACTTCTTTAATAAGAGGATACTGGAAATTTGTAAGGGCAGCGCATGTCTGCACTATTACTGAAATGTGCCCACAATAATATTGGGGAATCCTATCTAAAACGTGAAAACATTTCAAACGTTGAATAGCTCGTTCAACATGTATTCTTGCACATGCTATTCTTTGCGTTTCATAAACCTGGCTTTCAGTAAACTGGCCCAAAGTCAGAAACGGGGGAATGTTTAGAGCTACGCCAGGTGGTAACTGTCCTCGAATTAAGAAGCCTTTATCCGCCAGAATAAGGTCCCCTTCTTCCATATATTTCAAAACTTCTGCATGTTCCACATTTTTTTTGTCAGAAGCAGAACCGGGATAAGCATGACTACAAAACGTTATCACGCCATTGGGAGCAACACCAATAAGTTTTTTCCACGTGTTGCGGTGTTTATACGAACTGTAGGTTTGCTTTTGTTTGTCAATGCGTCGTGGCACATCTGTTGTCAGTTCTGTACAATCCAGCACAATTCTGCAACTTGAAAAAGTTAGAAAGGCTGCCGGTAAACATCCTGCATTTTTTTGCGAGATGGTATTTTCGCCATTAGTTGCTTGAAAAATATTTTATGCAGAGCATACAACCACGTCATGACAATGTTGGTGACAGTTCTAGTGCTACAATGAAACCTCATGGACAGATCTACATGGCGTAAATTAAGTCTGAGTTTCATGAGCGTCATGAGGAGCTGGTCACATTTGCTTAAACAAAGCACATTCCACCCTATGGAATAAAACAATAGCATCACTATTATTTACACTCAGCTACTACATACCTGCATAATATTTGAGTGGTAACGGATTCATAATTTCATAAATAATCATGAACAGTTCATCCGAGGGTATACCAGTATAAAATAATACCAAATCATCCCTATTTTTTATCTGTTCATAGGAAAACTTTATGGGTTGTGCTAATTTTCCTTTCAGCTCTTCGTTTTCTTGCCGCAAAAAATAATTTTCTGCAGACAGGGACGCCTCTGATGACAATCTACTGCTGCTACGAGAAGGCACTTGACTGTCAGAAGATAAAACTTCAACGTTAGATGCAGCCTGATCAGACACTTCCAACTGTGATGATTCAGATGGAGTATCAAATTCATCTTGTGATGTGCTTTGGCCTGGCTGTGTTTCATCTGCAATGGCAGCAGCATCAAATGCAGATATGAGGGTGCGAACAGAACTTTTCCCACTGCGTTTTTTTTCTTGTTCTTGTCTGAAAACACATTTATTAAAATTTCTTTCAACAGTCACTATCATAATGATTGCAATTATTACTGTTTCTCAGGAGTGCGAAATATAAATTTCCTTTTGTTAAAATTTTGTTCAATGACAGCCGGATCAAAAATTGTTGGCACACTATTACGGTCCCCATTTTCAAAGTGGCAGCTGCAGACCAAGGAGTGGCGTGTAGGTTCCACTTGCTTGCTACAACAATAAGGCACATTATATTTTCATTTCTGATTATTGATAGTGTTAAAAAGGATGTTTACAAGCTATAAAAACACTTACCCAATGGCTTTCACCCATTGTTGTTTCAATATTTTATTTGTGGGAAACGTGAAATATTTACAGGTACTGCCTTCACTATAATGTCTGCATAATGGCACAAAACACATCACCATTTTAAAGTACTGAAAGGGACTTTTTTACAAAAGTACCTATCTATTATTTTAACCTCACAAAGTAGCGTCACGTTTTCTCTTCCAACTGTCAACAGTGTCAAAACTGTCAAACAAACGGTTTACAGCGAAGTAGAGCGATGCGAACATGCGCGTTGCGAGGAAAGATTTATGACGTCAGGCACGGTATGACGTATGCACTTCTTCTCCCTATTTGGAAAATGAATCTGATTCATCAACGAACTCGGATTCTGATTAATATTTATTATGTAATTCATCGTGTGTACATATTTTATAGTTTTCATTTGTATCCTGTATTCGTTTAGTAGTTGCAGTTTCTGCTCTATATTTATATTGCTCTATAATCTGCATTTCTATTTTGTATAAAACATTTTGTGCCAAAGATGTATATACTTAAAGCATGTTTGTATGTAAATTCATTGTTTTATTAATAATTCACAGACAAAATAAATGCGTTTACAAACATCGCACTCACGAACTTTTAATGGCAATTTTATCAAATTAATAAAACTGAAATTTTTTAAAATGTATGGTTATTATTTATACAAGCATTTCTCGAAGTGCCATTATTTATAATGAATTAACAATTCATTTCTAAAAATGTTCTATTGTAAATTTAACTTTCACATAAAACTAATCAGAACAATCTGTACTGCCTTGATTTTTTTTAACTATATCTGTTCAGCGGCCCGGGTATAGAGTCATTTAATCTCAATTCAACCAAACTTGTCACCCGACCTTCCGATTTTCTTCATACTTTACACATATATGTTCTCCCCCTTGAGTTGTAAACAATGCCCCATTTATCGTATGCGGAAAATTGCTCGAAAGTACAATTGCTCGAAATTAAGTAAGTTAAAATCATTTTTTATATTTAAGTGTTATATATTATTAATGCATTTAATTTTTATTAGAATTGTAATTATTAAAAACAATAGAATTATGTATAAAAAAAACAGATTAATTCAAAATTCAGAATATGAAAGACGATCTTTTACCAAAAATGATATATCTTAATTTTTCATTTTTCGTTCAAAACGAATGGTAATCATTTTTTAAATAGTATTTAATTTTTTTATTTTCATGCATTTTTACAGTTTGTTGCTTTATAATTATGAACAATAAGGGACCGTAAGGTTTAACTAAAAATAACATAATCAGACCAGCCCTTCGATTGTTTCCTTTCTAGTAAAAATGTATTTTTAAAATGTACAACCAGGCGATGCGTTTGTTTGTAAATAATAGAATATACTGTAAGTATTTAGTATGTAGTTATTGTAATAATTGACTGTTAATAGTATATTATATACCAAGGTTGTGAAGAGTTTTTTCTAGAGCCGAGCATTATTAGATCCCGAGATGCGCAGCATCGAGGGATATAAGATGAGAGGCTCTAGAAAACACTTCACAACCGTGGTGTATATATTATTTTTTTCACTACTAGTACTTTTATTCCTTTTATTCTTCTCACATAAAAAACGTACTATCGCGATCACGGATTTTTTCCTGGATGCCAGTGTATAATGGGATGAATTTTTGCCCCGTGTTACACTAAAATCTGGATTATTGACTAGTAGTCAATAATAAAAAATTATTTACCACTAGGCAAGAAGGCTAACTTCACAAGGTGACAACAGACTAGATAATAGTATGTTTTAAAGCTAGTAGTGAAAAATAGTATATTATATACCAAGGTTGTGAAGAGTTTTTTCTAGAGCCGAGCATTATTAGATCCCGAGATGCGCAGCATCGAGGGATATAAGATGAGAGGCTCTAGAAAACACTTCACAACCGTGGTGTATATATTATTTTTTTCACTACTAGTACTTTTATTCCTTTTATTCTTCTCACATAAAAAACGTACTATCGCGATCACGGATTTTTTCCTGGATGCCAGTGTATAATGGGATGAATTTTTGCCCCGTGTTACACTAAAATCTGGATTATTGACTAGTAGTCAATAATAAAAAATTATTTACCACTAGGCAAGAAGGCTAACTTCACAAGGTGACAACAGACTAGATAATAGTATGTTTTAAAGCTAGTAGGTTGTGAAGAGTTTTTTCTAGAGCCGAGCATTATTAGATCCCGAGATGCGCAGCATCGAGGGATATAAGATGAGAGGCTCTAGAAAACACTTCACAACCGTGGTGTATATATTATTTTTTTCACTACTAGTACTTTTATTCCTTTTATTCTTCTCACATAAAAAACGTACTATCGCGATCACGGATTTTTTCCTGGATGCCAGTGTATAATGGGATGAATTTTTGCCCCGTGTTACACTAAAATCTGGATTATTGACTAGTAGTCAATAATAAAAAATTATTTACCACTAGGCAAGAAGGCTAACTTCACAAGGTGACAACAGACTAGATAATAGTATGTTTTAAAGCTAGTAGTGAAAAATAGTATATTATATACCAAGGTTGTGAAGAGTTTTTTCTAGAGCCGAGCATTATTAGATACCGAGATGCGCAGCATCGAGGGATATAAGATGAGAGGCTCTAGAAAACACTTCACAACCGTGGTGTATATATTATTTTTTTCACTACTAGTACTTTTATTCCTTTTATTCTTCTCACATAAAAAACGTACTATCGCGATCACGGATTTTTTCCCGGATGCCAGTGTATAATGGGATGAATTTTTGCCCCGTGTTACACTAAAATCTGGATTATTGACTAGTAGTCAATAATAAAAAATTATTTACCACTAGGCAAGAAGACTAACTTCACAAGGTGACAACAGACTAGATAATAGTATGTTTTAAAGCTAGTAGTGAAAAAAAAATACTTATTATTATATTGATAAATTATAATGCCAAAATTCAGATTCGAGAAATTTAGTATACCTATGTTAATTTAATTTAATAAAAGTTCATGATGAAGAATGAATCTATACGAATCTATAGTTTTAGTCACTTATTCTTCATAATAATTCCTCAATACGTAAAATGAAACAGGTTGAAGGAAATTTCAGCTGCTCTTCAGGTCAATGGTTGCATCACATGACCTTAACCGCGAGCGAATAAATTTTGCGCGCGTGCGCGATTTTGATTGACTCACTACAAACTGCGAAGCATTCCTTATTGTTGCGTTCGGTTTTGGTGTTGCGGTTTAATGTGTGTGCTTAAAAATGCCGTTAGAATTCGTTACAAGCGAAAAAGGAAAGCAAAAATTACTGGACCTTGGCCATCTATATATTCGAGATAAAGTGGTAGATGATAAAATGTACTGGAAGTTGAGTAATCTCGATCCTTAAAATGTAAAGGCAGATTACAAACAGAAAAAACCAGAGCATCACGTTTCGATCTGGTGAACACAATCATGCGGCAGATGCAGCAGCAGTTGAAACAGTCGAATTTGTCGAAAGAGTCCGAGAAGCCGCTGCAAGGACACAAGCTGCTCAACAAGTGATTATCGATGCTGCTACAGTTGGGTTGTATCAAGCCGCAGCAGGCAGGTTACCCTGCATCGACAGCTTAAAGAGGACGATTCGAAACCCGCTACAACGCACTAAGCACATACTTTTATCATTTCTGTAACACCCTGTATTAATTATATGTATGTTCATAGGAAATGCTGCTCCTCCGAATATCATCTATCGTCGGGGTATTGTTTTGCCTGAAGGATTCTGGACCTACCGATGACTGTATACTAATTTTTCCCACCCACCGAAATTTGTAGCTCCTAGCTCAATCAGATCATTCGTACCCGGATGGGGCATTTAAAACTGTCCCACCCCTTTTTGAACGATTATACACAATACATGGATTGGTCCACAGTAACACCACTCCAGCAATTTTTGCTCTACTGCCAAATAAAACAGAACAAACTTATGCACGACTTTTTGCACAAATAAAACAGCTCCAACCCATGTTGAAACCACGCACCATCCTTACCGATTTTGAAACAGCAGCAATTAATGCTTTTAAAACTGAATTTCCTGCTACGGTAACATTTAAAAATTCTTAAGTAATATTGAATATTTGTATAATTAATTTTATCATAAATTTAAATTTTTCAGATATGAAACAGATGCGAACTTTGCTCTTCAAATGCGGATACTTGCTTCACTATGTTTTGTCCCAGTCGCAGACTTAGTGAATTCGTTTGAACATCTCTGCGACAATAACAACTACCCTGCTGATGCACAACCCGTTCTAGATTACTTCGAAGATACGTGGATAGGTCGTCCAGATCGTCGTCAGCAACGTCGACCACGACGATATGCACATGAATTATGGAACTGTTACGAAGGTGTGCGCAGCGGTCTTCCCAAGACCAATAACTCCGTAGAAGGATGGCACCGCGGCTTTTTACAGGTAATATAAAAGTTGTTTTAAACATTTATTCCTATATTCTATTAGGGAGCACGACATTTGGTCTCACAAAACATATTTTTTCACAATTTCTATCTGAAGCTATTATTTGTATTTAAATATTCTTTTAATTATTTTGTCATGTAACTTATAATCTTATTCAAATTGATACAATAAAAGCAAATTTTGTACACAATTTCTATTCAAAGGTTTTTCTATGTTGTATTCTTTTAGTTATTGTTTGAAAAAAATTACAAATACTCCTCTTTCCTTAGTACATTACAATGACAAAAGAACAATCTGAAACTGAAATTTTGAACATATTTTAGTGGAACCATGTTACATGAAAGAATAACTAAAGCAACTATTAAAATACAAATAACTTTGAATAGAAATTGTGTACAAAATCTGCTTTTATGGTATCAAGTTAAATAAAATTAAAAGTTACCTGACAATATAATTAAAAGAATAAAAAACAACTATTAAAAAACAGCTTCGGATGGGAACCCTGAAATAAACTTGCTATAATGGATAAAAAGATACCTAAAAATAATTAAAAGAATATTTAAATGCAAACAATAGCTTCAGATAGAAATTGTGAAAAAATATGTTTTATGGGACCAAATGTTACAGACCCATTTTATTATATCATATGCTGCTTTTTCAAATAGTCAGGGCTCACCATCCAAACATTTGGACTTTCATTGTAGCGGTCAAGCGAGAACAAAGTCTAAATGAAATGAAAATAGAGCAACATATCAGTGGGCAAGAACCGCAGGCTGAAAGAAAAATATATAGGAATTGCGCCATTAGAATATCTAGAATTGTGGACAGTTATAATAAAGATGGCAATTTGCGCGGTTTACCGCATAATTTTAATTATCAATGTTGTATAGTTTCTGTTAGTAAAAGAAATGTTCGATTTTTGATAAAATAAATAACATTGGGGGTAACAAAAACAAACTTTTAAGAAATTCATAAGTCATTCATAGAAGCAACAGTTACTTAAACAAATACATTAACAATATACAACACTTAAATATCAAAAATGATTTTAACTTACTTAATTTCGAGCAATTGTACTTTCGAGCAATTGTAAATCCCCATTTATAGATTTCAAAAATGTCTGGTTACAGAGATATAGCGTTGCCGTTTTTCAAAATATGCGCGTGCATTTTTAAACAAAATGCACTATAGGTTGGCTTCTATTAGAGATACCGGGTTTGTTTTATTCGAAAGGGAATAGAAAATGCTACATTCTAGTTGTGACGGTTCTATTTCCTCTGTCGTAAGACCCATCCTTTTTTTTACAGTGTATTTATATAGTTTAACATTTAAAATAAATACAGTGCGCGCAAAAAGTAAGGAACAAATTGGAACAACGATATAAAATTTTGTATATGTAGAGTGGTAGTTTTGTTATAGTGACTGTACCTACCGGCAGTCGAGGGAATGACCCTTCTCGGGCATTCAGGGTAGTTGCAAAGAGTCGTCAGGCAAGGTTAGACGTACGACACAGATATGCGAGTAAAGAAATAAATATATTAAATAAAAGAGTTGTGTTTAATTTCCGGACCCGAAATAACAAACATAACATGGCGCTGCGAACTGAGAGCCACGTGCGATAAATAAATAAATTAAAGTGAACTGAGAACCACGTGTCATAAGTTAAATAAATTAAACTGAACCCGTGAACTAAGAAGGGAGAACTAGTGAAGTGATACAATGGCCACCAACACGCTACCGAAGTTGAATTTAAATAATGGCGAAAATCCAGCTGAGCAGTGGAGCCACTGGCTCAATAGTTTTAATATATATTTAATCGCCACTGAGGTAAACAAGAAGGAAGAAAAAATTCAGATTGCTCAATTACTTCATTTCGCCGGTCCGGAATTACAAAAAATTTACGGAACATTTACGTTTACGACTGCAGAAACAGACAAATTACAAGTAGTGATACAGAAATTTAACGAACATTTTACGCCGCGACAAAATTTAACATTTGTAAGGTATAAATTCTTCACGTCACGACAAAGTGAAGAAATGACGGTGGAACAATTCATAACTGACCTTCGCAAGCAAGCCAAGGGTTGTAAGTTTGGCGATTTAACTGACGAACTAATTAAGTTGATGCTAATCTGCGGAACCAGCAACGGCGAAATCCGACATCGTCTACTTCAAGAGGAAGAGGCAGATCTGCAGAAGGCAATAAAGCTGTGTTCAATCATCGAAGAGTCCAAAACCCAGGCGAGGAAGATGAATAACCACGTTCCAGGTCCAACCCCGATTGATGGAATTTATAACGGCACGAGATCCAGGTCACCAGGTCGCCAGGGAAGCCGACATCGAGGACGGTTCCAGGTAAACAACGGGAAATTCACCACGTTCCAGAACCGCGCCAGATCAAAGTCGCAAGGTAAAAACAATACTTATATTACAAACTGTACGCGATGTGGATTAAATCATGCGATAAATAAGTGTCCCGCGTATAACAAAACGTGCGCTAAATGCAAAAAATTAAATCATTTTGCAAGTGTCTGTAAGGGTCAGCGACAAATTAATGCAGTAAACGCGGATATTAATAATTTAGAAAATAATGTAGATATTTTATACATAGGAACTATTAATAATGTAAATAACAATTGCTCCTGGTTTACAAATTTGAAAATCAATAATAAAATAATCTCTCTTAAAATTGATACGGGTGCTATGGCGAATATACTTTCAATTCAACAATTTACATACTTAAGGGTACCATTCACACTAATTGAACCATCTACTTCAATCTTAAAATCATATACGGGAGATATATTGCCAATAGTGGGCGCATGTACACTAACATGCGAATATAATAAAACAAATTATGAAATTCAATTTTTTGTGGTTGAAAACGACACTGAGTCATTGTTAGGACTCAGAACCTGCGTTAATCTTAAAATAATTAAAAAAAATGAACCAGAGGAATTAGATCAAATAAAGCCACTGCCAATAAATCAAGTCGAGATAACAAAAGACACAAATTGCAGCAAATTAATTGAAACGTTTGGTGACGTATTCTCAGGTATTGGTCGAATTGATCCCCCCTATCAAATAAAAATTGACGATCAGGCTTCACCAGTCATAACTCCCATAAGGAAAGTACCATTTGCACTTCTAGGGAAATTAAAAGCAACATTAATTAAATTAGAGGAACTTAAAATTATTGAAAAAGTTAATGGCCCAAGTGAATGGGTACATCCACTGGTTTTAGTAAAAAAGAACGACGATTCCCTCCGAATTTGTATAGATCCGCTCCATTTAAATAAAGTAATTAAACGCGAACATTGTAGATTACTGACGTTCGAGGAAATTACGGTAAAATTAAAAGATGCGCAAATGTTTTCAAAGCTCGACGCCAGTCAGGCTTTTTATCAAATTCCGCTGGACGAGAGCAGTAGTAATTTATGCACTGTAGGTACACCATTTGGTCGGTACAAATTTTTAAGGTTGCCATACGGAGTTAAATGCGCTCCTGAAGTTTTTAATGAACGATTCCGACAAATTTTTGATATTAACAACGTTTCAATTTATATAGACGATATAATAATCTGGGGAAGCAGTAAAGCTGAACACGATAAAACATTGCAAAAAGTTTTAGAAATTGCACAAATTAATAATATAAAATTCAATTTAAATAAATGCCAGTTTGGGGTAACTGAACTAAAATTCATGGGTCACATTCTAAGTAATAACGGCGTCGTCATAGATCCAGACAAGCTTAAAGCAATAAATGAATTCCCAGAACCGACGGGAAAAAAGGATTTACAACGGCTATTAGGAGTCGTAAATTATTTGAGTAAATACGTCCCAAACTATTCCCAAGAAACTAAACCTTTACGGGACCTATTGAAAAAGGATGTCGTTTACAGATGGGAAGAGCATCATAAAAGAGCTTTCGAGAAAATTAAAAACAGTTTAATAAACAGCCCCGTCTTAAAATTCTTTGATCCTACTAAAGAAATCGTTGTTTCTGTAGACGCCAGTCAGAACGGCTTAGGAGCATGTTTATTACAGGATTGTCTACCTGTTTGTTATGCTTCGAAAGCCTTAACTGATAACCAAGCAAATCAGGCACAAATAACAAAAGAACTATTAGCAATCTGGTTCGGACTAACTAAATTTCACGAATACGTATTTGCCAGACAAGTAACGGTCGAAACAGACCACAAACCATTACTAGCTTTAATTAAAAAACCCCTACACAAAGTACCTGCACGGTTGCAACGGATAATGTTAGCGTTACAAAAATATAATTATATTTTAACTTATAAGCCAGGTAAACACTTAATATTAGCAGACGCGCTATCAAGAACTTGTTTACCTGAAACGGCTAGTGATGAGCTAGATATGCAGGACCAAATTTGTGTAATAACTCAACCCACTATTTCAGACGAATACTGGGAAAAGATCAGAGAATTCACCAAAAGTGACCAAGAATTACAAAAATTAATAGAAGTTATATTAAAAGGGTGGCCCCAATGCAATAAATCAATTCACAATTCCATCAGACCTTATTTCAAAATTAAAAGCGAATTAACAGTAGAAAAGGGCATCATTTATAAAGGCAACAGTTGTGTAATTCCTACAAACTTGAGAAAGTCCATTTTAGAAAAAATTCATTACAGCCATCTAGGTTACAATAAATGCATTAAATTAGCGGAAGAATCAGTATATTGGCCCACTATGCGTAACGAAATCAAACAGACAATAGATAGTTGCCCGATTTGCCAAAAATATGCGTCATCACAACCCCCAGAACCTATGAAAGCTCACGAAATCCCAGCCATTCCGTGGTATAAAATCGGATGCGATATTTACGAAATAAAAGGAATAAATTATTTAATTGCCGTGGACTATTATTCTAAATATGTCGAAGTCGAGAAACTTAACAATTTAACAAGTGCTCACGTAATTAATAAATTTAAAAACATGTTCTCGCGATTTGGTGTTCCGAGATATGCAGTTAGCGACGGAGGAACTCAATTTACCTCCGAACAATTTAAAAAATTTGCAGAAAGTTGGAAATTTGAACATATTGTCACGTCACCAACACATAGTCAGTCTAACGGAATGAGCGAACGCCACGTCCAAACGGCCAAAAGAATGGTTAAAAAAGTAATGGAGGATAATAAAGATATCTATTTAGCATTATTACAATTCCGCAATACACCAATATTTGGAAATAATTCACCAAATGAAATTTTAATGTCTAGAGCTTGTAGAAACCCCTTATTACCTACGAAAATAAATAAATTAAAACCACACTTAATCAATAGTCAGAAGTACAATCAATTTATAAGCAATAATCAAATCAAACAAACAAATTATTATAATAAGAAAAAAGGTGCCAAAGAACTACCTATTTTAGAGCCTAACACCAGAATCTTAGTTCAATTAAAGCCAAAATCAATTTGGGAGCCAGGCGTAATTCTCTATAGATCAGGAGATCGGCGTTATAAAATTTGTGTTGAAAATAAAGGTACTTATATTCGTAATAGAAGATTCTTACGACCCTCTTCTCTGAAAGAGAAAGTAAATAAAACCTGTAACAAGAAACAGGTCTCTTGGTCAAAAAATTTAATTTCAGAAAAGAGGGAAGGAGAGAACGATAATGAAACCAATGTAAATAGTTATAGTTTAAGATGCTTGTCGGGAATTAATAATAGTTTAGTAGAATTAGGTAGTGATAACTGTGCCGGAAATAGTAGTGCCTCGGAAGATACCGAAAGTACGGAAGTGGCGGTCAATGGAAGCAAAGAAAACAGTGCTTCGAAGGTATCAGTGCCGACAAAACAAGACGTTATAACACGCAGTGGCAGAGCAGTACAGAAACCATCTAGGTTCCGGTAATAATGTCGGTAATAACTGTAATTAGGAATAATTAGAATTAAGTAATTAAATTTCTTTAATTTTGTAAAAGAGGAAAGATGTAGAGTGGTAGTTTTGTTATAGTGACTGTACCTACCGGCAGTCGAGGGAATGACCCTTCTCGGGCATTCAGGGTAGTTGCAAAGAGTCGTCAGGCAAGGTTAGACGTACGACACAGATATGCGAGTAAAGAAATAAATATATTAAATAAAAGAGTTGTGTTTAATTTCCGGACCCGAAATAACAAACATAACAGTATAGGTCACAGGACAATATTTTTGAGGAAAAAAACATTAAAATATAATATTTGATAAAATTGGAAAATAGCCTCATCCATGCTATCTGGTTTGCACAGACTTTGCTTGTCAAATATTCCCATCAAAAAAATCGAACAGAATCAGAAAAAATTAACGCAACTGCTGAAAGCAGGCTGTGACCGATTTATAAAAATTACGACTTATGTCATAGCTAAGTAAAGTAAGTAAGTAACTAAGTAAGCTAGTAAAAAGTTAGCATTTCCTATTAAGTAATTAGAAATTTTATTAAGAGATTGAAGGTCGGCTTTACTACTATGGTACGTTTGAGTGAACGAGAACGTATTGAAATATTGATGATGATTGGTTATGGAGACAGGGTCAGAACACAATTTGAAGTTTGCGAATTATTTAATAACAAATACCCCAATCGAGCACCTATCACACGATCAACCGTTAGCAAAGTGGAACAAAAATTTAACGAGCTTGATAACGTGCGAGATCGTCCCAAACCTGGTCGTCCTAGAGTTCCAGAGAATACTCAGTTAGACATATTACTCAACTTACAAGAGCATCCTCACACACCAAGCCGGGAGGTCACTTTAATGTGCCAGATTTCGCAGAACAGTGTTCTCAACTATTTAAAAAAGAACAAGTGGCATCCTTACAAAATTAAATTACTTCACGAGCTCAACGAAGACGATCCCGATCGTAGGCTTGAGTTTTGTGAAAATATGATGAATCGGTGCAATAATGATCCACAATTTCTTAACAACATAATTTTTTCGGACGAAGCAACTTTCACTCTACATGGCCACGTGAATAGACAAAATTGCAGATACTGGGCCCCTGAAAATCC
Organism: Agrypnus murinus; assembly: GCA_929113105.1. Taxonomy (NCBI): domain Eukaryota; kingdom Metazoa; phylum Arthropoda; class Insecta; order Coleoptera; family Elateridae; genus Agrypnus; species Agrypnus murinus. The sequence goes on along the minus strand of OV816027.1, from coordinate 44,763,461 downwards.
ACACTGGATGAGAGAAGTTCATTCTCAGTTTCCTAAAAAAGTGAACGTCTGGGCGGGAATAATGGATGGTAGAATCTTAGGACCTGTTTTTTTTTGACGAAAATCTCACAGGGGATCGTTATTTAGAATTTTTGGAAAACGACCTAATCCCATCTCTTGCTGTGTTGTACCCCAACGAACAAGATCCTGACGTACCAAATAATAATTTGTGGTACCAACAGGATGGAGCACCGCCCCATTTTGCACGAGCGGTACGGGACTATTTAAACAACAGTTTTCCTAACAGGTGGATAGGTCGAAGGGGACCAATAGAGTGGCCGGCTAGATCTCCCGATCTAACCCCGTTAGATTTTTTTTATGGGGATATTTAAAAAGCAAAGTATATGCAAATAGACCAAATAGCAGGGATGACCTGAAAGATAGAATTCGCCTCGAGATACGATCAATACGACCGGAAACTATTAACAAAGTTTTGCAAGAGTTTGTTTTTCGTCTTGCCTTCTGTCAAGAAGTAGGAGGAAGGCATTTTGAGCATTTAATTTAATTTTTTTGCATTTGTTGTTGTTTTTCAATTTTATCAAATATTATATTTTAATGTTTTTTTCCTCAAAAGTGTTGTCATGTGACCTATACAAAATTTTATATCGTTGAAAAGATAATTCAAAACACTATCATAAAATGGACAGAAAAGCATATGCTGCCATTTAAAAAAAATGTCGATGACGTCAATACTCAAACGTCAAAAACTGTCAAGCAAAATCGACCTTATAAAAAGAAGCGTTTTTAAAAAGTTGAATTGACCTGTCCAAGGATTTTTTTCAAAAATAAAAAACTGCGATTTTATCGAATTTGTTCCTTACTTTTTGCGCGCACTGTATACACTTTATGACCGCTCTCTTTATGAAGTTTATTTTAAATTAAATAAATTTTACTACTTTCTACACCCTGATGTTTAGGAAACACACTAAAGTGTGATTTCTGCTACTGGAATTCACTGATCTTTCGTCTGATGGTATACGGTAGACAATACTATCTTGTTCTTTATTCTATGTTTCAGCCTGGAAAAGAAAACATGGGATTTCCTTCATTTAAATGAGATATTTCATTTTTGTTTATTCCTTTTGCATTGTTGACCTTGTACAATTCACATTTCTAAAAATTGATTTTTAGTGCAACAAAATTCTTATCAGACTTGCTTTTATCTTACAATTATTCTAACAAGGACACTTTTCTGTGACTGCTCAAATAGTTCACATTAGGAACAATCTTTTGCAATAATATTTAAAAGGGTGTTTGGATAACTACCCTCGACAGAGTGTCGGATCTAATTGCAATTAGATAAATTTAAATTCAGTGGTTAGAAGACTGAATTTTATTTCTCCAGTGGAGGATTCCGTTCCAGCGAACTTAAACATATTTTCTTTGTCAGCCCCCACGTCCTTGGGGTAAGTTCCTTTTAATTTATAGTTTGGAATCTTTACAAGTTGAATCTTTTCTACAACTCATGTTGCATTCTAGGGTTGCATTGTCGGACGATCTTTTGATGGTTGCTGAACAAATATCACTATCGTTCACCGTGGGTGACACTATATAGTAGCTGCTACCTGTCTTCCAGCCTGCCTAGGGAATCGTGTCAGATAAGTGCTAGATCTTAATCTTGTAATGGAATGACATTTAAAGAGAAAGACTATTAAGCCAACCGAACATAATTATAAAATTTATAATTATTGTTTTCTTAACCTTCTAGTATTTAATTCATTATTATAGTATTATTTTAACAATTAAACCATTAATGAAGACAAAGGTCAATTGCGTAACATTAACTTATTTGTAAACTCCAGGACAGCTGTCTGAGGGGGGGAACCGTATTTGGATAAATGGGAATTGTTAGATATTTTTATTTCGGGAATCAATAAATGTTTGAAATTAATGGTTTCTTTTATTGATTTAGATTTTTATTTAAAGTTACTGAGGAAAAGACGTCTCATATTTTTTTTTTAGTTTGGTTCCTGGGAGGATCGAACCCACGACCTTCGCGTTATTAACATGACGCTCTAACCAACTGAGCTAATGGGCCTGGCTTCTGTGTTATCTTCAAGGTCTTCTAAGAAAGTTGCAACACTAGTTGTGCCATCGAAGGAAATTCCCCATTTACTAAACTGCCAATAATTGTGTCTTCCATAATTCAGTTCGTGAAAAGAAGTCTTCGAAAAAGACTGTGCGTCTTTCATTTGATTTTCCTCTGATAAAATAGAAGTATCAGATTGTTTAGAATTCGTATGAACAGTAGGTATGGTGCTTCTAGTTGATGGGTGACTTTCATGAGGACGAGAAGAAATAAAGTCAGCAGTAGATCTTCGCATAAACGGATAAGTTGTAGGAAACCTGTGGTCTCGATATGGGCCACTTCCAATTCCTTGAAATGAGTTCATTACCAAATTTTAAGCGGTGTTTCTGTGAAACACGAGGATACTGTAGCTGTTTTGAGCATATAATATATGCACGTTTTAGTGCACCACGGAGTTTGGACAATTTATTAGCAGTTAATTACTATTTCACGGGTTCGACCCTATCTAGCTCGTATAATTCATTACCTAGCTTAAACATTTCGTCAAGCTATTCAGAAGGTGAGGCGCAAGTGCAAATGGCTGAACACTATCACAATTATAGTAGACGTGCCATGGCATTAGAAATAATGCCGTGGTATGACGTGAGACAGTTCCGGGCAGCGCTATTGCAAATAAGGAAGATCAACAATTATAACATGGTCGAACAGCGCGCACAAGGACTACAACGATTAAATGATGTTATAGCTGACGCACCGTATGGTGTTAATGTACGATTTCCTGCTGACAGGCTGTTCATCTGTGAAGGTTACGGCGACTGGAGCGGAAGTTCCAGCAACTGCGAAGCGCTTTATCGTATAAAGATCATACGAAGGACAGCAAGGTTAAGGACGACGAAGGGGCCCGACGTGATTACAATGATAGCAACCAAGCATTTTATAATGCTGTGACTGCTATAATGAATCAGATTGCACAAGCCGATTCCCTTATAGATAGATCGATGTTCGAGTTGAATTACGTGGATAATTCGGCTTAAAGAGATAAATAACAACTCACTTTATTTAAGTTGTTGTTTTAAATTTAGAGTTACATTGTTCCGTTTAATTTAGGTATAAGTTTGGCGCAGTATGAGTGTACCTCAGCCTGTCTCGGCGAATTTTGACGCTGCTGTGAGCGCCTTTAACAGCGCGAAACCGCCTGGTGTGTTGGTGGATGGGATTGCCATCACAGATTATGGTAGCGGGCCGATGTGATCTGTAAACTACAGGGTTATCGGGACATTCCCGATTGCAGATCCGTGTAATATCGTGACCGCGAGAGCGGAGCTGCAGAAACATTGTCTGCAGCATGCTACCGTTATGCAAGTTCAGGCGTGCCGAATGAAACCTGGCGGTTTGGTATTGGCGAAGTGGCAGGTGAGGTATCATTATGTACCTTAGCCAGTTAAATTGGTTTATAAGATGTTATTTTGTTACTTTTATAAATAAAATATAAAATCGTTTCATTATACGATCGTATCCTTGTGTGTCCTGCAGAATTTTGCAGGTCATACAAGGTATGACAATATCTTGAAACAAATAAAAAGTTTAAAATATATAAAATCGTAATCTACATGAGAGTTCTGAAGATGATTAGATCAAAATTTTTATCCGGCACCTTTGAATAGGGTGTACGCGTTCGTAAGGACGCCCGACACGTTTTTCATTCTTTTCGTTAAAAAAAAGGATTCCGTTCCAGCGAACTTAAACATATTTTCTTTGTCAGCCCCCCACGTCCTTGGGGTAAGTTCCTTTTAGTTTATAGTTTGGAATCTTTACGAGTTGAATCTTTTCTACAACTCATGTTGCATTCTAGGGTTGCATTGTCGGACGATCTTTTGATGGTTGCTGAACAAATATCACTATCGTTCACCGTGGGTGACACTATATAGTAGCTGCTACCTGTCTTCCAGCCTGCCTAGGGAATCGTGTCAGATAATCTTAATCTTGTAATGGAATGACATCTAAAGAAAAAGACTATTAAGCCAACCGAACATAAATATAAAATTTATAATTATTGTTTTCTTAACCTTCTAGTATTTAATTCATTATTATATTATTATTTTAACAATTAAACCATTAATGAAGACAAAGGTCAATTGTGTAACATTAACTTATTTGTAAACTCCAGGACAGCTGTCTGAGGGGGGAACCGTATTTGGATAAATGGGAGTTGTTAGATATTTTTATTTCGGGAATCAATAAATGTTTGAAATTAATGGTTTCTTTTATTGATTTAGATTTTTATTTGAAGTTACTGAGGAAAAGACGTCTCATAGATTATCAATACATTTTTTCAGATAATATTAACGTTGTGTAAATTTCAATTATTTAATAAATTTCAAGATTTCGTAAATTTGGACCTCTGCGATTTTCTTAAAAAAATTTATAAAATGGCCTTAACATCATACCAAAATTTAATTTTGGGATTCCGATGGGAACAAAAGATATAATTTTTTCTTTGCGCCATGCATCGAAAGTGTTCCTGAAGTTACTTTAAAGAATCGATCTATTTTATTTAACCTTTGCAATCATTTTTGATATTTTACTTATACCTGCGGGTACATGCGTTTTGATACACTACGCTCAGTGTACTTATACTATATCTATTATATATTTAATCTGGATTAGTCGTATTTGTCACTTCAATAAGACGAACACGATTAATTGGTGATTTTGTTGCACTCAGCAGTTTTTAATTTCTGCTAAATTAATTTCTCCTATTAATTTAATTTTTAACTTTTGGTTTACTTTTTTTCTTGTTAAGGATTCTAAATATTTTGTTTTTTCTCAACTCTGTAGTGAACTATTTTTTGTTTGCTTGGTGTTTTTTGTGAAATCTTTGATTTATTTTTATCCCTCAGGTTTGCCGTCATATCAGTTTTTTCCATTTTCGTATTGAGTTTTATATATCATTTTTTAACCCTAAACTACAATACACCCTGAATTACTATTCATAATTTCAAAATGAATCGCAGTTTTCAAGAGAGCTGCTGCAATCCTCTAAAATTAACAATCCATCAATTGAAAGCATCTAATTCTAAAACTTTGCGTCCCATGTTGCCTTGGATGCTAGAGTTGTCCAGGTCACACGAAGGATCAGAAGATTTGCGATAATTGTCGTAAAAAGTTATTATATGCTTTTAATACTGAACAACGTGTTGAATTTTCTGGCCCTTCGGTAAATGATAATTTAGAAGTTATGGAGGTTGACAACTATACTGTAGATAGCGTAGATCTTAATACCGACAATGTTGTTGTATGTTGACAAAAATGTTACTTTCGAAGCATTAAACGGATTTTTAATATTGGTTAATTTGGAACCAATAAGTGCAAAATAGTAGTAAGTAAATGTATGTTCAAGACTAAATCTCCCCATGTTATTCTTATGGGAGTTTCGTATTGAAGACAGGACTTTTTAGTTAGGTTGTGTGTGTCAAACTTGGCGTCCTTCCCGCTAGATGTCAGCATGGATGTGGGGTTGAGTGTTTACGCGGGAAAAAGGTGAATATAATGCTTGTTCGTGATTGTTCGGAACTCGTTTGGCGGGTAAAGGAGGTTGTCGCTAGATGTCGCAGTGGTCGCGTTTAGGCGGTAAAAAGAGTAAAAGTGATGCTTCGTCGTGATTGGCCAAGCCGGGCGTTGGCGCAAGAAAAAAGGGGTTGTTGCTGTGTGTGTCACATTTGGCGCAAGATGTCGCCGTGCGTTTGAACGCGGTCGGGCGGCAGGGGTTAATTAGAAAAATTTGTCGGAGCGTTACGTGGCTGGATGGGGGGGTGGTGCGGTGCTCCAGTGGGGCGTTGAAACGGATTAATTTGAAACGGGTTTTGCGCGGGACCTCGATCGAGGGGGTAGGGGTAGACTAGTGCTCTAGCCCCCAGCGCCCAAGGGAAGCTAGTGTAGTATTGCTTGTGAGATCAACATGTGGATGATGTATAGTGCTCAGGATTATCCCGTGGTGCGAGACGCCGTTAGCGGGGTGGAACGTTTATTGAGGCAGTTCGAGGATGCTGCTAAAGACGCTATGCACGAAGCGGTTTACGACTGGCAACAGACGTATGGCGGTTACGAATATTGTATGAAGCTTCACGAAACGTATTTGAATGAGATGGAGTTGTGTGAAGCATGTTTGCGAACGGAGATCTCGTTGGAAGTTCTATATGAAGAATTAAAAAAATTAGATTTGACGCATCATCTGTTTGATGAGATGAGAAAGTTTTTTAAAGTACCGTCCATCGATGATGAGAAGGGGAATGCGGCTGAGGAGGTGGGGGATGTCGACGCCGACGATGCGGTGGGGGGAGCATGCTTGCAGAGGGGAGCGTACGAAGTGAAGTTTCTTTTCAATTATATTATTAACCTTAGTGAATTTGTTGAGTGAAGACGTTTTTTGTAGTAGGGCAAAGATAATGACGATGAGTGAACCGAGTTTGACAGAGATTGCATCATCATCAACGGAGGCAGCAGCAGCAGCGATGGATGGCGTAGCAAGATTTTTTTCCTGCCTGAATAATATTGGATCGGCAGTTCAGAAACCGGTAAAGAAATTGAAAGATCTACCTGTAGATCGGTAATATCTGATGTTAGACGTTCGAGCCATTAACACGAAAACGCATAGTCGCTTGTTGCTGGTAGAACTGGAAGATTTTGTGTTATTTTTACCGTAAAGAATAAGTGATTATTTAACTAATGAAAAAATAGCAATGTTAAACATGTGCACGTGTTATTTGGCTTATCGAAGACAGAAACTTGCACAAGATGACGTCACCGATGACGGTGATGAGGAAGAGGCCGGTGAGGGGGTAAAGAAGCAAAAATTCGCTCCTAATTCGTTCGCTCTAGTGGAATTTATACCGGTGTTTCCCGAGACATCAAAGCAGTAGTAATCGAGTACGTCTCAAGTGAAAAACACGCGCATCATGTTATTGTCGACGGTGGCCTTGGTGTTGTCATCGAGTGTTGCCGACCGTAAAGTGCTTTACGTAGCTCATCCGGTCGGAGCAAAAGAGGCCTACGTTGGGTTCTATTTTAGCGAAAATGACGATACCTCTTCATCATCATCATCTCCAATACCGGAGGCGTGGAATAGAATGCAAACAGAATATGTAAATAGTACCTTCGCATTTTCCTATGCACTGGGAGCCTTTCATCCGCGTCATCGAGAACGTTTTATTTGGATCAAATTACGTTATCTGTATCAAAATGAAAGCTGGCAAGAATCAGAATGGACACCCCTGTTGTGGAATTGAACGAATTCCTCGTCGCCGCTAGGAGGAGGAGGAGGTGTGGTGGATGGAACTATTAATGTTTTGTTAATTTCAAATAATGTATTTGCCCTTGTCATACTATTGATGGTTGTATTAATAATTTTTAGATTGTTTACTTACTTTACTTTGTAGATAATTGTATGTAAAAATAAAATAAAAACATTTCTCTATTTTATTACATCATCATCACCATCATCGTCAACTTAAAAATTTTCAACCAAATATAAAAACGGTAAAAATGACAATTATTTCATGTTTGTACAATGATGTATTTCTTCTCCCCCGCTAACTTCGCTTATTTAACAAACAATTTTAAAAATAAAAAAATAATACTTTTTCATGAAAGATGATATATTTTCAACAATAAAACTATAATAAAACGATAAAAATATCAATTATTTCATGTTTGTACAACGTTGTATTTTTTCTAACTTCGCTATCATTGCATATAATTGATTAGTTCCTTGTAAATGCTAATTGCAGGTTCGTAAAAAATACACTCTCCTTTATTCCTCGGAATGTGAAAAGAAACGTGCTTTAATTATGTTGCGTACATGCATGTACATATACATCCCCATGAAATTTTAGAAAGAAACAATTTTATAAACGATAAAATAAGCACATATCTAAACAACGTTTCATACTGAAAAGAAAAGAAAGAAGGTGCAGGTGTTTTAATCGAATAATTAATATAAATATTTCTTATAATTAAGTCGATTTTATACTGTAAAAATATGTGTGCGAAAATAAACTTGGTAAATTTGAAAGGGTAGAGGGTGAATGTACAACACTCTTAATTTAAATCACTTTGTAGGATTTACAAATGCTTTTAATTAGATGCGCTGTTCATTTACTGACGAACTAGAGGTCGTGCATTTTTCATTTACTCTGGAGCTCCAATGTCTCGCGTTTTAATAATATTCTATAATATTTAACTTTCGAATAGTCATAAAATGTTTCAAGAAATTTACGATTAGGTTTTTACTACAAAATGTCTATATATAAATAAAAAATCAGTTTTTCACAAATTTATATTTTAAAAGAGCGATATTGATGAGTGATATAAATCATTGCAAATTTGAACGGGTAGAGGGTGAGTTTTTTCTTTTATTACATTATATGTACAACACTCTTAATTTAAATCACTTTGTAGGATTTACAAATGCTTTTAATTAGACGCGCTATTCATTTACTGACTAGAAGGTCATGCATATTTCATTTACTCTTGAGCTCCAATGTCTCACGTTTTAATAATATATTTAACTTTCGATTAGTCATAAAATGTTTCAAGAAATTTACGATTAGGTTTTTTATACAAAATGTCTATATATAAATAAAAAATCAGTTTTTTCTCAAATTTATGTTTTAAAAGAGCGATATTGACGAGTGATATAATTCTGATGCTGATATTGATGTTTTGAAAACTGTACATCATCCATATAATAATAATAATAAAAATAATAATAATACTAAAGTATTGTTGTAAATTCAAGTCTAGTTTTAAAAAAGAAAAACATTTTTGAAACCATCGCAAAATAATAGTAAGAAACCATTGTATAATAATACTAACATCGTGCGCTATTGGTGTTACTAATTCAATTCTAGTTTTAAAAGAAAAAACACTTTTTATGTTTTTCTATTATTTGCGTTCGCTCACTAAAAAGATGTTTTTAGATCTTATAAATTTTTCATTTCTTTTTGTTTGGCAAGCTGTTTGCTATTGGAGGATTGTAATATAAATTCTTGTTTTAAAAGAAAAAAAACATTTTTATTGTTAGTACATTACATAAAATAAAACAGTATATTGCAAAATGATATAAAACAATTTTAACAATTCTAAAATTACATTTTTAGAAAATCAAGATATATCCTTTTTTATTGTTAGTACATTACAAAAAAAAATAAAACAGTATATTGCAAAAATTATATAAAACAATTTTAGTATAAATTAGTTTACTTTTTAAAGAAAATCAAAATATATCCTTTTTTGATTAAATCATTTTTTTTCTGTTTTGTTGATTGTTTTCGGTTCTAATAATACAGCCCTGAGAGTTTTAATATTGAAAAAAGATCTACGATATACAAATCTTAGATCTAAAAAATGTTTGAAATTAAAATTTATGTTAGAAATTAACATTTTAATTACCATTCATAGACATTAATATTTTAATTAAAATTCAAATATTAAATAGTAAAATAGTTATAATACCAGTGAAAATATTTTTATAGAATATTAGGAAAATTATCGGTTACAAATAAATTAAAACTCAATTATTAAAATATCAATGGAAAAATCTCTTTTACACATATAATTTTATATCGCCGCGTCTAAATAAGATATTAACGTCAGAACCCGCATCGTTTCCCTTCTGACTCCTCCGGAGCATCGAATACCGCCGATGGATTCAACTAATAGCCCGCTAAAATTAACACTATCTCTACGAATAAATTCCTAACACGTAATACAATTTTTTCTTATGTGATGAAGTAGTTGAGAGATCTAGCACAAAAGAAAATAATTCTTCTATGATATTATGTCTTCACTACTTCAACACATAAGAAGATTTTGTATTACGTGTTAGGAATTTATTCATAGAGATAGCGTTAATTTTGGCGGGCTATTAGTTGAATTCATCGGCGGTATTCGATGCTCCGGAGGGCTCAGAAGGGAAACGATGCGGGTTCTGACGTTAATATCTTATTTAGACGCGGCGATATAAAAATATAATCAAATCGAGAATCCGTTGAAAGACAAAGTCAAATGCACCTATTGATAATCAAAATACGAAAACGATATATGATATTTTCCTCTCCGATCACTTTCCCCTTTACGAAAATTAAAGAGAAAAAGTTAATCGTATTATTTGATGAAATATTTTTCATAACGATAACGGGCATCTTCTGAATTTGCATCCCATTTTAAATTAGACTAAAAAGAAATAGTTTTCATATCTCTAGATATGAAAACAAAAACTTTATATTCTATTTTAAAGGAGTGCATATTTAAAGATACCTGTTATCGTTATGAAAAATATTTCATCAAATAATACGATTAACTGTCCCCCTTTATTGTCGTTTAAAGAGGTAAGTGACCGGAGAGGAAAATATCATATATTGAAAACGATATCACCGCTTGACTCGATCGTATTTTGATTATCAATATGTGTGAAAGTGATGTGAAAGAATCGGATAGTTCAACTCTCGATGTACGTTTTTAAAATGTGGCGAAGTTCATACTTAAAACCATGTAACGGGTGATCTTTCTGTTATTCTTCATCCCCCCCGAAAATTAATAAATGAAAGACATCAAATACTTTTTCATCAACGGAACAGGAAACAAAAGCAAAGCGACTGAAGAGGAATTTGAACCGATAAGTTTAAAAATGTAAAAAAAAAGATGAAGACAATGATAAAAGTAATGGTTTTATTAATTTAACGACCCCATTTTGAGGATTTACGATCAGGGGGGGCATTTAAAAAGTTTTGGAGCATCAAAACAAAAGCATGTACCTTTTGCTGAACAATTCCGGGGTACGATAATGTCACATTGTTTTGTTGTTGCAAAACTTTTCAAATGCCCCCTGATAGTAAATCATCAAAATGGGGTCGTTATTAAATTAATAAAATAAAACCATCACCTTTCTTTACATTTTTAAAACTTATCGATTCAAATTCATCTTCTTCACTCGCGTTGCTTTTGGTCCTGTTCCGTTGATGAAAAAGGAATTGTTATATATTTCGTTTATCACATCGGATAATTGAAATAACTTTAGAACGATCAACCGTTGCACGGATTTAAGCATGAACTCGCCCTCATTCTAATCGATGGTAAGAACTAATTTGTTGTAAAACTCGTGGGGAACTGAAAAACAAAAACATAGCAACATAGTTTACAAATTTACAAGTTCATTACAAAACTCACACATGCCATTATGAATGTGTTAGACACATTAAAAATATTGTAACAAGAGAGAAAAGACAGAACCTCTTTTCGAGCAACAAATGGTATGTTCTACCGCATTCGAGAGAATGACGCATCGCACAAGCATGTAAACCAGACGCGGTTTATTCTAGCGCTTTCTAGAATACATAGAAGGTTCCAGCGACTTCTGGTGCGATTATATGAGGGTATAAAAGCGGATTCGCGGATAAAAAAGTAGTAGTCAAGTAGTCAACAGCGAGTCATTAACTGTGTTTAACGAAATAAATAGTAACTGTAAAAGATAAATATTATATTGGAAATTCATAGTCTGTAAATAATAGTTTTAATGGTTTATAATCATAGCGTTAATTTATAGTGTATTCATTAGTGTATAGAAATAAATATTTGTTTGTGAATAGACGATTTAAACAGTACTTGTGTTATCTATTTTAAAAGAACGTTACAGTGATGTCAGGTGTGGAGTTTTAAAATAAATAAAATCGCGTAATAATTAATTAAAGTGCTGTGAGAATAAAATTTTTGGTGTTAAAACATAATTTCAACAAACAATTAAAATGGTGATGAAACTGTTAAAAGATCTCAAAGTAATAGACTTGAAACATGAACTTGAAGAACGAGATTTAGACACAACGGGCCTTAAAAGTGTGTTAATAAATCGGCTAAGAGAATGGCTTTTGGAGCAGCAAGAAGACCCTGAAAGTTTCCTCTTCGAAATACCTGGACCCGCAATTGATGCTAATTTGTTATTAAGTAAAATAGAAGAGAATTCTAGAATGTTAAAAGAGGAATTACTGGAAAAGTCGGAAGAGAATTCTAGAATGCTTAAAGAAGAATTATTGGAAAAGTCCGAAGAGAATTCTAGAAAGTCTGAAGAGAATTCTAGAATGTTAAAAGAGGAACTATTGGAAAAGTCTGAAAAAAATTCTAAAATGCTTAAAGAAGAATTACTTGAAAATACTAAAGCACTGGAAGAAAATGTTAAAATGCTTAAAGAAGATTTACTGGAAAATTCTAGAACGCTTAAAGAAGAATTACTAGAAAAGTCTGAAGAAAGTTCTAGAAGGCTTAAAGGAGAATTGCTGGAAAATGTCAAAGCGTTGGAAGACAAAGTTTTCGAAGAATTTTTTGAGAATGCCAGCGCGTTAGGACTGTTGGAAGGTAGATTGGCGGAACATGATAGGGTAATAAAGATGGTAGAAGAGAAAATATCCCAAATGCAATTACCACCAACAACTAAGAAAGACGATATGACCGAAATGCTGGAAGATAGAATGAGGCAACTACGGTTTCCCTCAACTTCTGAGTGGCCGTTTAATGAAGTAAAGAAACAATTTAAAGAAGAAAAGGTTCCTGCCGTAGGGATAAAAGTAAAACCACCCACGTTCGATGGAAAGATACCTTGGTCCACCTACTACAAACAATTTGAGGCGGCCGCTGGGGCCAAGGCCGTTTCTTTAACTGTGGCTTTGCGTGGAGACGCGTTGAATGTCCTGCAAACAATCCCAGCAGGACAGGAAAATGATTATCAATTGTTAGTGTCTAGATTGGAGATGAGATATGGAGACGCGCATCTTCAACAAGTGTATCACGCGCAAGTGAAGAATCGTATCCAGAAGAATGGAGAAAGCCTGCAGGAGTTTGAAGCCGATGTTGCGCGGCTTGTCCGATTGGCGTACCCTACGGCACCCGATTCATTTCTGGGACAGCTCGCTGTGCAGACCTTCATTGATGGGTTAAGAGACGGGGAAACACAACAATCATTGAGGCTAGCACGACCAAGAACAACTGATGATGCTCTTGCTCACGCCTTAGAATTTGAAGCTGCAAAACAAGCGTCCCGAGGTCACGGGCGTGTTCGGGCCGTTGTGGAGGAAGAAGAAGGTTCTAAAGATCACTTAGAGGAGTTAGTACTGAGAGTTCTTCGGAAGGAAGAAAGCCGTAAGAAGAATCATCAAGAAGTTCGAGGGCCTCGTTGTTGGAACTGCGGCGAACAAGGACATGTAGAACGCCGTTGTCCCAAAATAAGAAAAGTACAACCGTCGGAAAAGTTAAAGGTGGTTGGCAAGAGGGGGCGAACGTTAACGGCGAGTGAAGATGCCCCGGAGATCACGATCCATGCCGTAACATCGAAGAATAGTAACGGCAGTTTGTTTGTAGATGGGAAGATTGTTAATCGAACTGTTCCACTACTTATTGATACGGGGGCGACAAAATCCATCGTACGCCCTGATGTTCTACGATCAAGTATTAAGTTGCTACCCACAACTACTCAACTCCGTACAGCAACGGGTGAAGTGATACCAACACGCGGAGTGGTGAAGATGAAGATTGGCATTGGAAGTGAAGAACGTGATCATGAGGTGCTGGTAGCCGATATCACTGATGACTTCATCTTGGGAATGGACCTCCTGAGAAAATTTGGTTTGACGTTGGATTTGAAAGAGGGTGTTTTGAAGGTCGGTAACGAAGAACTTCCTTTGCACCCACGAGAAGATCCGGTTGTAAGGGTTTTGCTGACTGAAGATGTGATATTGCCGGGTCAAAGCGAGATGGTTGTCGAAGCGGGTTTGGATGGAGATCTTCGGGTAGGATGTGTGCGAATGATGGAGCCTGTTTGTGATAAGAAGATCCATAGTGGCATACTGGTGGGAAAAGCGCTGATCAAGGTTGGAAAGAGAGTACCGGTGAGAATTATGAACGTTAATGTGGATCCGGTGACATTGAAGAAGAGTACCCTTGTGGGACAGTGTGTGCCAGTATTTCGAGTAGCCAGGTGTATGGCTGATGTTCCAAAACCAGTGCCCAAAGACCATGGTGGAAAATTAGTGGGTATGGTTACTAGTTCGTGCGAAGACCTTAACAGAACGGAAGTGAAAGAGGTACAGGGTTTGGTTCACCGATACCAAGATATCTTCGCTCTTGACGATAGCCAGAAGGGACGAACAAATATAGTAAAACATAAAATCAATACAGGCAACTCTATGCCTGTCCGTCAGCAGCCGAGGCGTCTACCTCTAGCAAGGCGAGCAGAAGCCGAAAAGATTATTACTGATATGGAAGAACAAGGGGTCATCGAGCCATCCAGCAGTCCATGGGCATCACCGGTGGTCCTGGTCAGTAAGAAGGACGGGTCAACGAGATTTTGTGTGGACTATCGGCAGCTTAATGACGTGACCAAGAAAGACAGCTATCCCTTACCACGCATCGACGACACGTTAGATACCCTGTCTGGTTCACGATGGTTTTCGACTTTGGACTTGAAGAGCGGTTATTGGCAAGTTGAAATGGAACCTGAAGACCGGGAGAAGACCGCGTTCACTATTGGTTCCGGACTATGGCAGTTTACAGTTATGCCTTTCGGTCTATGTAACGCTCCGGCCACCTTTGAGCGTCTAATGGAGACCATCCTGAGAGGGTTGTCGTGGAAGACCTGCCTGGTATACCTAGATGATGTGATTGTAGTCGGAAAATCATTCAACGAACATTTGAACAATCTAGAGGAAGTGTTCCGAAGACTACGTGGAGCCAATCTGAAACTGAGTCCGAAAAAGTGCCACATATTCAGAAAGGAAGTGAAATATCTCGGGCACGTCGTATCACAAAATGGAGTGGCAGCCGACCCCGATAAGATTCGTGCAGTTCAAGAGTGGCCAACACCGAAAGATAAACACCAAGTTCGTAGTTTTCTTGGGTTATGTACCTACTACAGGCGTTTCGTTCCTGGGTTTGCCAATATAGCGAAACCTCTGACAAGGTTAACTGAAGATGGGCGCGAGTATGTTTGGAGCGGAGAATGTGAAACAGCTTTCCAACAGCTGAAGCGTGCCCTGACAAAAGCACCAATATTGAGCTATCCACGGACAGAAGGGAAATTCATACTTGACACAGATGCAAGTAATCTGGCCATTGGGGGGGTACTTTCTCAGATACAGGATGGACAAGAAAAGGTCATCGGCTATTTTAGTAAGGTTTTGTCGAAAGCCGAAAGGAATTATTGTGTGACCAGAAAAGAACTATTGGCCGTCGTGAAGTCCGTTGAGCACTTCTACAAATACTTGTACGGACGGAAGTTTTTATTGAGGACGGACCATGCAGCGTTGAAATGGCTTTTACAATTCCGTAATCCTGAAGGCCAGGTCGCAAGGTGGATCGAACGATTACAAGGATACGACTTTGACACCGAACATCGAGCGGGCACTAGTCATCGAAATGCCGATGCTCTTTCAAGAAGACCCTGTCCAACGGATTGCCGTCATTGCTCTCGTTTGGAAGAGAGGGTTTGCCAAGTATTAAGGACTACCATCGTCAACGACAATTGGTTGCCGGAAGAATTGCAACGACAGCAGGAGGCTGATCCCGAACTAAAAATGGTACTGGAATGGAAGCGCGTGGGAGAAAGGCCTGCCTGGGAGGCCGTCAGCCCTTTCAACAGAACGCTCAAAGCATATTGGGCCCAATGGGAGTCCTTGAAGGTGGAAGACGATCTCCTGAAGCGAGTACTGGAGAGTGAAGATGGCACCACCATTAGGTCTCAGTTCGTGGTTCCAAGAAGCCGAGTGGCTACAGTATTGCGACATCTCCATGATGGTGCCTCAGGAGGACACTTCGGTGTGAAAAAGACTTTGGAGAAAGTTAGGGAGCGTTTTTATTGGGTCAACTGTAAAGAAGACGTGAAGGAGTGGTGCCGGAAATGTGAACTATGTGCCACTGGTAACGGACCCTTGGGGAAACGAAGAGCACCTATGAGGCAGTACAATGTGGGTAGTCCTCTGGAAAGAATAGCCATAGATATTGCCGGACCATTTCCCGAAACCGACGATGGGAATAAATACATATTAGTGGCAATGGACTATTTTACCAAATGGCCAGAAGCATATGCCCTACCAAACCAGGAAGCTGCGACTGTTGCTGACGTACTAGTCAAAGAGTTTTTCAGTCGCTTCGGAGTGCCCATGGAGCTGCATTCGGATCAAGGCCGCAATTTCGAGTCTGTACTCTTTGGAGAAGTCTGTCGATTGTTGGGCATTCGCAAGACTCGGACCACACCGTTACATCCGCAGTCCGATGGAATGGTAGAACGCATGAATCGGACAATGGGCAAATATTTGGCCAAGGTCGTCTCCGATCATCAACGAGACTGGGACCAATACCTGCATCTGTTCCTGATGGCTTATCGTGCATCGGTCCACGAAACAACCGGTCAGTCACCAGCGTCTGTGATGTTTGGACGCGAGTTACGGTTACCGTGTGATCTGGAATTTGGGTCTCCACCTATAGAGCAGGAGGTAGCCGGGAATGATTATGTCATCAACTTAAAGAAGAAGTTGGAGGATATTCACGACCGAACCCGAAATAATAGTCGAATCGCGAGTGACCGGATGAAGGCTACGTACGATGTGAGAGCCCAAGAAGGAGGGTTTCAACCTGGAGAGCTTGTCTGGTTATACAACCCGCAAAGGCGTCGTGGCTATTCTCCAAAGTTACAGCGAAATTGGGAGGGTCCATACCAGGTGAAGAAACGAATAAATGACTTGATTTATCGCATCCAGAAATTGCCAAGGGGGAAACCAAAGGTGGTACACTCCAATAGTCTGGCGCACTATGAGGGAAATAATGACGCAGTCCCGGATCGGAAAGATGAGGCTGAGGTGCCTATCAATACCGTAAGGCCTGAAGATGATCAGCCAACCTTTAGAGAATTTATGGCTGCGTTCTCTGGAACTAGAAAAGCGCGATTCGGAGTCACGACTGAGATGCAACAAGATCTCTTCCGGGTCCCTGGTGATTATTCCATTGCCCACTGTGTCTCCGCGGATCTCCGTATGTCCAGGGGGATCGCAGTAGTGTTTAGAAATAAATTTGGACGGCTGAATGAACTTCGAGAACAAAATCCCTCTGTTGGTAAATCCTTACGCTTGCCTGATCATGACCGATCCATTTACTACTTGGTAACCAAGCAGTTTTACTACCAGAAACCGAGTTACGCCGACTTGTGGAGGGCACTATGGAATTTGAGGATCGAGTTGCTTACCAGGGGAATTAACAAATTGGCTGTTCCCAAACTCGGCTGTGCGCGGGACCAGCTGGATTGGAGAATCGTTAGAAACATGCTGGAAGTTGTCTTTAGAGGTACGGACGTCAAGATCTTCGTCTGCAGTTTTGACCCACAGCCCGCATTAAGGCCAACGAAGAGTGTAGACTGTTATTTCTACCGTAATGGAACGTGTAGTCGAGGTGAAGACTGTCGGTATCGTCATGACCCGTTCTACAGGAACCAGAGCATAAAACCTGTTCTGGGACAGAACAGACTTGAAGAGGGGGGCAGTGTAACAAGAGAGAAAAAGAAAGAACCTCTTTTCGAGCAACAAATGGTGTGTTCTACCGCATTCGAGAGAATGACGCATCGCACAAGCATGTAAACCAGACGCGGTTTATTCTAGCGCTTTCTAGAATACATAGAAGGTTCCAGCGACTTCTGGTGCGATTATATGAGGGTATAAAAGCGGATTCGCGGATAAAAAAGTAGTAGTCAAGTAGTCAACAGCGAGTCATTAACTGTGTTTAACGAAATAAATAGTAACTGTAAAAGATAAATATTATATTGGAAATTCATAGTCGGTAAATAATGGTTTTTAATGGTTTATAATCATAGCGTTAATTTATAGTGTATTCATTAGTGTATAGAAATAAATATTTGTTTGTGAATAGACGATTTAAACAGTACTTGTGTTATCTATTTTAAAAGGACGTTACAATATGCACCGGTACCCCGTCATGAATAATGACACCCAGCAAGTGGGCCCCCGGCTGACGGTCCGCCATTGTTGTGATATTAATTGGTATAACTTGTCTCTAACAAAAAAAGAGTAATTACTAAAGGATTATAAAGTTTAATAAATAGTTACTTACGAATTGGGGTATATTTAACCCCTGACAAATTCTTCAATTTTTAAGGTAAACGCACCAGTAGCTGACCTTGTACCAATTGATGACATCCTTCACTTTAGTTGAATATAATAAGAACAAAATAAATTCCAACATAGTTTTCTATAATTTACCCTTTTCTTGAATATCTTTCCAACCAACAGCGTTTATAAACATTTGGCAACAATGCGCTCTTTTTTCATATGACGCCAACGTATTTGCCGCCGCTCAGGTTGAGACGAGTTTTGCCAAGAAATTAGTGAATTTTGTTAGGCGGTAAGTTTACAAAATAGTGTTTATATTGTATTGTTTTCATTATAAATTTTAATTGTTACGTTTATGTTATTTTAAGTCTATGAAATTTGATATTTTTCAGTAAAAATATGATTATAACCTATAAAATTTAAAATATTTGGTGGGTCAGCCTTGGGAACACGATAAAAAGCAATGTTCCAGTACATGACACCCCTGCCATCTATAGGAACAAACCAACTGTGTTATATGCATGTCTTATTTTAATGTATTTAACCTGATATTTTTATCTCTGTTCAGAAAATTACCATAAATAGATAATTTCCTATAGGTGACCCAGGGTGTCACCTTTGAGGTACAACAGATCCAAAACATGACCCCTCATTTTTTTTAATTTCATGAAAAAACTGCTTCTTAGTTTGATTAGGTTTGAATAGAGGAAATTTTTCACATAACGACAGCTCAGTCAACATTTTATAGGGTCATAAATGAATTATTTTTTTACAGATGGCTACCAAAAAAATTTTGCAGTATCCAGAAAGCTCTATGATAAATGCTCTTAGTGCAGTAAGAAATGGTATGCCCGTTAAAACAGCATCAAAAAGATTTAAGGTCCCCAGAACGACATTGAATTATAAATTTAAGGGTATTAATCCGGAATCAAGAAAAATGGGACCTCCTACCATTTTTTCAAAAAATGAAGAGGATCTTCTAGTTAAGTGGTTAACTGCCATGGCTAAATCTGGTTTTCCGATTTCCAAAGAAATTTTTGTATCTAGTGCCTCGAAGCTAGCGAAAGAACTTAACAAAGTTTTCAAAAATGACATACCAGGGCGAAAGTGGTACAACAGTTTTTTACGCCGACATCCCGAAATAAGCCTTAGGACACCTCAAAATTTAACCATGAGTAGATCTTCTGTAACGAAAATTCACATCAGGAGATGGTTTAATGAAGTGGGCGAGTTTTTAAAGCTTGCTAACTTGACAAGTGTCTTGCAAGATCCCAGTCGTATTTTTAATGCTGACGAGTCAGCATTCTTCTTAAACCCAAAAGGAAATAAAGTTTTAACATTAAGAGGTGATACGACAGTTTACGCAACTGTTAATAGTAATGAAAAGGAGTGCCTCACAGTGCTTTTGAATGGGAATGCCGCAGGAACTTTGGCTCCGCCGATGATAATTTTTCGGTATAAAAGAATACCTTCCGACCTTTCTGCGAGCGTACCAAAGAATTGGGGCATCGGCATTTCGGAAAACGGGTGGATGACTTCAGATACTTTCTATAGTTATATGGCAAACGTCTTTTATCCTTGGGCTAAAGAAAATGTCTCATTTCCCATAATATTTTTCGTAGACGGGACATTCATCACATTTATCTTACCATCTTAGCAAATTTTGTTCAGAAAGGCAAATAATTCTAGTGGCCTTGTACCCGAATGCCACACATTTGTTACAACCTATGGATGTAGCAGTGTTTCGCACTTTAAAAGCTGGTTGGAAAGAAAAAGTCAGCTTGTGGAGACTTCAAAATCAACATGAAATATTAAGACGACGAGATTTTGCTCCCCTGTTAAATGCTGCCATTAAAGAGCGGGTAACTCCAGAGACCCTGAAAAACGGATTTCAAAAATGCGGCCTTTTTCCATGGAATCCCGAAGTAGTAAACAATTTTTTCCCTGAGAATAACGATCAGCCTTGTTCATCTGGACAATCTGAAGACATGTTGCAGACACCTAATATAGACCACCTTGCATTTATGGAATCTTTTATAGACCAAGGAACACTTGATCGTTTTCAACAGCAACTATTTAAAGAACACTGGTGTGGTCGAATGGAAGATAAATCTTTGTTTGAAATTTGGAAACAAATGAAACAGAGTTGCGGATTTACCTTTACAGCCAGAACTGTTGAAAACATTATCGAAGAAGCAGAAATTGTGTTTGAAGAAGCAGATATTCATTTTGAACTAATAGATGTAAATAATTCCACAGACACCATTTGCAACGAGACTAGTTCTATCTCAGAATTAACTGCAGAAAACCCAACGATCAATAATATATCTGCGCCGTCGTCTGAACTAACTATACCTCGACCTGGTGCTGAAAATGTTGAGTTGATGGATTGCATTACGGATACCACCAGGGCACCCAATTTGGATTTATTAATAAAACCAGATACATCTTTAAATGCTTCGTCCTTTGGTAGTTCTGAAAATGTAAATTATTCACCACGAGAGCTTGAATCGACGATTTTAGACAAGCCTTCAACCTCTAACAAAAATCAAATTAAAATTTTAGATGTACAGGTTATAAAGCCTGCTACAAAAGCCAGCCTGGAATTGTCAGAACATAAATCGCCAATGAAGTATCCTAATGCACAGGAATTAGTCTACGTCGAAAATGAAACAGGCGTCTCTTTAGATGTACCGAGTATGACACCTCCAACGCATAACCTTGATTTGTCAGAATATAAAACACCAATTAAGTGTTCTGAGGAATTAGTCAACACCAAAAATGAACCAAACGTCCCGAGCCCTTTTAAGAGAGCTCTTTTTTGGCCAGAGCCAAAGCCGGTGTCAAAAAAAACTAAAGAAAAGATACCAAGTGTCGTAACGAGTCATATGTGGCAAGAATATAGCAAGAAAAAAAGTGAGAAAAAAATTAAACTTGAAGCTGCGAAGTTGGAAAGAAAAAGAAAACTAGAGGCTAAGAAAAAAGACAATAACAAAGCTAAGAAAAAAGTTGTTGTAAAAGCACCAAAGTCTTCTGTCAAAATCGACGAAGTTGATCTAACTGATGACGATATACCTTTAAGTAATATAAGAAGAAATATAACTGGAGAAAAAGCAAAACCTCAGGATTACGTGGTGGTTAAGTACGGAGAGAAATACTTTCCGGGTAAAGTTATTGAAACTCGAAATCAGGAGTATTTTGTTTCTGCCATGACCCAGAGTGGAAGAACAGGATGGCGCTGGCCTGATAAGATTGACGACCAAATCTGGTACGATGAAAAGGACGTGGTAATGACCATAGAACCACCTAAGCTCAAAAACTCAAGAGGTATCTTCTTCATAGAAGAAATGAAACAATTTACCGAATTTACCGAAGATTAATTTCTTTGTTTAATGTTAAATCAGAAATAAAATGCGTTTTTTACAAAAGCGACTTTTTTTGTTTTAAATAGGTCCTTTTAAATCATTTTTGCAACTAAGTAGAACAAATAGTAAAAGGGGGTCAGGTATAGGTTCCAAAAGGTCATCATTATGCACTCCAACAATTGTTGGGGTCACCTATTGGGCCAGTCTTATAGTTGTAAAAAAATATATATATTTTGGTTTAAATAGTTAATATTTTTATTTTTTTTATTTTTTTAAAGAAAACAATAGGGTCTTAAAGCCTAGTGACAGTCCGTTTGTCTCATAAATATTTTTTTAAATGAAATGTAATGAATAATTCAATAAAAATATCTTAAAGTGTCAGCTACTGGTGCGTTTACCTTAATGCAAGATCGTGTACATTCATGTTAACAATATAACAATGCTGTTTGTTGTTGTTTTTATGTTTGTTGTATTATTAGAACCGAGAACAATGTTTTGCTATTTGAATTAAACTTCCTTTTATATAAGTGCACTCATTAAAACAGAAGTCAATTAAAATCCATGTTTTGAAAGAAAATTGTTTTTATTAGATGTCTGGTGAAAATTGTTCTATGTAAATCATCATAAAAACTGTTTATTAAAATGTCAAGGAATTTACTATAAATTATTGTTGCACTAGTGCATTAGAAAATGTCATGGCAGTCTCAAATAATTTAACTCCGTTTTATTACTGTTGTAAGCAAGAAAATTAAAATTATTAGAGCGTCTATTAGCAAAAAATGCATATAAAACCCAATTTATTTCAATTTAGAAATGATTTATCTGCTGTTTTTCTATATTGTTGCAATGTTTTCTATTACATCTGAGCATCTATTACAAAAATGAAAATAAAAGATGATTTATTTCAATTATGAAAAATCTATTCGCGATTTTGATTATTGTTACAAAAACATGCAATTGATTAATTCAAATTATTTGTTTTCATTAGTATGAAAGATATAAATTGACTAAAAAGAGAATTTTATTCAAATTCAAATACGCATTAATAATGAAAGTACATGCTAAAATGTTGCTTGTAACTCTTATTCCGCTTTTTTGTATTGGTTAAATGCAATTACACACAAGTGCTTAACGTTACATATACTTAATATGAACAAGCTCAATCAAGAATTATATCAAAAAGTTAATAAAACACACGGAATAATAAGTCGATGGTACCCTATGGGCGAGCGAAATCACTTTATTATGGAAATCCTGATTGATTAGACGTTATTTTTTTAGGAGAAATGAAAGGATTTATCTCCAATAAAAATAATAATGGAGTCGCAGAGATTGTTGGAACTAAAATAGAAAATGGTCTATAAACATGAAACAATTTAATGATGTCATATTAAAATCTTAATTTTTAGGTGATGTTCAACAAATTGCTGCAGATAAACAGATGGAAACGGATACACGACTTGAAGGTTACATATCTTTTAGATTAAATTCTGTTATAAACTATAACGTTTATTTTTCCAATAGGTAACCAAACCGGTGAAGAAACGGTTATTACGCCGGAATGTAAAACTTTAGAATTTGCTATATTTAAAGTTGGCGCCGAGAATGTTTTATCTACTCATTTATTGGAAGGGTGTAATAGCGAGAACGGGCGATTAGAAGGACAACTCGATGATGTTAAACAAAATTTAAGGGAATGTAACGAACTTCGTGTGAGATTAATACAGGAAAAACATGACTCAGCGAGTTTGTGAGTTAGAATACGTCAAACAGCTTGATGCAGACTTAAACAATTGTCAATTAGCACTTAAGCCGCAAAACGCCGATGGTGAGATTTAACCGTTTTTTATAATAAAAATGTTTTTATCTAAATATTAATTAAATTTTGTAAAGCACGAAAAAAGTTCCTTAATTAGTAGTGTTTCTTTAGTTTGTTTGTTAAATATATTACTGTAAAATACGAAGATAAAACAATAAAAAAACAATTAATTTTTCGCTTTTGTTTTTATTTTTTCAGGGGGGGGGACATTCTCAGTCTTGACCTTGTTAGGGTGACAAAAAACAACATTTATTTTGTGAAATAATGTTTTCAGTCCTCATAGAAAATAGCTTAATTTATGAGGTATGTTTTTCAGGGGGGGGAAATTCTCAGAATTGGCCTTGATAGGATGCCAAACAGCATTTAATTTATGGGGTAATGTTTTGCAGTTCTCATAAAAATCGTTTAATTTATGGGGTATTTTTTCTGATTCTGATTCTGATTATGGGGTATTCGTTTCAATAAAAATTATTTTGTTTGTAGCCCCTATAAAAGGCGAATGTTTTTGTTCTAAGACAACAGTATTTAAGAAACGTTGAAACAATGGCTGATAGCATTGACTTTTCGAAAATTAATATTAGCGGGCGTGTTGAAAGAAAACCTATTTTAAATGCATCCGATTTGTTGATTGATACAGTTTATGAAATTAAGGGTGCTCGTAGGGTGAATACGCCATTCAACGCGAGGGCGGTGTTTATTGAATTGGAAGACGGCATTGTTTTTTTGCCTAAACGAATGTCAGATGCCATATCCGAATTGGATATTGAAAAAATAAATACCAGTGCAACGAAGATGACATTGGTTTATCGTGGAACTAAGTTTCTCAAACAGGGGTTAAGTGAAGCCTTTGTTTTCGAAATCAACAACTCCTAAATAATGTGTGATTCATTATTTAATTTATGTATAGAAGTAGTTTTAATTAATATTAGAGAATATAGGTTTATAGAGGAGTTGGAGTTACCTGCTTCAATTAAGAGAGAATTATAAAATTTGTTTAAGGATCATAAACTTTATTGTTATAGTGAGTTAGGATCGACAACTGATGAGGAAATCGAATTTTATCCTTTCGAAGATATTGTTTTCAATAAAGTGAGTCTGTTAGATTTTCGTATGCTTCAAAGGCACCCTTTAAGGTGGAACCCTCATTTTAGTTATGAAATCAATCATGTATGTTGGAAGTATTTTACTGTACCGAGCGAAAACTATGTCAATTTGTGCGAGCGTTGTTTTTTAAATTTAAAGTATCAATTGGAAAGCGAGAACATATTTTTCAGTAGAGTTTTTTTGCATGAAAGTATTAGAGAGAGAGAGACATTTTGCGGGACGTGATCCAAAAAGGGGGTTCATGGTGTGACAACTGTATTTTAGGCTCTTTATACAATATATACAATATAAAGGAATGTCGTAGCTCTTCGGGTTTCATTGTAACACTAGCGTGAGTTCCGCTTCAACATCTGACGATTCCGATTACTAGTTTCATCCCGTAATAAAATGAATATTTGTACATTACAAAATATGCTTGCATTATCGGAAAAATATTTGTGAAAAGCGAAAACACTGGAAGATTTCCTCAGGTTATCCATCCTGAACGATGAAAATATACGCTTAGCAATGGAAAACATAGAGAATTGTGAAAATGCGAGTACATTGGGAAAAAACAAATGGAAACGATTTTGCTCAGGTTTAAATACTTGGATGAGAGAATTAAACAAACCCTTGTTACAACAGGTGAAGGATTTAGTAATGGTCCTGCAAAAAGCGTAACCTGGCGTGAGGTAACTCTTTTTTTATTGATTATTTTCATTTTGATTGTTTGTATTTTGCATATTTTTTAGTTAATGTCGGCTTTCAAGAGAAAAATCAACAACAATATCTTGGATCCGAAAAAGTTTTTCAGGGAAGCACAGTCCATTTTTGTGAAACAAATTGAAGCAACCCTCCGACAACGAATGCCTAACATAAAAGTCAATGTCGTTTTATGTATTGGTTATAAGATAAAAAAGAACGATACGATTCACCCCAAATATTTTAACACTTCAAACTTCAGTATATCGAGATCCAGCGACCTTATTTCTATTTTTAAAGAAATGGAAACTTATTTATTATCTCTGGTGTGTATATAAAGGTTTCTAAAAACACACACACACACATTTTAAGTAATTTTTTCCTTTTTTACAGAAGGAGTCCTTTGAAGAACAAGCTGCATCCGACGACGACAGTTTTAGTCTCATTAATTCTTTGACCGTAAATATTAATAAATATTCCCTTTTAGGCTTATACCACACTGACGATTTTTTATCTTGCAATAAAAATCCCCAGCCAAAAATTGATTTGCACACGGGTGATAAAAAATCATTAATATGTTACTCATTTGAAGTTGACGGTTTTTTATGAAGCAGCTTGATGGATGCAACCGTTGAAATATTTTAATTATTAATATTATTTCTTATCAAAATCAGTTACAGAGACGTTTTTCTTAGACTAATGGTTTTTAGCGTCCGTGCGTTAAATAGACCTTAAGCAAAATATGTAAATATAATATTACCCTTTAATGAAGTAAGTAGCCATGTACACGCATATATAACTATATATAACTATATGCGTATAACTAATGTAGGCGCTCCTATCAACGATAACGATCTTGTCACGAAGCGTTCTGTACTAATGTTATCAGATAACGATGAAGGTGTAATTGATGTTAAGAAAAGAAGACTAGCACACGTTAAAGGACCGCTTGACGATCACGATGTTTGCACGAAAAAGTATACCGACGAGCTGGTGGACGATGTTGAAAGAGAATTACTCTCTAAATGTTTGAGACGACGAGAGGATAAAGGACAGGGGTCGTACTATGATGCTAAAGATGGAAGAATTTGTAATATAGGGGAGCCTCTAGAGGATAAAGATGTAATCTCTAGGCAGTATTTTAACAAACGAGCTATGCATACAAACGATCAAATGCAGTTTAATGCAGATGGTAAACGTATTGTTTCAGTAAGTTACCCTATAGATGGCACAGATGTCACTTCTAAAGCCTATGTAGATGCTGAATTCGACTCTGCTGTACAAACCTTCATTACAATGACTACCGACACTCAGAACACTATTAAAGATCTAAAGCAAAAGGTAACAAAGGTTGACATTGAAACTAGTAAACTTAACAGTTTGCTAACAACGCTGGAAAAAGAATCAAAGAGAAATCTCCTAATAACGAATGATGAGATGGAAACTAATCATTCGAGTGTGTTGACAAAGATAGAAGAAACGAATAATACCCTAGATAGTAATTATAAAAAATTATTAGATAAAGTACAAGCGCTCGAGGATACTCAAAAAGTTATGCGATCATCGTTTGATGCCCTAATAGCCGAATCTACAACACGTACGAACTCTTACAACATAAAGAGAGTGTACAATGCCGACTAATAACGGAATTTACTACTATTACTATCGATTGACCTAATCATATTGACACCTTTTTATTCTAGTTTTAAGTGTATTATATCAAATGCCTGAATAGCGCAGATAGGAAATGTGGTGAGCCTTACGGGAATGCTGCGCATATGCTTAGTTTGCTTATATCTACGCTAATCAGTTATTTTTTTCTCTATCTTACCCTAAATGTATCGTGAAGAAATAAAAATGTATTTAAACAAAGTTTTAGTTTTACTAATATCAATAACTCTCCAAACATAACGATATGTAGCAGCAGCAGCAACACATCGATATGGTAAAGAAAGTAAGTTTCGCCGACACACGCATGAATAATATACATCATATGATAGTATGGGAGTATGCATACAGACAGGCGAGAAAGGGAGACTGGCAAACATTAGCTCTGGACAGATACCGTTTTCAAACAAGAATACACAATGTTGAAAAGCATCTGTGTGAAATTCTACAAGCTGATCATAGAGACTTTATCTATACGCAGAGATTTCAGAACACAGATTAGTCCGGCTGCAGCGGTGACCGAGTATAAATACAGGTACAAGCAGTCTCTTCTCTCAGTACCAGATGTTAGATCACGAGGGTAACGGCTTTGTTAACAAGCTCATAGACAAGCTGCCTATTGAACTACATCTTCCTTCCTATCAGTACTGTGGACCTGGTACTAAATTATCTAAAAGATTACAACTTGGCGATAAAGGTATAAATCCTATGGACCAGGCGTGTATGCAGCACGTCATCTCGTACGCTCAAAGCTCCGATTTGAACAGTAGACACCAGGCAGATCGTGTATTAGAAGAAGCCGCTTGGAGGCGTGTTAAGGCTAAAGACTCTAAATTAGGGGAAAAAGCATCAGCTCTGTTTGTAACCGGTATAATGAAGGCTAAAAGAAAGCTGGGAATGGGCGTAAAGACAAAGAAACCATCAGTGAAAAAGGGTCTCGCTAGAAAGATGAAGAAGGAGAAAACTGTCACTTTCAAAGGTGGCGTTTTAAAGAAGCTTGTTGGTGTAGTGAATCGTGCAAGCAAGAGACTCACGGGTAAAGACTTAATACATCACGCCCTGAGCGCTGCCAGAAGAATCATTCAAAACGTGGGCGGTCGGAAAAACGTTAAAGTACCCCGAATTATTCCAGTGCCTACAGCTACAGGGGGTATTTTACCACTCATACCAATTTTTGCTGGCCTCTCGGCTTTCGGTGTAATTATAGGAGGCGCTTCGGGCGTTGCAAAAGCTGTTAACACTGCTAATAGTAATAAGAGACAGCTAGAAGAAACAACACGGCATAATAAAAGTATGGAAGCTATCGCTTTAGGCGGTAAGAACGGGAACGCCCTTTACCTGAAGCCGTATAGAGCTGGCGGAGCTGCATTGTACTTAAAACCATATGTCACGCGGTCAAAAAACTGAATAACTTGCCTCGGAGACCACTCACAGACCTAGATATAATAAAACATGCTAAAGGCATTCCCTATTTTAGAGGTGTCTATATGAGAACAAGTCTACCTGCAACGAAACCTTTGCAATTCGAAAGAGCTATTGTCAATCTTGACGACGCTGGAGGGCCGGGTACTCATTGGGTTGCCTATAGAAAGGATCGAAACGTGGTTTTGTACTATGACCCCTTCGGAGACCTGAGACCACCAGCTGAACTTGTGAAATATTTAGGGCCTCGCTGCGCCGTATACTACAACGTAGCCCAAGAACAAAAGTTCAATACATACAACTGCGGACATCTGTGTCTACGATTTTTGTATAAAAGAGAGGTGAAAGTGTAAATCGGTTAAGTATGGCTAGGACCATCACGGTGTACGGTACAGGAAACAAGCTTTCTACGGATCGTATTTATCCACCTATAACACTAGATCACGAGCGTTACGAATACTCACTAGGTTTAGTCGGCTTATATACAAGTCACACGATACGGAATATATACCCAGGCAAAAATAAATTTTATTACGGAGAAAAGGCGATAACTATTGAACCGGGTAGCTACGAGTTGGCTGAAATCGTTAACTATATAAAGAATCA
Source organism: Agrypnus murinus (assembly GCA_929113105.1). Lineage (NCBI taxonomy): Eukaryota > Metazoa > Arthropoda > Insecta > Coleoptera > Elateridae > Agrypnus > Agrypnus murinus. The sequence continues at coordinate 44,734,574 of OV816027.1, read as the reverse complement.
AATTAGTGGCGATCCCGAAGAGGGAGATCTACTACTACAAATCAAAGCTAACACTAATACGGGAAAGTGTGAGATTGAATCAGCTACCGAGTTGATTGATTTTACCAAACCCGATAACATAGGATCCCTACTAGGATTTAAGAAGCGCGTGCTAGAACCCGGTAGTAGACACGTATCAGATCGAGTTGTCGATATACTTTCAACTCCAAACATCTTTGTAGACACGAATATTACAGGCGGCTCATATAGAAACAATCAAGCAGGTCATACAATCTTCGAATTTGGTGTTTGCGTACCACCCGGTTATCTGATTGAAAAGGAGCCATCGCATGTGATTTACTTTCCCATCACTGTCACCGAGATCGACAACATTACCATTAGACTGGTAGACGCGAGAGGAGAGTTGATAAATTTGTCTGAAGACACTTTCACGAGCATCAGGCTAGAACTTAAACGTGAAAAATGGGAATAAACTTTAGCTATAAAAACATCAGCATATGTCCATCAAAGGTCATTCACCGTCGAACGTCGGCCCGTGCAGACCTTCGATTAAAACTAACTAAAGCTCGTCGCCTTTTTCTTGAATCTTTAGGCTTTAAAGTACGATAACAGCAGCAGCATGTCAAAACGAAGTAAAATACATATTAATACCGACACCTTTACCATTGATAAATTAAACATATTTGGGAAGCCTCGCGTCGATACAGATATAATAAAAGAGGATTTTTATACCTATCTGCCGTTTACGCTAAATGCCAATCATTCCGACACCATTAGAATCAGCATACAAAATTCCGATAACGTTTTAGCTTTGTATGACAGCTATGTACTTGTTAAAGGTAGCATAACGCGTGCAGAAAACAAGCAATTCCTTCTGGTAAACAATTTCGCACACTTTCTGTTTGATGAAATTCAACTAATATTAGGCGCAAACCAGCTCATAGATGTCTGTAAACAGCCTGGCATTACAAGCACTATAAAAGGTCTCGTTTCACATGGCGCCGAGGATAGAGCTTTAACCTGCAATGCATGGAACTTAGGGATTACTAGCGATAATGATTTGTTACATAACCAGGGGAATAACGTCTTTCATTTCACGTGTAGAATACCATTAAAAGATATCTTCGGATTTGCAGACGATTATAAAAAAGTAATACCTCATATGAGTTGTCAACTAGTTTTAATTCGCGCCAAGAACGATTTTAATTGCTATAAAAGCGACGCAGATGATGCAGGTACCAATGTAGATTTCAAGATTGATAAGCTCTCGTGGGAAGTTCCGCATATACTGTTATCAGATGAAAGCAAAGTGAACCTGGTGGAAAGTTTAAGAGATAATTCTTCTATTATCGCTCCGTTTAGACGTTGGGAATTACACGAGTTACCCTCGTTGGGAACTACTAAAAACCAGGTTTGGCGCGTAAAGAACTCCAATGATCTAGAGAAACCGCGCTGGGTCTTTGTAGTTTTACAAGACGAGCGTCAGCTGGGTATAAGAGCGGGTAACCCGACTACATTTACTCATTCGAACTTGGTCGACGTTAAGTTGTATTTAAATTCGCAAGTGTTCCCACATCAGCGTTTAAATCTCGATTTCGACCGTAAGGACTACATTCCTGCGTATCTGAATTATATTCGTTTTCGTGAGAACTACTATGACGGTATAGGTAGAGGTGCGGCTGAGAGCTGTTTACTCAGCTACAAATCGTTTGAAACGTATCCCGTTTTTGTTATTGACTGTTCAAGACAGGTAGAGAGTTTTAAGGATTCCACTGTCGATATTAGACTAGAGCTCGAGTCTTCTGCCGCATTTACGAACACAACTAAGGCGTATTGTTTGATCCTTCACGACGCATTAATCGAGTATAATCCGTTTAACGAGACCGTGACTAGACACGTACGCATACCGTAATGATGATGAAGGTCGTTAAACAAAATAAGTCACTAAACATATGTAACCTAGAAGACTGTGATGATACATCTTTACAACGACGATCAGGCGAGGATGTTAGGAAACATAGCGATCTGTTACCTGTATCATGTAGAGCAATATTGAGCGGTCCATCTTCCTGCGGTAAAACTAATGCTATGTTAGGTTTACTTATTAGCGAAAACGAATTAAAATTTGAAAATATCTACCTATACGCCAAGTCTTTATTTCAGCCTAAATATCAATTCTTAAGACGTGTTATGAAACCACTTACGGGTATGGGATATCATGAATTTAGCGAAAACGATGACGTAATCAGCCCCGGTGATGTTAAACCTAATTCTGTGTTCATTTTTGATGATATAATTTGCAGCAAGCAGGAAAAGATTAGAGAATACTTTAGCATGGGTAGGCATAAGGGTGTCGACTGTTTTTATCTAGGTCAAACGTACGCCAAGATACCGAAACATCTGATTAGGGACAATGCAAACCTAATTATTCTCTTTAGACAAGACGAGTTGAACTTAAAACACGTGTTTAGCGATCATGTTGTAGGAGACGGTATTAGCTATGATCAGTTCAAAAACATTTGCTCTCTGTGTTGGAAGGAGCCACATGAATTCCTGGTAATTAATAAAGACAGCTCTCTAGACCATGGCAGATATCGGAAGGGTTTTGATTCATATATAAGTTTATAATTAGAGTCGATTCGTTTAGTAGTCTCTGCATGTCCAACACGTATGATCTGAGTTTAAAGCGTAAAATAATACACGCTCGTAATGCTATACGTAAGAAATTTGCATACTTTCGTCGTGATAGAGCAGAAGCAGAACGTATGTATCGCGTCACGCACAATCCAGTTATATCGCCACTGGAAACCATTGCTAAATCAGTTAACACCTCTAACGTACCCCTATTGAAAGTTAAAACACAACCATCTGTTGCTACTACTACTACTGCTAGTTACATTCCCCAGTTGAAAGTTAAAAAACAATCTGCTACATCATCATCATCATCGGAAGCAGACGAAGAAGAAGAAAAGAATCTAATAAAACTCTTGATCTCCATACTCATTACGGTATGCTGATAGCTAACGCTGTCGGAAACAAAAATATAGATAGAACTAGATTCGGTATTAAGATATAAAATTGATCGAGACGCGTGGACATTTGCATCTTCCCCTGTGACTATGCGTGATACAAACATCATAATTAAAAACAACGTTTTCGAAGCAACATCCGGTCTGTTTGACTTATTCACGTTTAGAGAATTAGAGTCTATACCATCGCAAGCTGATATCAATAATTATATGCAGATAATAGCCCTTACTAATGCGCATAAGAAATCATATAGACCACAGGGTCAACTAACAGCTGTTAAACATTGGAAGTATGATTATATAATTAAACCGAACTTACCCAGAATCAAAGGTTTAGGCATTAGACTATCATCATCATCATCGTCAAATTTTAAAAAATTAAGCGATTGCAAAGTCGAATACGTCTACTGGAATAAGGCTAACGAGCTAGTCGACCGGCTTCGTTTGTTATATGCTGTAAAGAGTGCCGGTAACACTAGTCCACAGAATGAAAACGAAATAATATCAATTATAAGCGAACTTAAGGAGGAAGGCATCATAGAATAGAATATTTCGGGGGTATATAATGATATATTGCTTTTAACATTATTCAGTATTCATCAAACTCGGCTGCTGCCAGTATAATTATTTGAGACACTGCTCTCTCTCGGTGTCGTCGTTGATATTAATTGTATGATGATGATGAGTGCTAAACAAGTCGTTGTTGATGAAATACACAGGGCTGCTAGAAAAAACTTTCAAAGACGCCGCACTATAATAAAAAATTTCCAGGACTTGTTCCAGGCTGACTTAGCCGAGTTTATTCCCTATGCTAAAGTAAATAAGGGGTATCGTTACATACTGCTGATGATAAACTGTTATTCGAAATATCTGTATGCACGACCGTTGAAAACTAAATCCGGAGAAGAGGTGACAAAGCAGGTCCGCAGCATCTTTAAGAGTTCAGTCATACCCAAGAATCTTCAGACGGATCTCGGAAGAGTTTTACAATAAACATTTTAAACGATTAATGAAAGAGCACACTATAAATCATTACTCTACATATTCCGTAATTAAGGCTTCGATAGTTGAACGTGTTATCCGTACAATTAAGCAAAAGCTGTATAAAGAGTTTAGCTACCGAGGATCATTTAAATGGGTAGATATATTACAGAGGGTAGTTGACAGCTATAACAACACCAGACATAGAACGATAGGCCGAGCTCCTGCTACTGTTACACCTACCACCCAACTAACCGTTTATGACACTAATGTAAAAGCTGATGTCGCTGCAGGAAGTAAACGTAAACTAGACTTGAATGACCTCGTACGTATTAGTAAGTTCAAGGGGCTCTTTTCTAAGGGATACACGCCCAGCTGGTCAACTGAATTATTCAAAATAGTTAAAGTTCAATTTACAAAACCTGACACTTATCTGCTGGAAGATCTTCATGGGGTTGCTGTCCGAGGAGCTTTCTACGAGTTCGAGCTGCAGAAAACCAAACAGCCAGACGTTTACTTAGTTGAAAAAGTACTTAAACACCGCAGCAATGGTGACATTTATGTAAAATGGCTCGGCTTGAATGAAAAGTCCTGGATAAAGGCGGAAGATGTTGTTAAATGACAGTTCTTACCTATATGAAGTTTATATTACTAGATTAAATAAAGTATGTTGTTGTTGAGGTTTAAGTTTAATATATAGTTAATATTCTATTAAGTAAATGTTAAGTGTAAGAATATATATATATATATATATATATATATATATATATATATATATATATATATATATATATATATATATATATATATATATATATATCTATAGAGGCCTACCATGCGTCCGGACCAAAAGCGTAGCGCCCAGCGTCCGGCGTATATAAGTGTATATAAATGATGGTATCAGTCAGCGTCTTTTGCAAGCTATAGGTTTATTCAGCGTCTGTTTATTTTATGCAACCTATAGGTTTATACAGCGTCCATTTATTTTTTCAGTATTGGCCAGCCTGCTTGAATTCCTTTGCCTGTCTGCGGTGTCGAGTTACTCTCTGCATTTCTGAGTAAAGATTGCGTCATCTCAACTGGCAAAAATAATTCTATTTTATTAACGCTATGTAATAAATACTTTTAGTTTCGTTTCTGTATGTGTATGAATTTTATTTAAAAGGCTTTCAGATTTAAAATATTATATGCATAAAAACATCATAAAACTCGAAATATTATTGGATTTGTATGAAATTTTCTACAAAGGGGTTTTTCAGGTCGCTGATTTCAAATTTGATGTCAACGTTTGCAAATTTTAAAGCGCGGATGAAATATGGCGGCCATAATAATTAAAATTTGATTTATTTGCATAAAACTTAACATCTGGGAGTATATTCGAAACTCTCTGCGTTGCCAAAATACTATGTGTGTTTCTCAGTAAGGATTGCGTCATTTAAAGTGACAAAAATAATTTTATTAAAGCTACTTAATAAATCTTTCACTTCCATTCAATTGTGTCTGAATTTTATTTAATTCAGTTGAATTTAGTTGATTTTAATATGTATTTTCTAGATGAAAACTATTTAAATTGTGTAGGTTAATTTATTATTATAGGTTAAATGCATATAAAAAATTGTGATAATACTTATTGCTACTAATACCTAGTTCTATATTTTAAAGACCCAAGCGATTTAATGTGTTAATTAGAGCTTCCAGTTTTTTAAGTTCTTCCAGTGGTTTAAATCGTTATATCTCTAAACATATTTGAGCTAGAAAGCTGATCCTTTTTTTAAATTAAACCTTAAAAATGAGCGCATGCAACAATATTATCAAATATTGCCTAAAGAGAAATTTGGCAAAAAAAGTTTGGGTAGTGATAAAGATAGTTTAGATGGGAATTTCAAGGTCCAGCGGTCAGTGCAGATGTATTGTTTTGTATTTATGTTTATGTGCTAGAAACTACGTTTTACATGTCTATTAAAGCAAACTATAAAAAGGAATTTGTAGTTCTTCTTAAATTATCTTCTTTCTGTCACTGTTTTACAAAACAGTTACTATTCGATCGCACAAGGTAAAACTTATTGGTTATTTATAACGACTAATAATTGATTTTATGAAATAATGAAATATATTGATTTTTGATTGACTTGTTAATTTTTATTGGGAACGCATTTTAATTTCAATACCTAATTAAAAATATCAGATTCGTTGTTTTATTTCTTATTGACATTCTGTAGTACATTTTCTCGTTCTATATTTTATAGAGCCGAGCGATTTAATGTGTTAATTAGAGCTTTCAGTTTTTTAAGTTCTTCCAGTGGTTTAAATCGTTATATCTCCAAACATATTTGAGCTAGAAAGCTGATTCTTTTTTTAAATTAAACCTTAAAAATGAGCGCATGCAACAATATTATCAAATATTGCCTAAAGAGAAATTTGGCAAAAAAAGTTTGGGTAGTGATAAAGATAGTTTAGATGGGAATTTCAAGGTCCAGCGGTCAGTGCAGATGTATTGTTTTGTATTTATGTTTGTTTATGTACTAGAAACTACGTTTTACATGTCTATTAAAGCAAACTATAAAAAGGAATTTGTAGTTCTTAAATTATCTTCTTTCTGTCACTGTTTTACAAAACAGTTACTATTCGATCGCACAAGGTAAAACTTATTGGTTATTTATAACGACTAATAATTGATTTTATGAAATAATGAAATATATTGATTTTTGATTGACTTGTTAATTTTTATTGGGAACGCATTTTAATTTCAATACCTAATTAAAAATATCAGATTCGTTGTTTTATTTCTTATTGACATTCTGTAGTACATTTTCTCGTTCTATATTTTATAGAGCCGAGCGATTTAATGTGTTAATTAGAGCTTTCAGTTTTTTAAGTTCTTCCAGTGGTTTAAATCGTTATATCTCCAAACATATTTGAGCTAGAAAGCTGATTCTTTTTTTAAATTAAACCTTAAAAATGAGCGCATGCAACAATATTATCAAATATTGCCTAAAGAGAAATTTGACAAAAAAAGTTTGGGTAGTGATAAAGGTAGTTTAGAAGGGAATTTCAAGGTCCAGCGGTCAGTGCAGATGTATTTTTATGTAATTTAAAAATATTTAAATAAAGATGCAACAAAAATATTATTGACTAGCAATCTCTTAAAATGACGTTTTTGTTTTCGTTATTAGTGCTTACTTTATTTTAATCAATTACTGATTTTTTATAAATTGAAACCATTATTAGTTTCAGAAGAAAACAGCTGTGCATTCATAATACGTAGTAAATAATATCATATCTAAAATGTAAGATCATGCTAATCTATTCACCTATTTTTGGTATTAAACACATTTCTTGTAACCTTGTTATATATAATTGTTTATTTCGGATCATTTTCATTTGTGTTTGGAATAATATTTTGAGAAAGAAATTTTTATTACTTGCAAATTTTAGTTTCATGAGCAACCTTTATTTATTTTATTTACCTTTTAAATATACATTCTGGTATTAAGTTATCGATGTTCCTCTGTGAAATTTACAAAACATGTACGAGCCCTAACAACTAAATATGTATTTGGACAGTTTCATGAATTCTGTGTTTATTTTTCCTACTAGTGTTCCAAATTACACCATTTTCAAACAATAACCATTAACTTCTGTAAAAAAAGATCTGCAGAAAACAATTTTCAAAAATTCAATAAAACTCGCTGACAACTAAATATTCAGATAGCAGTTTATAAATACAATTCAATAAGATTTAACATCTCGCTTTGCTTTATTCGCCTCTTAAATTTTGGCTGACATACTTCTAACTTGGGGATTACAATTATCTAAATTGGATAATGCCCCACTTGCTGATAATTTCAAATTCAATAACACTAAAGATCCGAACTGCTTGAGGATCATTCAACAACTTTGAAATTATGATTTTCAAACCATTTTTTGGTCGTTTTTGATGTGTGGTAAGAAGCACCATCTTGTTGAAAGATTAAATCGCGGTCAAGATCGATTTTTAACGATTGGTAACAAGTTTGCGTTAAGAATTTGCTGATACTTTTCAACATTAACTGTGCCGTCTATGGACTGAAATCATTCTAACCCTCCAGCTGACATATAGCTCTAAACTATTGCACCTTGAGGAAACCTAACCGTACGTTTTAAGCAGTACTTATGGAATGCTTCATGTTTAGCTCCGATCAGTCTTTTGCGAGAGTAACCAACGAAAACACCAGACTTTGACTAGTCGCTGAATATGACCTTATACCAGTCATTCTCTGGAACATTGTCTAGGACAACTACATATTTAGTCCATGTCACTCGTCGTTGTTCTTGTTTCTCGGTTAGAAGTTTTACTTTGACTAAATACAAAAACCGTTTATGTAACAAAGATAGTTAAGGAATACTCAATGCATCAAAGTTTAAAGATAACTAACTACCTTATTAAAGAATGGAGAGTCTATCTGAAAACAAATAAACTGTTTGGATTCTTGGCAATTGTTGCGACAGAAAGGTAAAGACAGGATTAAGTGTGCCCAAATAGCTGCAGGACATGATCTGGACTTGCAGAAATACATAGAACAAAATTAAATAGCTTATCGGTATGTCCAACGTAAATGACTGCTTCTTCACGGCTTGCTCCAAAATGATGAGTCTGGATTTCTTCAGCTAGTTTGCAAGGATAATTTTCAGAGAAGACTATATGGAGTAACCCTTCACTCTTACTAAGACTCTTTTTCAGTGTGTTGTAAGCAGCATTTTTATTTCTAATGTTAAATTTATATTTATTTTTAAAGTTTTCATTTCTTCTTGAACCTCTCCCTGCAACTCTTGAACTTCTGCTGAGCCATACCTAAGACTGATAATGGAGGGCAAGATTGAGGGTAGAAGAGAACTGGCAGGAGACAAGGCTCATGGTTGAGAAATGTGAGAGACTGCACTGGCCTAAACTCACAGTTATTACTAAGAATAGCAAAAGATAGTGAACGATTTGCCGAAGTTGTTGTTAACCTTCTATAAGAAGACAGCACCTTAAGAAAAAGAAGATGTAAAAAAGGCCGCAAAGTTAGAAAATGTAACAGTTTTATCGAGCTTACTGAATATTTCTGAATTTGTTTCTCGTCATGCAGTTCTATGCAATATCGACTCCTTTGCCTTCTTCAACATACCAACACAAATTAGCTTGGGGCAACGTATGATAGCCTAATAAAAACAGGATGCCAATAAAACTGAAAAGTTTTTCCCTTGTAAATATAAAATCGTGTGTATTATTTGAGCCCACTAAATACAAAACTCTGCGTTTACATTGTTAGTGAACTTGAGTCTTGCACCTAACAATCTCACATTTCCCGTGAGTTTTGCATCTGATGATGACTTTTACATGATTATATTTTATAAGCGTGAAGTTTTACATTTATAAAACACCAAAGTTTGCATCTCATACATTTATCAGTACTGCAAGTCCATAAAACAAGACAACCAATAATATCGATATCTAAATTGTTATAATTATTTTTGTAAATAATTACAAAGTTTTGCATTTAGCGAGTTCATTTATCATGAGCCTACTTTACAAAAAATCGCAATACTATATCTTCAACTTCATCATCAAAAAGTTTTAGAAAAATATCCAGCGGTGATTGACCTGCCAAATGATTTTTTAGCTGTTCAATTTTTTTGTGTTCTCTTCGTCGGGCAAGTTCAGATACAAAAAGAAACCTCCCTGCACTTGGGTTTCTGGCTATTTGTTTTGAGCAAACTTGAGAATGTGAAAAGAAGAAGAAAGCATTTAAGTAGAAAAAAACTGAAAACAATACAATTATGAAAACACCTGACGAAAAACTAATGCCCATCTCTGAATAAAAAAAAACTGCAGGGAAACGTTTTGTTGGACTTGGACCTGGAAAAGGAAAAAGCAATGAGGAATAAGCAATCCGTACTCTAGTTTTGCATGACTCGCTGGTGAAACCTTGGAGAGTTGCTGGAGGTCAAAAAAACCAACGGAAAATATTTTTAAATGCTTTGTTGATGTACATTGATATAGGACACTACCGTCTTTATAGTTTAGCAAATAAAACAATTGGCCTTGCACACAAAACAAAAATATCCTACAGTACATTCTCTCGATGCCATCCCTATGTTATTACCGTCTATATTATGTATGCAAACCTAATGAAATAAACAGAGCTACCTGCTTGTACAAACAACGTGCAAACATAAGCTTCAAACCACAAAAACTAAAGCCACTAAAACTTGTAGATAATGAAAATTCATATGAACTCCTGTAACATGTAGTAAGGCTTCCGCATTGCATATGTATGGCAGGCCTTTGAAATGTCAAAATAAAATGAAGAAAAGGTTCAATTTAATGTTAAGATTGCAGCTAAAATCAATGTTACTATACCTGTCCGAGAGTTGGAGCGAGAGGTTCAAGAAGAAATGAAAACTTTAAAAATAAATATAAATTTAACATTAAAAATGAAAATGCTGCTTAGAACACACTGAAAAACAGTCTTAGTAAGAATGAAGGGTTACTACATATAGACTTCTCTGAAAATTATGCTTGCAAACTAGCTGAAGAAATCCAGACTTATAATTTTGGAGCAAGCCGTGAGGAAGCAACATTGTACGCAGGAGTCACTTACACTGGAGATACCGATAAGCTATTTAATTTTGTTTTATGTATTTCTGCTAGTCCTAGGACCTTGAACTGCTTCTCTAGTTCCAATGCCTAAGCGAAAACCAAATTGTTCTTCTCCTACATATTGTTCGCATTTTGTGTGTACTCGTTGATGCATGTTCTTAGCATTATCTACTGTACATGGCTCATCAGGCTAATCAATCGGTACTGTGAGCACTGTTTTACTCCGCTCTTTTTAGGTATCGGAATAAAAGTAAGTTGGGTCCAGTCGTGTGGTACGATTCCTGTATAGTATATTCTATTTAAGAAAGATGTTAAGATGTTGAGGCTTTCATCGTCTAATACTTTACGCATCTCAGTATAGATGTTATCTTCACCTGAGACTCTATGTGTTTTGATAGTTTTATTGCGTGTTTCACTTCTGCTATAATAATTCTCAATGGCTAATCTTCTTGATCTATTTCTCTTGGTTCTGGTTACATTCTGATATCATCAAAAAGCTCTTGTATATAGCTTGTCAAAATCTCTTCTATCTCGTTTGGGTCTATTGTTTTTTTGTTACTATCTGTGACTAAGATATCGTGTTGATGGGTTTTATTTCCAGTTATTTCTTTTATCTTCTTTTTTGTGTGTTAAAGAAATCATGCTTTCTTGGCAGCTCTTCGAGTACTTGACAACGTTTCTCCATCCAGGTCTCCTTTGCCTCTCTTATAAGCCTTGTAATCTTTTTATGGATTTCTTTATATTTATTATAGTCTTTATGTTTGTACTTCCTTCTTTCGTTCATCAATAAAAGGATTTCTTCCGTCATCCATCTCTGTTTTGCTCTCTGCTCTTGGTTTTCCAATTCATTTTCTTGTACTTCATGTTTACATTTTTAACAGACTGCCAAAAGTTTTCCATTGTTTCTGTTTCCAATTATACCGTTTCCCTAAACTTACTATTCAAAACTCGTGTTATTTCCTCTTTTATTTGTGGTTCCCCCAGTTTCTCAAAGTTAGGTCTTGTTTTATTTCTCTTCCGGATTTTCTTCAATTTAATCTCACGTTTTTCAGCTACGGGGTTCTGATCAGATCATATGTCTGATCCAGGATAAGTTCTTACAACTTTAATTCCGTTTCTATATCGTTTATCAATCAGTATATAATCTATTTGATTTTTTATGATATTTCCTTCATTGTCTCCTGGTCCTAAGTACACTTCTAAGTGTACAATCGCCTTTCTGGAAGTTGGAACCAGGTGTTTGCTACCATTAAGTTTTCTTCATTACAGAACTGTACCAGATATCCCCCCTATCGTTTCGTTTGCAAATACCATGGTCTTCAACAATATATTGCACTCTTCCTTTACCTATCTTTCCGTTGAAGTCACCCATGATTATATTCACTTCATTCTTTTTGGTAAATCTTAGTAGGTAATTTTTACATCATGAATGAAAAACTCATGCAGTATGGAGTATTCTCGTGCAACTTATATTACTAGATGAACAGATAGTTCCATATTTTGAACGGCACTCGCAACAAAATGCTTCTAAAAGTGAAACCGGTAAGATTCGGTTTCAAATTATGGTATATCTGTTCAGATGAAGGGTACTTATACAAGTTATCCTCCAAATAATAAAAAATCCAGACTTGGGTTGGGAGGTGACTTTGTTTTTTATCTACTATCTATTGTAGAGAATAACCCTAATCATAATATTTTCCTTGACAACTACTTTTCTTCATATAAATTATTCGACAATAACACACTATGGTGTTGGAAAATTGAAAACTGCAAAAAATTATGACACAAAGGAAAAGAAAAAACTACTGTACTGCTCAAAAGCTACTGTACTATCAAAACAAAAGGAAATAGTGACGTTAACGAAGAAAATGAAGTAAAAACCTTCCCAAGGATCTTGTATGGTTTCTCTATTTCTTAGAAAATCAAATGTAACTGAACTAAAGGGTTCATTGTGATGCAATGAAGAAGTACATCACATGCTCAAATAAATTCAGTGTGTCTAACAAAAATCCCAACCTATTGCTTGGTCTTGGAGGGATTCATCTCCTAAAAGTAGTACTCTCATGCATTGGGCTATACCTCAAAGACAGTGGAGCTTCGAAAATCCTTGTTGAGACAGTATAATTGGAATGCTGTTTTCCATTTTGAAACGCTTACGGTGTTATACCAGTGTACGAAGATCAACGCTTGTTGGACAAATTTAAATTGCTATAAACTACACATAGTGACATAAAAAATATTTTGAGAAACTCGTAGAAAATGACAGGCAGAAAAAAACTGGGGCCTGCGTGCATGCAGTATAAGAGAGTGTTTGCCACTTTCCTTCTTCTTTGATAGAAAAAATTATTCACGATGGTACATTTTATACTACAATGATTGCTTGAAGCTGGACGAAGGTCCTATAATTTATAATTCCATGTCAGTCTTTTAAACAAAAAATAATAATCTTAATTCAATCCTATTAACGCATTTAAAACAATAATTATTCAAGACTTTTTAACCAAAATTTGTTTTGGTGGTTTCAAGTGTAAACATTTAAAATATTTTCAAAAAATTTCAGATTCAAGAATATAAAGAAAAATTTAAAATCTGGCAGCATAAATAATTAAGATTTTGCAATGGGCAACTAAAATCTTCAGTAACATGATATTTGATACGATGTTTGATGACGCGACGTCAAATTGTTCATCATACAATTCTGAGAACCTAAAATGTTTACTTTAATTCTTAAATGCTCCGAATGAATGCTGCATAAATGAATTGTTTTTTACATTTACTTATATGTACAGCTGTAACCGTTATCAAATTCATAATTGCAAAAGAGAACCTCTACTCCTTGGAAAATCCCCGAAAAACGAGTGTTAAAAGGAACACGATTAAAAATTTGTAAACACAACTGACCGAAAAAAGTTATATACAAGAATACACAGGTTGGGTCTATTAGCAGACAATTTTAAGTTCTTTTTCCAGCTTCAAGCAATCATTCTAGTATATAAAATGTACCATCGTGCATAATTTGAAAAAAATGGAATTTCTGGCAATAGCCCAATATCAGAATCTATTCGCTAACTAGAATTCGAATTAAGTGTCATTTTACACAATAATTAGCTTTTGTTTTTTACGTGTGCGTTATAGCATACACAAAATTACGTCACTTTATAGACTTGCACACCTGCAATGAAATTTAATCCATGCTTACAAGGAAATATTCTCTTGCTAACAACATTAACTTTTTATAAGGACGTCTTTCAAACTATAATATTGAGTTATATTC